>CM075444.1:10277657-10877657 GCA_037832335.1 Carallia pectinifolia
CTTCATAGTGGGCCTCATCACATACACATTCAACTTGGGAATGAGTGGAAAATTGCATTTAAAACGCATGATGGATTATATGAGCGGTTAGTCATGTCTTTTGAGTTGTCAAATACTCTCAGTACATTTATGAGGGTTATGACTCGTGTCCTGAAGTTATTTATAAATCGGTTTCTAGTGGTCTACTTTGATGACATTATGATCTGCAGTAAGTCCGAGAAAAAATACTTGGATCACCTGTGGTTAGTGTTCCTTACTTTTAGGGAAACTAAATTGTATGTTAACCTTAAAAAGTGTACATTTTATAGTATGAGGTATTATTCTTAAGATTTTTTGTTTTTGCCCATGGTATAGCTGCGGTTCTTAAAAAGTTTGGTTCATTCGAGAGTGACCTAAACCCAAGTCTCTCACTAAAGCCTGTAGATTCCATGGTTTAGGCTCCTTCTATCGAAGGTTCATTAGAGGATTCAGTACCATTATGGCTCCTATAACTGATTGCTTGAAAAATGGAGATTTTCAATGGTCTAATAAAGCTTTCACGGCTTTTAAAGATATCAAAAAGCAAATCAATGAAGCTCTTATTTTCAGCCATCTTGACTTTGACAAAGTGTTTGAAGTTGCTTGTGATGCTTTAAGGCTTGGTATTGAAGGAGTCTTGCGTTAGGAAGGACACCTCATTGCCTTTTTCAGCGAAAAAATTAATGAGGTAAAACAAAAGTATTCTACTTATGATAGGAGTTCTATGATATTGTACAATCTCTTTGTCATTGGAGATACTATCTGCTTCCCAAAGAGCTTGTTTTGTTTTCTGATTATCAGGCATTACGTTCTTTGAATTCTCAGAAGAAATTAAATGCTAAGCATGCTAAATGAGTTGAATTTTTTAATGAGTATTTTTTTGTACTTAAACATTATTCTGGTATAAAAAACAAGGCTGCTGATGCTCTAAATCGAGTTGTGTGTGTCCTTTAGGAGTTGCATGCTCGTGTTGTAGGTTTTGAGAAATTGTACGATGAGTACCTTACTTGTCCTGATTTTGGTTTTATATTTCAGTTTGTTAGTAATGGCAATCATAGCGATTGTTGATTTTGTTGTGCTTGATAGATTTCTATTTAGAGCTAACAAATTGCGCATTCCACGTACATCATTTCATGACTTGTTTGTTTGGAAAATGCATGCTGGTGGGTTAGCTGGTCACTTAGGAAGGGATAAGACCATTGCACTTGTTGAAGATAAGTTCTATTAGCCTTCTTTGAAGAGATATGTGTTTAGGATTGTGTCAAAGTTTGGCATTTGTCAAGTTGCTAAGGTTAAAAAGCATAACACTAGTATGTATACACTACTTCCTATTCTACATTCACCTTGGCATGATGTTAGTATGGATTTTATGCTTTGTTTGCTTATGACAACTCGTGGTAATAATTGCATCTTTGTGGTTGTAAATAGATTTTCTAAAATGGCTCATTTCATTCCATGTAATAAATCAACTGATGCATCTCATATTGCAAAGTTATTTTTAAAGAAGTTGTTAAATTACATGGTTTGGCTATTTTTATTGTGTCTAATATGCATGTTAAGTTTGTTAGTTACTTTTGGAAGACACTTTGAAAATTGTTTGGAACTTGTTTGAAATTTTAATCTGCATTTCATCCTCAAACAAATAGTCAAACTGAGGCAGTTAACCGAAGTTTGGGAGACTAAGTGTTTAGTGGGTGAAAAATAAAGTAACTAGGACCTGATTTCGCTAACTGCTGAGTTTGCCTACAATAATTCTATTAATCGGTCTACTAATAAGAGTCCTTTTGAGATTATTCATGGTTATACATCTCACACACTTGTTGACCTTGTTCCCCTTCCTCCTAATCTTCGATATTCTGAGCTTGCTGAAAACTTTAACACACATTCATAACCTGCATGCTAAGATTAAGTGCTAGATTGCTTTAAGTAATATTGATTATAAGCTTGCTGCTGATTTGGATCATCGAGACAAGCATTTTAATGTAGGTGATTTTGTCATAGTTTGCATTCATCCTAAGCAATTCCCTAAAAACAAGCCCAAAAAGTTACAAGCCTAGACCATTGGTCCATATTCCATTATTGAAAAACTTGGACCTAATACATATTTACTTCATTTACTAGCTTACTTGAATATTAGTCATATTTTTAATATGGAGGAAATATGGAGGATTTGACACCTCACTGAGGCACTTTCAAGCCTCCATCTTTGCCCTCTAATCTGTCAGCAGGTATTGTTGTACCCAAGGCACCTACTTTTGCTCCACATGCCGAGGATATCGAGACTATCTTAGATGATGAGTATATCTCTTCTTCTCATGGAGAATTTTGACGCTTCCTTGTTCAATGGAAAGGTCGTCTTGCCTCTGCTGTTACTTGGGTTTCTGATGATGATCTTCAATTGATGGACCCTAAGCTCCTTGATGCTTACTTGGCATCTTCCTCAACATAGTCGAGTGTTTTTCAATCGGAGGGGAATGATGCAGTTTCTTATAAGGATTTTTTCTCTCAGAAGAAATTCTGAAAGTTTCGATCCACATAGGATCTGTTGTTAATTATTTAATTATTATCCTAGTTTAGGTTGTGTTTAACTACATGTTTAGTTTTAGTTATTTTTGTAATTATCTATTAGGGGTTATTTGTTTAGGTTTTGTTTTATCTGTTAAGCTTTATAAACAAAGCACATGACATTATTATTTTTTAGACTTGTTTATGTAATTGAATATTGAATATTGATTCAGTTATTTTTTGAGTGGATTTTCGTACTTTCGGGTGGATTCTCAAGTGTTCTTAGTTGTTGAGTGGATTCCTGACTTAGAGGTTTTCTTCGTTACTCATCGAACATCATTAGAGCCCTATATTGTCTCGAATTTTCAATTATATTCACTATTGTTCAACCAAATTATATAGACATGCATCAATTTACTTGATCAAAAAAGTACACTATTATACATCATCGACTGATATGATGATACATTGGTCATCACAATGTCCATATCCCTAAAAAAAGTAGAACTAGATTTTGCTTTGTAGGGTTTTGTGACGCAAACAGCAACCTCTGTCAATTGCCTTGCCCATCTAGAGCTCTTTTATTCTAGTAGTGCATTTTCTCAAGAGCCTGATGTGGATTAAATTGTTGGTGTCTTGCACAACAAAGATAATTTTAGAGCAAGCATCCAAATTAGGTATACTAATATGCTACAACTTTGAGACGGTCCTCAATGTTTGTTATCGCTTGCTAGTATATATGGAAATAGACGAATGAGCATGTTTTTGGTGGTTTTATGGGCTCTTATTATTCAAAATATCTGATTTCATCTATGGTAGAAGCAGCGAAAAAGAGTACTCCTGTGAGCCTGGATATGGAGAAAGGAGAGAATGTCTCGCTCCCTTCTTTGAGGTGTCATCTGGGGGGACGAATTGTTAGGCCTTTGCAATGGAAATTTGGGTATTAAAAAAAAATAGCCTTGAATTGGCCTGGCTGGCAGTGTGGTTATAGAATGATGTGTCTTGAGATGGATTCAAAGTCTGCTATTGAAAGCCTATGATTCGGATTGACCCTGGAGGGGATACGAGTTGGACCATATGATGAGGGAGATCAGTGAGCTGAACCTTGTGACTTGCAAGACAAAGGACGGCTAAGAGTACTGGGGTAGGACCCAGCATTAGTATTCTGATGCCTAAATCAGCAATGGGTAAGATGACAAGGGATCAAGATATTTAGAGCAAATATGAAGTCATTACCTTGGGAACAGTGCTTTTGGAGTATTTATAGGTAGTTAGGCAGATGGTCATATGGAAAAAAGGTGAGCTATGTTTGGTTTGTCAGGCCTATGACCCCAAGTGATGAACCCGGGATTTGGAGTCAGGCCCTAGGTCTTCGTAAATGGGCTTTACAAGCGAGGTGGGCCTTGGCTTGGTGAACTTTGGGTGTAGGTCTAGTTCTTATCATTTGCGCCCCCCCCCCAGAAACAAGTTCCAATTTGTCCGGGGAATTGGGACTTTGACCCTTTTATGATAGGTTGTTCTGCTTCGGTTGCCTAACCCGAACATCGCGTCTCCTTGAACCATCTTTCTGCCTTCCACGCATGTGCCCTCTGGGTTTCTTGTTTCCTCTTTCTTTAAGTGGTAGTTTTTACTAGAACTGTCATTCTCAAGTCTTTTTTGTCTGTGGTGATCCCATTTCTACTCCAGGTACTTTTAGAAAGATATGCTCCAATTCCCATGTGTGAGCCAGGGATGGGGGCTCTAACCGTTAGGGGATTGCAATGGTTCCAAAGCTTAGCTCAGTTTCTGGGGTGTCAAACGAGGCTTCTCCGAACAAGCAAGCCTTTTCAAGGCACAAACGTCCTCGTCCTACCATAGAAGAAGACATACCGCATGTTTTGGCCATGCTGGGTTTGGAGGAGCTAGATCGTTAAGCGGAGGAAGGCAAGGCAATCCTATAAACTTGGGGATGGGGAGCCTTTCTCCAGAAATTTGGCCGAGACAGCTCCCGTTGGAGGCAGGATGCAGCAAACTGGAGGGAGAGGTCTCAGACGACCAGTAAGGCCCTGGGGGAGAGAGTGTCCAGCTTGGGGAAGCAAAGAGTGAGATCATAGTGCTTCAAGATCACATTCAGCAACTTGCTGGTCAGGATAGAGCTTCATCATCCAATCTCAATACAAAGGATGCAGAGTGGCGCGCTTCGGCCATCTCTCGGGATGTCTTGACATTTGGCTTTAAGTCGTGGAGGGAGACGTTGCTGGAGCATCATCCTAGTTTTGACTTGGAGCAATACATCTCTCAGCTCTTGGGTGCCTCTCTCCATGGCCTTGATGGTTTGCCTGTCAATGAGGTGGGAGGCTCAAACGAGGACTCCTCAGAGTCCGAGGAAGATGAGGAAGAGGATGGGGATGATGAAGATGAGGATGGCCGCTCGTATACTTCTTCCGGGGAGGATGAGTAAATCTTTGTAGGTTGGCATTCATTTTGTTTCTAGGAATAAACTCATTTGTTTTTGGAAAGAGTACTCATTTTTGTCAGTTGTTTCGCGACTGTTATCAGATATTTATTGTAAGAACTCTTTGTATTCTTTCCTTTTTTATATATGGAAGCATTTCTTGATTTTAGTTGCGAAATTTTCTTACCTATTACAACTTCTTCATTTCGCGCCTTGATCATAGGTATTTTGTCTGTATTTTTTCACGTGGGCTCACGCTTCGTTTTGTCTTGCTTTGGGGTTATGGAGATGAGCAATTGGGGGCATGTCCGTTGGAATGACATAATCTAAGACTTCTCTCTCTCCCCTGCGTCAATGTTTGTGGGGGATGATACCTTTATCAAATTGGAGAATGAGATTTATTTACCTCTTGTCCATCCAAATTATGTTGCTAAAATTGCTTCTGAGCTTGAAAAAATATTTCGTTTTCTGGCTAAGCCTCCATCTAGTACAGCTGCCATTTTGAGCCACGACATTGTTGGGGGTTCAATGGCCCCACAGTGGAAGCTCTTGCTAATTTTGTTCACTTTTATTCTTTGAGGCTTAAGCCTCCATTTTGATCCCTCCCAAAACAAAAAAGAAGCTAATTTTGTTGGGTTATAGGCCATGAGAAACTAAACACCAAGTTGAGATTCTGATACCAAGTTTTTAGTATTTTCTTCTAACATGAAATTGACTGGGAAGAACACAGAGAGGTTGTGGTTCCAACTCCTCAAAAAAAAAAAAAATTTCCATGCTTGCGTTTGATTTCTACTCATATTCTCCCCCATCGATGGCCCTTTTATATCGGGGGAAGTTCTCTTGTTAGATAGCAGCTCATAAACTAAAATGTGGTTTAGGAAATATAAAGAAAAAAAAAATTAGAAATTTTCTTAGGTCTTTATGTCTAATGGGTTTACCAATTTTTTTTCTCTTTTTTTTTTTTTTTTTCAATTTGAAGTTTTTCCTTGATTCATTGTGATTGTATAAACTTTTTCTGTGAGCATTTAACGCTAAACTAAAAGGTTTTGTCATTAAATAGCCATTAAAATCGATAGAGCACCATACAACACTCTTCAGTATGCCTTGATAAATTTTTAATTTTCATTATAAAAAAATTAATATGCATTAAATGCCTCATTGTAAAAATTAATAACTGCCAAATGTCATTAGAGCAAAAAACAAAAAAAAAAACTTAAATTTTAAGTATTAAAAGTAGTGAGTTGAAAATTTTAACTTAAATTTTAAGTGAGCTGAAAAAAAAAATAGTAGTTTAAGTACTATAGCCCAAATTTTAATTATATTAAATTTTTTTTCTTCTCTAAGAAAACAAAAAGAGAAATTGAAGAGTTTTTTTTTTCCTTTTTTATATAATTTTTTATTTTAATTTAATTATGCATATTCTGTTGCATGAGCTTTAAATGTATACGACTAATGGTTAAAATAAATAAACTGAGTTTTTAACTATAATTATTGTTATAAATAATATAAGAACTTTCTAAAAAGATTACATTCTTAAATACTTATAAAATTTAAATCCTCATTTCATAAAAGTTTAAAATAATGTGAAATACTATTAAAACTAAACTGAATAAATTACCTGCAATAATAATAAATAATGTCAAATTCTTTTATAATTATTTCAATATATGAAATTATCGATAATGTTTAATTGGCTAGAAAGAATTATACCTTGCTAGAATTGAATAATGTTATTGGAAGTCTTCAAATATTCTTAATAAATGTATGAGTCTTGAAGAAATGATTTAGTCGATATTCTAAAAAGATTACATTTTTAAATACTTATAGAATTTAAATCTCAATTTCATGAAAGTTCAAAATAATGTGAAATACTATTAAAACTAAACTGAATAAATTAAGAGCAATAATAATAAATAATATCAAATTCTTTTATATTTATTTCACTATAACGTTTAATTGGCTAGATGGAATTATACCTTGCTAGAATCGAATAATGTTATTGGAAGTCTTCTAATATACTTATGAGTCTTGGAGAAATGATTTAGTCAATATAAAAATCATCTAATATATTATTCTCAATTAATATAAGAGTCTTCTACTAATATTAAGATTAAGATTACATTGTCATGTAATTGAAATTATTAAACAAAAATCGACACGTAAACAAAATCTCAATTTTCCACTCACTTTTAACAAAGACTAATTATAATTTGGGCTATAGTTTGTATTTCTTATGCATGGCCATAGGGACAATTGAAATAAGTTCTTAAGTATGACAAAACTTTTAGAAAATATTTTTTTTTTTCTTAATAGAAATGATCTACCTTTATGAGGAAGAACACTGATGAAGGGGAGAACTGAAGATTAAATTCAAAATTGAACTCCAGATCTTAGGGTTAGAAACCTCAATTACCATATCACCTAAGGTGGATCCTTATAGAACAATAATCATACACAAAGAGATTGCAATTTCTTATTTTTCTCCTACTCTTTGGAAAAAAGTTTTTATTCTCAAAAGATAAAATTAAAATAAAATAAAATAAAATAAAAAGAAGAACGGTGGGGTGATAGAGACCTAACATTTTGTCACTATATATACGGTGGAGTGGAGACCTGCCACTCCATTGTACAGTGAGAAATAATTAGGCTGCTTAGCGAACACAGGGATCCCTCTATTTGTCGTAATTCACATGGTTTGGCACCTGCTCTCGCCTTTCGAAATGGGAATCAAGCTTGACATTGATATACTGACAGTGTGACTGATGACGAGAACAATCAAGCTGCATGTAAATTTGTTATACAGTGTGAAAATAAACATTCTTAAGTAAACTGTCTCCCGAAAATCCACTGTAAGGGTCAGTATAAATATACATCACCAAAGTGTGGCCGTCTTCAGATAGCTAACATAAAACACCATCACCACCAACCCAACTCTAACCAGTCGGGTTCCCCAAAATCCTCAAAAGAAACACCTTTTGCACACGCAGTCACATTCAGGGTGAGGTGGCAACACAAGAAAAGGAGGGAAATTTCACACGTAATGATATGATAACGGTGCGCGTCACTGGCAGAAGCAACAGTCATGAGACCAAAGTACTATGCGTTCAAAGCCATGAACAAGTTCTGCTTACGTGCATGCTCTGGTATAAGTCGATCGATGATATCAGCCGGTATGCCTGAGAGCTCTGCCAACACGGAAAAAGAGATAACTCACATGCAAGGGAATGTAAGGCAAAATAACCTAGAATATTATTTCAAGGTACATACACAAGCAAGTGGCAGAAAGATGGGATTCTATGGCTGCTCCAAAAGTTGAAGAGATGGATCCAGCTGTTCCAAAAGTTGGAGACATGGATCCATGCTTCCCAACTTGATTCTCTAAACTAAATGCATCAACTTCTTGATGGAGGCATTGATGTATAATTTACCTTGTGGTTTAAAATTAAATAGTGGTGGAAGAGGGCGGCCATTTGGAAGGCGAGTATTAGGATCCCTTAATTCATCAAAAAACGGATGGATGCAGGCTTCCAACTGCAGTGTCTCCAAAGAAGAAGGCAAGTTGCCATGACAAATTGACTTTACCACCCAGGAAAATAACAACTTACGAACCATATACTTACAGCAGTACATCGCAAATTAGGAGAGTACTGAAAGAATCGGCAGACAAGGTCAACTGCTTCTGGGGGTAGGCGCTTTTGGAAGACCTGGTGGATTTTATCAAGTCAGACTGAATTAAACAAATGAACATATAATGAAAAGAATATGCAATACAAATGCAAGAGTCAATTATTAAGCTCTGAAATGAGAAAGATTGGTGCAACCACATGCACATCCTATTTTAAAAATTAATTATAGAACATCATATAACAAATTGTCTTACGACGTTTATTAATTTTATTATTAACATGTCTGTTATTCTGCCAACATGTCCATTATTTTGCTATTATTACTCCTGAATCTGCCTAAGACATGAGGAAGCTTAGGTAGGACTTCTGCACTGCATCCTCAGGTAAAACAAAAAATGGAGAGAAACACCCATGCAACCATATTTTTCTCCCAATTTATCATCCTGCTAAGGGCAAAAATAAATCAAAATGCTCGAGAACGACAACAGCTCTTTACCAAACGAACCATCAAGAAGAAGCTCAAGCATGACTTAAAAAGCTACTGTTGACACTCCCATAGACTACCCTTGCTATCTATATGATGCAACTGTCACATGTCATTTATCACCCTTGCCATATTATCCTCGCAAAAAAATTCTAATGTGCAAGGCATTTGGTTCGTCCATGCCAAGATTTGAACCCTAGTTAGAGTCCAACTGCTCTACCACAAGACCGTGGCAGCAATTTGGAGCCATTGTTGACTGGAAGATATCAGGTAAGCATTTTTCAACTTCTCAATAGTCACAAATTCTCAGAATTGTTTTACTATTTTACAACCACCAAAAACGAAAGCAAATGTTTACACTTGCTTTTGTAAATCTAAACAGCCACTTGAACCAGATTAAGGACCAGTCCTGAAACAATTAAAAACATGAATTAAACCCATGCATCAAATTTCAATGGATTTTGCAGGGCCTGTATTGGCTACTTCTCCAATCACTTGGTTAGACTATTTGCTACATTTCCAATCTAGCCAAGTATTTATCAAACAAAACTTAAATAAATAAGCTACATGACATATGATCGAGGAGAGGAGATAGTGTATGGACCTTGTGCCATGGATGAGGCTTTATATGTGGAAACTTAAATTCGGTGTAGTTTGGATTCATGCATTTTATCTCTTCCCTGGTTGGTGTTCCCAAAACCTGGAAACAGAACATAAAATCACCACTCAACAATTCCCCACTGGGAGTAGTTCTCATCATTTGTCAGTTTGCAACATTTTTCAATCAAAAACAACAGGGAAAAAAAAAAAAACGAAAGAAACTATGTGCTGTGACGTCAACTAAAGTCCTAAGCACTTAAGTTGCTTTTTTTTTTTTTTTTTTGAAAAAAAAAAAGTTTCCCATCCTCTTGATATTTCTGTTGACAAAAGATTGGTAGTATAACTTTATGAGCTGCAATTTGGAAACCTGGACTATTTCCAACATTTAGCCAAAAACTGATGGAACTTGAGCTCATCTGCAGTTTCTATAAATGATTTCATTTCCAGGGTGACCATTTTCAACCTAGAAATAACGGTTAACATATACAGGCAGTTTTCTTTAATTCTGAAAGTCAGAAAACTGCCTGTGACTTTTCCACACCCAAAATTGGTCAAATTAACTTGTAACCTCACCAAAGAAAAATCTTGAATTACAAGGACACGTCAGAGTCAAAAAGACAATACTGTTACCTTGATAATCTCAACTAGTTGGTCAACACCACTTTCTCCAGGAAACAACGGCTGTCCAATAATTTAATCAGAGGATAGCTGTTAATTAAAAAAAGAATAATGCCCAAATGGTAATAACTATAATAACAAGATCATCAACATGCCTGCCCAAGTATCAACTCAGCCATCACACAACCAGTAGACCATATATCAATAGCAGTAGTGTACTCTGTGGCACCAAATATGAGTTCAGGAGCACGGTAATATCTTGAGCAGATGTAAGAGACATTGGGTTCCCCTTTCACCTGACGAGACACAGATGGAATGCACTCAAGCAAAGAAACAAGTAACATTCTTGAATAATGATTGCCTTATGAAAACTTACCAGCACTTTTGCACTCCCAAAGTCACAAAGTTTAAGCTGGTGTGTGTGTGGATTCACCTGCCAAAAAACAATAGATTTCTGAAACAGAGAGGAGAATATGACTGGGTAAACATGACAAACTAACACCATTGAAAAAAATCTATTTGTTTGATACAAATCTAACACTTGTTATGGTCACAAACAAAAGTGTAATAACCAATATGGACCAATCCTATGGATTGGTAAAGTTGATGTGAAAAAGAATGTGGGTTTAGGAATATGAATTCTTTAAGAGCATCGAAAATCTAAGTTAACCTATACAATCTGTTTGGCCTTCAAATTGAGCATATTCAATAGAATGAGTGTTCTCCTGCTCCCAGATAAGCCACACAACATCCAAGAAACAACAAAAAATGAAACATGAAAGGAAAAATCCCTATCAAAAAAATAAGTGTAATACAAACAACTATCAATCATGGGCTTACTCAAGTGGTAGAAAGAAACTGAATTGTAAATTGGATGCTTCACATACCACAATGATTATACCAATAAAAAAACCCATATTATTTACACTGAAAAAAGACATACAAGTAAGTTCTGAGGCTTGATGTCACGGTGACAAATACCAATGCAATTGTGTAGATAAGCAAGTGCCCTGCAGATCTGCAGTCCAAAAGGCAGAATAAGAAGTGATAAACTAATGAACCAAATAATTCAAAAATTAAGAGTAACAGAATTACCAAAAAGGATTAGCTTAAACATCAAAAACAGATTTTCCCATACTATCCATGCTACCATTTCTCACAAACTACATCCACAAATGCACTGAAATCTTCATTGCAAACACACAAAAGCTTCCATTAAGGAGAGACAAAAAATATACACTTCTAATCTCTAAAGAGGGTGAATTCTTACCAAAAGTAGTGCAAATTAACTCATCTCCTCATATTAATGCATAACAGTCCATGCGATCAGGACTATGTAACAATCTTTTTTTAAAGAAAAAACAATTATAACAAACCAAAAGGCAATCAAAGCAATTAAGAAAACAGATTCCTGGGTACCTGATAGGTATAGAGCTTAACATATATTAGAGGCATTCTTTGGTTGATCCTGCTGTAGTTTTTTGCAATACGATTGACAGTTTCAGGAACATATTCAAGCACAAGATTTAGGTAGAGCTCTTCCTTGTCTGTTGTTGAAAAGAAGCAATGCTTCAGGGCAACAACATTTGGATGATCCAACATCTGCATAATCTGCAACTCTCTGTTCTTGTAGCGCTTGTCTTGGAAAACTTTCTTGATAGCAACAATCTCTCCAGTTTCCCTACATTTTGCCTGCAGAAAGCAATTTTCTGTTTTTCAAACAACAATTTGAGAGGAAAAAAAACAGAGAGAGAGAGAAGCCCACTTACTTGGAAGACAACGCCAAAAGAACCGGTACCAACAACATGTTCAGCTATATAACTGATTGTCTGTCATCTCCAACAAAAAAAAAAAAAATGTAGCAGAAAGAAGAAAATGTAACATTTTCTGAAATCATTATCATCTGCAATAGTTATATAATATAAAAATAAAATTCCAACCTGCCTAGACTGGCCATTTCGACCACCAATAGTGGTTCTTATGACATGTCCCGTTTCAGCGCCAACACCATCAATTATATCTGGTTCACTATCCTACAAGGTTTACATTGAGGACCAAAAGATAAAAGGTAAGTTCTGTGGCAAGTACAATAACAGTTCAAAATGTCAGTTAAGTTCTCTAAAAACTAAACCATGCTCGCGAAGAACAAGGCACTAAAGAACCACTTAGCCAATGTTCTTTCCGCTTTCCGCCAAAAAGACACACAAAGAAAGAGAAACCAGTTTTGTTGAAGAGTAAATTAAGCATAAAACAGGAATTTTTTAAAATCATTGTGGTAACTTGCAACTTACTCTGTCCTCATCATGGTCCGCCTTATCCCTCAATCTCATCTCCAGCATCTCTCTCCCGAGCCAGTCAACCGAACTCGACGAGCTCTTGAAGCCATTAACCGACCTGGAACTTCCAACTCCCCCATTTCCTAGGCTGGCAGACGCCATAAGCACAACTCCGATTTATCACAGTTCCCTCTATTTACTCATGATACCCACTAGCCCTCCCCTCCATCCAGTTCACTTCAACTACCTATCTTCCCAATAAATAAAATAAAATAAAATAAAAATTCATCAAATTCCAAGTCACAACCAGAGAGATAAAAGACGAGGAAAAGAAAAAAAAAAAAAATTAAAGCGAGCGATGGTTCCTTATATAAAATCCTCTCAACTGCCTAAAATAAGTGAAGAAGATACGCGCAGAGGGAAAATTGCAATTTTTTTTTTTTTTTTGGTGTGAAAAGTTAAAGAACAAGAAAATCATTTTAAGGATGGAAATTGACTGTTACAAGAAAGAGCAGATCTAGGTTTGAATTGAAACAAAAAGAGGCTCCAGTTTCCAAAATCAGAACACCAAAACTGTATGGATGAGACTACACACTAAATAAAGCACAACTTACCATTTATAAGTTCATAATTTAGTAATTATATATATATACATATATATATACATATATATATAAAGCTAAAGGATGAGTAAAATGGATTTTGCGAGGTTCATTACAGATCGTGAAGCCTTCCTTTTCTGTAAAACTGACCTGCAGTCGCTTCGGGGAATAGCGGAAGCGCCATTTCTCCCATTTCTTGGCTTCACAAATTATAAAGCAAAAAAATATAAAAATATAAAAAAAAATCTATACAATTGCAAAGCAAACCTAAAACTAAAAAGCTGGCAGTTAATGAAGAAACGTGGGCGGAAAGAGGAGAGAGAGCAAAAGAGCGAGAGAGAGAGAGAGAGAGAGAGAGAGAGCAGAGTTACTTATTGACTGATCGGATTCAACACAAAAAAAAAAAAAAAGGACAATAATCCTGTTTGGTTTCCGTGATTTTTGTTTTCTTGCTTTGAATTGAATGTCGGATTTTTTTTTTTTTTTTGAAAATTTTCTCTTTTGCTTTTCCCTATTTTGTTTTTGGCTTTCTGTTGTGAGTGGCTGAAGTGAAGCTCTGACAGTAACCTGACAAAGGGACAATGTTCAACCCCTCTCCCCGTCTCTCAACTTTGAATTTTTTAATTAATTTATGATTAATTAAATAATTGATTGTGGTTCAGAAAAAATAACAATTGATTAATTCATATGATAAATATGAGGTTGATAATGCGGTGCATACTTGTCGTATATGTTTCCATTTATTAAACATCAACATCGCTATTATTGTTGTGTTTTAGCAATGAACGTTCACATTTTAAACCCAAAAGAAAAAAAAAGAAAAAACAATGTGCCTACACACAAATTTATATTTATATACCATGTAACGTTTGTTTAAGTGATAAAAGGCATAGTTCTGTATTTCTAGATTCTGTATTTTTTTTTTCTGACATACGTAGTTCTTAAAAATAAAATTTTGAGAATTTTCATATTTTTAGTATTAAAATATATTATTTGGATAATTTCTTAAAATATATGTGATAATTGTAATTTCTAAATTAATTATTTATATGATTCTTGAAATTTTTAATTTCATTGCAATACAAAAATATTTGTTATTATTATTATTATTATTATTATTGTTGTTGTTATTATAATCATCATCATCATCATCTTAATATTTTATATATAGTATTTATTTATCGCTTGTGTATATACATCAACAGATTGAGAAAGAGGGAATGTAAATGATTAAGTAGGGGAGCATGCGAGTATTTCATTTTTTTAGGCAATAGAACGAGAATGAGATTTCTCTTTATTAAACATTAAAAGAAGATTCATTCTTATTGATAGTTTAAGGTCAAAAAAAAAAAAGGTGAATGCCCTAATGTTTAACTAAACTTCCTTGGCATTAAAATGGTTTTGTTTTTTGTTATTACTGTGGCGCAGTTAAATTAGGCATTAATCTTTGTTGCTTAGGGAGTGTTTAGTTTTGTTATTACTAATTGTTGTTACTGATGATACTGATTTCTGATTCCTATTAGTTATTTTTATTATTGATAAATAAAATAAAATCATAATATTTTATTAAATTAATACTAATTGTTACTGATTAAATAATAAAATAATTATTATAGACACTTTATTTCTATTTTATTGTAATAGATAATCTCTTTTATTCTAGTTAATTTAAATTAGTATTGAGAAAATGTATTTTATATATTTACAAATAAAAATTTATTAATTATATTATTTGAAGAATAATTATAATTTATAATAAATATGTAAAAAACTCTATGTCACTTACTATTTACACAATAAAAAAACAAATATTATTTTTACTAATGAAATTATTTTATCCAAAAAAATATAATATTAATTTTATTATATAAATTATTGTTTATAATGTAAAAAAAAAAAAAAAAGTCAATGCGCCGATGCTTTTCTTTAAGGGTAGGAAGGGCGTATGGATCTTTTTTCCTTTGATTTTTTTTTTTTCCTTTTTTTGCACAAAAGTAAAAAATAATAACTTTTTATCAAAAAAACATTATTTTATTGCCCTTCTCCCCATGATTTTCCAGTAAAGAACAAAGAACCGACGTTGCAATTTGTTTGCACTGCCGCAGCAAAACCGACGATGCAATAAAGTCAATTTTGCAAAAGCAAAAACAATCAACTGCTGTTCTCTTTAAAAGGTGAAGCCTATTTTTTATATTAGTTATTTTTAGAGGTATATATTAATAATTAATTATTAATATTTTTTCAACCAAAGATCTAATATCTTATTCTTTAGAATAGTAATAGCAACAACAGTTCTAAATGTAAAACCAAGCACTTTTTTAATAGCATTATTATATTTTTAGAACGTATTTATGTCATATTGATGCATCTTTCTATAATTGATAAGTTAGTACGATATAGCATTACTTTAGAAGAAATTGTAACAATTTAGTGTTTGGAATTGATTGAGGACTCCATTTAACGATAACAAATAAATTATGGCTTAACTCAAAGACATGAAAAGAATATTAACAAACTTTGGTTTACTTGTAGTATTTTGTTCCCTTGTTTGATTGTGTTTTATTTATGTTTATGGTGTTTCTTTCATGGTTGTTTGCCTTGTCTGTACAAAGCTTTTATCTTAATTTGATCCAACTTAAGTACCTCTTTGTTAAATCTATACGAGTTGTGCTTGTCTTATATTGTATTGCCTATTTTGTGGTTAGCTCTTGTTGATAGGGAAAAAAATAAAATAAAATCAACAAAGTACTCCATTTTGCCGAGTCGATTGAGGTTATGGCCTTACTTGGGGGGCAGGAGTTGGAATTTTTGCTACCCTGTCCCATTGCCATTCCTCTAATGATGATTTACTATCTCTTCTGTAAACAAAAAGAACCGAAAAAACAAAAGAAAAAGGTATGGTTGTGGAACAATTCGCTACAAAATAAATTGTAGCAAGTAGGTGTTCAGAGTAGTTATATGCCACCTATAAGAGGTTCCTGCTACCAAAAAAATAGTTTTCCCCAGAAAATTTAGATTATGCACCTTCTATTTCAATATGATATTTTATTAATCATTAAAAATATATTTGGCACCCATAAAAATTTTAAAGCTTCTAACTTTGGATTATTATTATTTTGGAAATAATCTAATTTGCAAAATTCATTATTGGAAAATCCATCCATTTATTATTATTTATTAATCATTGTGATTAAAAATCTATTTTAGATTTTGAATAGAAACAGGCTAGTATTTCTACGTCATTAAATACTAAATAAATCAAAGACAAAAGATATCTTATAGCTAGTAACATATAATTTAAATAATATAAGATAAGCTTCCCATATATATATATATATATATATATATATATATTGTGCAAGTTTTATAATTAATACATGTACTAAATTTAAAATTATTAATATTTTATATTATAATTTTTATTAATTTCTCATTTTTTTAAAGAATTTTACCACCTCAAGAATAGAAGGTATGGAACATTGATCGTGTATTGTGAAGAAGAAATTTCAATTTCGTAAATAAGATTGTGAAGTTTGTTTTAATGCGACAGCGTTATCGAAATATAAGAAAATTTTAGTATGTCAATGTCATTTAAAATGACCTTTTTATTATTATATTAAACACTTCTTACTAAAATTCCACTAATGGTATCATTTGTTACAAGGATCAAACGTTATAAAAAATCTGAGGGATGTGGCCTGTTACTACATACTAAAGATGTAAATTGCAAATTTTAGATCGCATATATAAATGAAGTATTAAGAGATAAAGAAGTCTTTTTATAATTTTTGTCTATATTGACTAACTCCTGTTAGCCATGAGGTGCATCATCTTACACCTAAAAAAATGGATGAAGCTTGTTACCCAGATTAAATCATTGTTGTCAAATTTAGACCGGACCGGTCGGTTCAATCGGTCCGACCGATGACCGGTCAGAGGTCCGATCCAAGTTGTAGCTTAAATTTGCTGCGGATCGGACCAGTCAAAATCCGGTCAACGGACCGGTTCAACTGGTCGGACCAGTGAACCGGTCCCGCGTTGACCGGGTTGGTCATTTTAATAATTAAGAAAAAATTTCACACAACTTTGTAGAATTTAGTTTTCGAACCCTTAACCTCCAATATGAAAGGTAAGTCTCATACCATTAGACCAACTTATAACTTATTGTGATATTTTTTTTTACTTATTATTTTTTCAAATATCTCATATAATATATATACTATTTTATGTTTCTTATAAATTAACACTTACTATTTTCTTTTTTTTTTGTTAAGATAATTATTAATTTTTTTAAATTGTTAATTCTATCCTATAATAAATTCTAAATCATATATTTTAAATTTATAAATGTAAGTATTCTAATACATACATATGTATTATAATATTACATTTTACATATAAATTTTAATGTATAATATATATAAATATTTTTTTTATATATTTAATATTAAATATCGGTTTTACCGGTTCAATTTCCGGTTAAATCAGTTGGACCTTAAACCACTAAACTTTCTGGTTCAATATCCGGTCCGGTTCTTACAGCATTGGATTAAATAGCATGTATGAGCTGTAAATTTTTTTTTTTTTTTCTCTATGAGAAGAGGGGAATGTTTGGTACGAAAATGGCATTTACCAGAGGAGTAATTTTTACACAAATAATGTGCACCAGGCAAAATGTAGTCTTTTTATTGGGTTTGGTATACAAAATGAAAAACTAATCCCACGTAATTATAATTTTCATACATACCTTTGTTGTTCTCTACTGTTATCTTTTTATGTCTATTCATCCTCTCCCTACCCTTTTTTTTTTCGTTTATGTTTTCATCTGGCCTCAAGAGGTCCAATATCAACCCTTTTGATGAATAACAATCAAGAAGAATATATGAAAATTTAATAATGTTCATATAGATAGGTTTTCCTTTTATCTACCAAACATAGTTTAAGACTAAGTTTTGTTTGTGTATAAGATAGTGGTGCTATCTAAAAACTTGTTTATCAATCTATTTTAACTTGAAATATATAAAACTAGTTTCAAAATCTCATGCAATGCGCGATTTGTTTTATTTATATCATGATAGAAGAATTCTAATATAAAAATAGTAACATGAATAGTGTAATATGACAATAATATTAATTACAATATCACAAGATTAGAAAATATAATTATTTGGAAAGTGAGACATACAACTTACTTTTATTATCATTTTTTTTAAGACATGCAAATTGCTTTCTAAATAGAATCATGAAAGTCATTGACTCAAAAAAGAAATGAAAGACTCTTTAAATAAAGAAAATATCTGATTACTTGAAAAGAGTGAGAACCACATGAATTGAACAAAAGTTCAAGCTCAAATAAATATGACAGCACAATATGTGTAAATCTTTTAATATTTTTACAATAGGACTTACTCTTACCGCAACTTTTGAAATTTCTCCTTCTCTTTCTCTTCAATTTTGTTATGAATATTGACCATCTTCCAAAACATGTGCTGAAAATTAAGTGAAAGAAAATGTGGAGACTAAAATTATTCAACTATATATGCTGCCTCCAATAGCACTAACCACAAAAATTAGGAATCGATAGCAATAGGTTAATCAAATTGAAATTAAGTGATGATTATTTGATAAAAATTAAAAACATAATAGTTAAACAAATAAGAAAACCTAAAATCCTAAATTTTAAGAAGCATGCCACATAAATAAAAATAGTCTTCAAACTCAATTTGATTAAAATTATATCTTTTTTTCTTATATAAATGAATATATTATATAGACAGAGTATCGTATAAAAAAGTTAAAAAGTTACTTGCTAATCTAATAATTGGTTGATGTAAACCTGTTACCTTAATAAATAATTTTATGATTAAGTTCCAATAACAAATTAGTCGTTGGTAACATTTTTTATGATTAATAATTTAGTCTTCGATTATACATGCATGGACGAATATATTGAGCATGACGTGACTTTTGGAGAAAATAGAAATAAGAAAGAAGATAAGAGTTAGACTTCGATCACATTTTGCATAATTATTGACAAAGCCAAGAGCCATCTAAAATGTCGAAATGTGCATGGTTTTTAAGACTTAGGTGCGTGGTAGTTGCACTTGTAGCGACTAACTTATCAATGTTATCTTCCGAACTAATTCATTAATTTTATTCCTGAATTTGAAAATTAAGCGAGTTATTTTATTTGAGTACATATTAATAAATGAATCAAATTTAAATATGCTCAACTCGTTTGGAATATGCTTTATAAATTACGAACGATGACGAAGGTCGTGCTTAGACGGAGAAAAAGGACATTGGCATCGCAGCGACACGTAGAAGGACCACATAAAGTGGGACCCAATTAAATTCACTAATCATCTTGACCCACCCACCGCACCTTTGTGTGATTGGATGATCTGGCACCATTCTCTCTCTCTTTGGTTAACTTTTGTTTAGGATCTGTTTTTTGTTGTAAAATAATTTATATTTATAAAATATTTATAAAAAAAATAGTTACAGTAAAAATAATGATTTTCTTTTATCACTTACTTATAGCACAGTTTGTATTTTTCCTAAAAATAACTTCAGTTCTATAAAAAGAGAAATTATTTTACCTGAAAATCTAAAGATTTTCCCCAAATTTTGCTTATGTAAAATATTTTCCGTGAAACAAACGTCGGAAAACCTGTAAATTTTTTTCCTGTAAAATGTTTTACAGGAAGCAAACACACCCTTATTCCCAAGTAAATTTACTTCGCGTAGCCCTCTTCTATCGTGAATGAATTCTGCTACCACCGATCCGTATAATTTAGTGGTACAAGACTTGATCGTGACTTGACCAAGTTATGGATTTGAGTCCTGCTACAGTTGGTTAGTAGGACTAAACGTGTACTCTATTTTTTAGTGTCATAAACAGCCTTGCGGTGATTTTTAGTAGGTCTATTGTGATTTGTTCTCTCAACAAGTTCAGAATTAGCGGTCTGCATCCTACCTTAGGGTGAGATAGACGCAATCCTCTATAGTGAGTCTATAGGACTCCACCTACACTTAACCATTTTGTACAAAAAAATGAATTCTCATAATTTTTATTCCGATGTGTAACTTTATAAACTAATTACTTACAGTAGCCTAATAATAATTTAGTAGTGATTTAGTGTATTTTTTCTCTATTAGTTTAAACTTGAGTCCCCTTATTATTGTTCGTTTCCTAATAAATAAAAATTTATGTCGAGAGTATAATGTTAGAATCCAAATTCATTGGCACTAAGGACGAGCATGAGAGAGTTTTATTTAAGTCAACAATGCTCAAGTAGTGAATCTGTCATACTATTGGTTGTTAAACGAGGATGTAACGATAAAAAAAAAAGCCTCGACTTATAAGTGCTACACCGAAGATATCTGCAAGCATTTTTTTAACGCTCAAAAAAGAAAAAAAAAATTACTTATTGATTTTTTTTTCAATAAGGTGTTGAATATACCAGTTATGTTATACCTAATTTTGTTAGGATCGAGTGTTTTTTGTCACACCAAAAATTCAACATATTGATTAGAGTACGTTCTTTTTTTTTTTTACTTTCTCAAAATGACGTCTAGTATTAAGAGATTACACTCATTACAAACACTGAGGACTAAGATATTAAACTTAAAGTCTAAAGGGAACGTTGTTAGAGTTTAAACCTTTATTCGAAAGGTTTTGAAGTCTAATAGATGTGAAATTTATAAGAAAAGATAAGTTACATATTATGCAGTTTATAGCTTAGTTAACCCCCTAAAAATTTCTCTATCTTCACATCTCTACACCCTAAGGACTTAAATTTAGTACTCACGTTCCATCCGAGGTGAAGCTCATTGGTACATTAGAGTGTTTGCGCATTGACGACTCGATTTGAGTCTCTACGATCGCGCTCCTTTTGGCCAGTGTGTTAAGTTACCCTGTTTGGCGAAATGTGAGTAGTGCAGTACAAATTCATGTTTTGGTAACTACTGTGGTCTCTAGCAGCAGAATCTCACTAGACCCTATGAGTACTCGGATTGTGAGTCTGTCCCTTTGAGGGTAGTGGATGGGGCACCAAAACGGGGATTACTCCGATTTAATTCATAAATCTGGTTATTAATATACCCTGCGATGAATTTTTTTTGTGTTAAAAAAAATGAATATTGAGATTTAACTATTAGTGTAAGATAGCTTAATTGAATTTTGGTATGACTAAATTAGAGTAATTTACTGCAAATTTCTCGGCTGCTTTTCCAGCTATACCTCTATTTATTATGGAATTTTCATCATTCATCATAAGTAAATTCAATTAAGTAAATAAGCAACAAGCTTGTTCATTTTAATTTCCTAAAAGATTGCCATCAAATGGCCAACGAGTTAAAATCTTTGTATTTACAGCATAGACTTTTAACTTATATAGTTGGTGCAAACAGTTGGGAAAGTTATAATTACCAAAAAAAAAAAGATAGAAATTAAAAAACAATGATATAATGAAATACATTCATCTGTTGTCCGGCCTCCTATAGTATTCAATTTTCAGTAAAATAATTAAAACAAGTAAATAAAGAAAGAAGATTTTTATTATTTAAGAATTTATTCATATCTTATATTAATAATTATAGTTTATATTTTATTATATTAGATATTATATTATTTAGAATATTTTCTAGTTAGAATCTTATTACAATTTATATTCCTACTTAGTTTATTAATTTAGCTCTATAAATAGATTTCGATGTTAGTTTTATTCTTCAGACAGAAATATTATCATAATTTGATATTAAATTTTTGAACAAAAGGATTTTTATTAACTTGCGGGCAGATTTCTGCGTGTATTGCTGGTGGATTCCTATAGTTTTCCCTATCTTTTGGGTGGATTCCCATTATTTTTCTTATTTTTTGGATGGATTGCTAAATATTCGTGTATTTAGTTGTTGGATGAATTTTTAACTAAGGTTATTTTTCGTTACTCATCCTACATCAATTTGATATTAGTGCAAACATCAATCTAAACCCACGCTCATTTTCGACTCAAAATCCGTTTTGATCCCCAAAAACTACACAAAAAAACCTTCCAAATCTTGTTTCTAATTTTCCCGATCACAAAAATCACTATTATTTAGAAATTTATTTGCATCTTATATTAATAATTATATTTTATAGTTTATAAGGTTAGATATTATATTATTTAGAATATTTTCTAGTTAAAATCTTATTACAATTTATATTCCTACTTAGTTAGTATGTTTAGAATTCTACTTTTTAGTCTATTTCGAATTTTGTTTATAATTAGTTTAATTAGTCTAACTTTATATATATGTTTTCATATTAGTTTTATTCTTTAGACTGAGATATTATGATAATTTTATATTGAATTTTTGAATGAGTGAATTTTACAAGTAAATTCCCGCAGTTTTCTCTTCTTTAAGGTGGAATTTCATTATTTTTCTTATTCTTTCGGGTGAATTCTCGACTTGTTTGTTGACTCCGTTATTCGTCCTACATCGATCCTAGCATGGGGCTAACTAGGACCTTAAATGAAACACATAAACTTTTAAATTTAACACTAATCTCCTTATTTATCTGGCTCAAACACTAAAAAAAAAAAAAAAAAAAAAAACCCAAACAAAACCTCGTGGAAAAGCATTCCATTAATAAGTCTGGTGCTTGTGCCGCAAAAATTGATTTTGGATATGAATATGAAACATTCGACGAAGAAATAATGAAAAAGAAAGCACAATGAAATTGAAAAGTAACAAAGAAAAAAAAACAAAAAAACATACGTAGCTCTCCCGCTGGGACCCGCGACAAACCCCCCACCCCCCCGATTTCGTCTCCTTGCTTTAGACTCAAAGGTTGGAATTTAGCTTGAAAGTAGTACGTGCCTATGTGGTCCTTTACTTTGATTATTTCATGTTTTTTTTTAATACAAAAATATTATATGTATTATTAATATATAAATTATTATATTTGTAAGTCGAAGATAAAAGTCATTCGTTGATATTTTCATTTAACTTTTTTTACAAAGAGAATTCATCACCTCAATATTAATGAATCTGAGTGAACTCCGATACAGTTTACTCAACTACTGCTAAATTTTAGACTTAAC
This sequence comes from Carallia pectinifolia, assembly GCA_037832335.1. Lineage (NCBI taxonomy): Eukaryota > Viridiplantae > Streptophyta > Magnoliopsida > Malpighiales > Rhizophoraceae > Carallia > Carallia pectinifolia. Next base: position 10,300,912 of record CM075444.1, read on the forward strand.
GTCCAACTGTTGTCAGATTCTTAAATCTCAACATTGGGCTGAGGACCGGGGAGAATCGTTAGAGTAAAAATTTGAACATGAATTAATTACGTGAAAAAACATTAATTTGCATCTAGAGTACCATCTCCTATGATTCGATTATTTCATGCTGGGAAACACAAGAGTCCATGAACAGGTAATTTTGAGTTCGGGTAAGGGAGAGGAGAGACTCACAGAATAAGGAATTGGATCCATCGGTCTTGTCTACTTATGTATTATTTTCTCGTTCTTCTCATGTTTAACGTGCGATTCTTAAACTGTGTAACTAATTCAAAATCTCAATAATTTCTCTTTCAAGTGTAAATCTCTTTTAAGAACCCATTACTGCTCAATAAAGCTCTTGCATAAGTCTTGGGATGCTCAGCCTAAGAATGCATGCCCGCCAATACTCCAACAACTGTGCTGGGTGCTTACGCTTAACGCTCCACTTAAGCCTGTTCCCGATAAATGAAATCAGTGTCCTCCTTTATCGTGGGGTTTGATTGTGTGAATTTATTTAATTAATAAATTAGTAAGTGCCATTAATTTTTTTTTTTTTATGGAAATACGATCAATTCTAATACAACTTATTGATAAATGCGAGAGCACATAATTTGAGATAAGTAAAGTTTGAGTAAGCAATAGGCTAAACATATTTTAATTTAAAATTTTAAGATATTAAATTTATAAATTATTTTTACTTATATATTACTTAATCCTCTCTTACTTTTAATATAAAATTCCCTAGCCACATAAATTACTCTGCCTCTTGAAATCCCAACATTTCACACAGCATCACATAATTCAAAACTGAGCAGGCCGGTACTCAATACAAATGGTTCCAGTCAAAAAGGTTGTAAAGGAAAAGAAAGCTAAAAGCAAACAATATTTTAGTTGGGAATACTTCTTGAGAGAGCACATATAAAATTATTTAGATACACTTAAAAAAATACATTACAGACATGTAGTTAATATAATGATATTTAATAATTTATTTATTTTTTTAATTTTTAAATTTAACATATTTTTTACAATCTAATAATTCAAGTCATTACATTTCTATCATATTACTACAGTTGCGTGCCAAGAAATTTTTCTGTCGCTGAAAAACTACTTGCTAGAGGAGTTCAGTGACGTATTTCAAAGACAAATCCTTTTGCAGCCACCTTTTGTTAACTCGTGACGTTTAAGTACGAAGATTTTCAACTATTGACCCGGAAAAGAGCCAGCTGCGTAGTCGTCCCCTATTGATAACGTTATTAACACGACTTGGCTTTACCAGCTGCTTCTCGACCTTTTCACATCAAAAGAGCCAGTAAATTTTGATTGCAAAAAATAACATAAAACAAAAAGAAATTCTCTTTTTAATATGTTTTCCAATATAATTACCGAGAAGAAAATGAATATTTCTAATCAAGAAAAAACAAGGCCGATGTGTTAATAAAATGTCCGACGAAATGTCATCGACATGGTTAAAGTCTACAAATTTTACTCATTTTTTAGGTGAATAAAATTTAATCATTATTTAATACTATATAATTTATTTTTTATTTTAAGTACATATTACTTATTATATAATATAAAAATATGTACAAATTATACTCACCAAAAAATATGAGTCAAAATAAAAATTTTATTAATACATAAAAAGTTGAAAGTTGGATGGTCCAAAGCTGTAGCTGATTATGGTATATATATATATATATATTTTTGGCTTTTTCCTTGGCTCCAGAGTCCAGATTCGTCTGGCTGACGCCCAACAAAAAAAAAAAGAAACCTGCCCCCCAAGACTGACCCCCAAACTAAACGAGAATGCTTAACCCGCCTCCTGGACACAATCTTCTTTATACAATTGAGTTAATTTGCACCTTGTGCATCTTCTTCAAATTCTTCCCTCTGAAGAATAACTTGTTTTATTGTCATGGGCTTTAAAAGAGGACCTTCTTCATGTCAAAGACCTAGTAAGTTCTGCTATGAGATCGGATAAGGGATGGCAAAGGAGAAGGCAAGAGACGAAAGAGGACAAGCACTCAGTCTCTTGAGAAATCCAAATCCAACCGTAAAACACAATATCGAATACAGTAACGAAGGGATTTTCCATTTCAGCCAAATAAACACAGTAAAACACAGACCATTTCAAAAAAGACCAGAGCAGTACCATATTCTATTACAGATACTCAACCACGCTCCGAACATCTCATTCCACTGGCCACCAATAAAAAGGATTCAAAACATATTTTGCTAAGCTTGCCGGGGTTACCCTCTTTTCTTCTCTTCAACAAGACCAGAATTGCAGATAGCCCTACAAAATACCAGGGGCTACAAACAAATGCTCACCAGTCAAGACTTTAATAGACTTAGCTCCACATGGTAGAAATGCGTATACATAGGATCCAAAGGAAACCAGATAGTAATATTTTGCTGCTGCATATCTTCATACACAGTTTAAACCAAAGAAAAGGATCCCACCTATATAACCTAGAATATCCTGACCTCCAGTCAGTCGATGGCAAGGATGAGGGCACCAACGGCTCCTCCTTCAAGCAGAATCCAGTGAAGGGACCCCCCTGGTAACAACTGTGGTTTTATATACGTAAAGATAATATGCTTTTTCCTTTCTTTCCTCCTATTGCGAGCCGCCTTTGTCTAACACTGAGATTTCTTCAATCCCCAATGAAGTATTAGTAACACCAAAATCTGCATTGTTGACGTAGACTTTGAAATTTTCTTCTTTTGTTTCTCCAAAGGGAAACTTCTTCACTGTCAACTCCGTTCGCACTCAAGAACCCATTTAGCAAAAAGAGACAGCCTCCACGAAGCGGCAATTGCACGCTCCAAAAATTCACATGACTGAGCACTTCACTGCAAGATGATGGCATCGTCAACCCAAGAAAAGCCTAAGCAACAGACAAAACATTAAGCAATTTTATAAAACTCTGCATAAATGCAGGTGAAGATTCATCCACGATGTTAAATGCTTTTAACTCCTTCCACCATCACATTGCAAAAGCTCCTCTTGTTCACCCGAAAAAAGGCTTTTCTTTATGTACTATATAATTCACATAAGTAAACATAGATTACAGCTGTTGACACCAAAAAGTGAATTCTCAACAAAAGGAAACATGAAAGAAACATGCCATTCATGTATGCAATCTCTTTGCTTCTCTTCCTGCTCTTCTCATTGACTCTCAAACAATTAAAACAAAAAAAAAAACAATTGGACAACACTCTTCCACCTTTCTCCCAATAGTTCAGATTGGCGTATGCATAGCATGGAGAAAAGAGAGGAAAACCACAGAAAAAATTATTACTCGTCATATGCAGATGGTTTAAATTGAAAACAAGAATCACAACGTTTAAAGACCTACCATTGAAACCACTAAGAACCAGAACTGGACTTTTGAACCCAGACTTGCTTCTGCAAATTCAAAACTCAGTCAATACAACGTCGATTAACTAGTAATCAGAATTGTAATCACCACATGAGAATCACAACCACAAAGGAAACAAGTGCACAAAAACAGGGTTAAAATTTGCATCCAAAAGTTAAAATATAATCACCTCATGGGAAACATAACCAGAAGCACCACCTCTCTTTGAAGGCTTCCCCTCAACTGGTGGAACATCAGCATCCCTCGCACCATGCGATTGTCCCCGGCGACCAAAATGCTTATGTGATCCTGAGTAAAATCACACATCCAAATAGTCATATGCAAGTAACATTGATGGGTCATGAACACGCATCAGAATTGGCCATACACAGGAAAAATCTATATCTATGTAGCAAAACCAAAATCTAACCATTATCTAAAGAAGAATGACTGCTAAGTCCACTTGCAAGAGATTTGATTTCTCCACTCCCTGAAGAATTACTGTTCTCTCCAGAATTTCCTAAATCATAAGTAAATGAATCAAAACAAATTTTTCAAGCACATAATATCCTGCACATGAACCTATATCGAAGCCAAATCCCTCAGCAACAAATAGTCTGAAAGTATTGACTCCTGATAGTTTGATGGCGGGTAAGCAGCCATTTTGACCAACTAAAAGCAATTGCAGAAAATTATGAAATCCCCAACATCACAACTGCCATCACAACCACCATCACCAACAAAGCTTTAATACCAAATCTAATTGGGGTTGGCTATATGAATCTTTTCTCGTAATTCTGTCCTGTTATGAACAGTGTCTGGTGTGAGATATAAGTGTTCTAAATCCTTCACAACGAAAAATTTTTAAGTCAATTTGAGTCGTCTTCTTCCTCTCCTCTCACAATCCGCATTTAGCCCCCCTTAAGTGAATTTTGTAGCCCCATGTTTGACATGTTCAAACCAATGCAGATGTCTCCAATTGGGGCTGCACCTACTTTGATAAGGATATCCTCATTTCTAATTTAGTCCTTGCAGTAACCAAAAAACCATTTAAGCATTCTCATCTCCACTCCACTCATTTTTTGAACATGTTTCTCAAAAACCCAACAATGTTACTCAAACACCAAGTCCAAGTAAATATTATTGAGATGATGGTGTACCTTGTGAAGAATCTACACGTGACTGTGTAGATAGGGATGTAGATGAGGAAAGGGACTCGTCACTTGCAAATGATCCATCTGACCGATGAAGAGGAGTCCATACAACACGATCAGGTCTATCCTTATTTCTTGCACGCTTCTCCTGTTTCCCGCTTAAGGAACCATGCAAATCATTGCCAATAACCTTGCTGCCCGGAACTCCATTTGCATCCTTCAAAATCAATTGCATATTTGGTGGTCGAGGGGGACGTTTGTCCTTCTCTAAATTTGATATCTGGATTTGTTGCTCAGATTGAATTGCTGAAGGTCGAGCCAAATCCTTGTTTAGCAGTATGCTTCTGATTATTCTTCCACTGGCTTCACGCCGCTGGCTCTGCTTGAGAGCAGTTGAGCTAGCAACAGGTTTATCAGTGGAAGTCTGTTGCTGTCACACAATGCCAGAGATCGGTCAGACGCAATCAGAAATATTAGACTGAAAGTTTTCCTGGAAACAAACTACTTAAACAGGCAAAGATGTCACTTGATGCATGAAGTATCCCATACTAAAGGCATAGTTACGAATGATGCAGACAATCCGAATCAAGGTGCTCCTTCCACTGAAATCTTCATTTTATACTACACTATATATTAGTAGGTCATACAAAACAGAAAAGGTGACATCCAGCAATTGGAATTGTGATTCCTGATTTATTGATTTTGTATTATGATATGTAAAGATTCATATATGACCGAATTCAATCCGACAAAGATTGGAATTTGATACCAACTGCCGTATAGGCAGTGAAAATAATAATATCAATCAAAAAGAAAGTCATTTGTTCTACAAATTTATCAAATTGCTAATGATAATGGACACAGCAACTTGGTAGTGGCATTTGCTGCAATCACAACAGTGATGAAAAAGACAGCCTGATAACGGCAATAATTGCGGCAGCAGCCAAAAAAGCGACTCCAATGATAGGAAGATCAAGGCAGAATGGTTTTGATGCCAATATAAGCATGAAGGTCAAATGATAACAGGCAATTTTAGTCACGATGTTGGTAAGTGGTTGCTTTCAATTTTCTTAAAAGACAAAGTTGGACCAAACATTCTGCCGCGTGATGGAAATATATGAAAAAAAACAAAAAAAGGTTCATTGACTAAACAGTGACTATAAACAGCACAGAAAGTTCACTGATGAACCTGTACTTATGAAAAAGACAAAGAGTTCACTGACAGACCACTAATCATGAATGATCAAACATGGATAAGGCAACAGCAGCACCTAAATGCCTACTTCTATCAGCCTATAACTTTCACTTTTCTTTGCGTTTCCCTGAGGTCACCAATGAAACAAGAGCCATACAGAGAACAAAGCTATAGAGCTGCCATAAAGAGTACAAATATAAGGCTTACTGGTAAAATTTCTTTCTCTTTCCCTTTCAGAAGTAGAATTTTCTTCTTCACAGCATTGTTAAATCCAGGAGTTCCTAAAAGTGAAAACCATTGCAGCAAACTGTTGTTAATACTGATAACTTCAAGATAATTAAAACCAATATCCAACAAATAATAGTGCTACAAATACAGAGAAGTGCAAATATTCCAATGGAAAACGTACACCTGTAGAGTTCATTTCCCTCCTATCTAGTCTACAAAAAAGGTGGTTGACATACAGAAACTGGAATAAACAATCTACTTGAATGTTAGTGTATTTCCAGAAAACTGGGTTTTTTTTTTTTTTTTTAACAAAAAAGAAAATCCATCATAGAGTTGGGGGACATCAAAGACAATACCTAATTTAGCTGAATAAACATAAATATAAAAGTCTACGGCGACTCTATCAACACTAAGTTTTATACAACAGGTGGCCCAAATCTAGATCCTTGGAAATGGAAATCTTCGAAGGATCTTCTGAAATCATTACAAGAATACTAATTGATGAGTTTTCCTCCAATTACAACACAATGTTCACTTTTTAAAGTGATAAAACTCCCCGGTACAGATTCCACATTTAAGAAACTGGGAGCCCTCAACCAACATAAGATAGGGAAAGGAATGAAATTACATTAGACTGGACAACAGTAGGTTAACAGCTAATTGCATGTATTACATGGATTGATTGAACGTGCTATGGATCAACAATCCACATGAGGCCCGTAAATGGAAGTTTTCTAATCCTAGTGAGACTACGTTTACTAAGGGACAATGAGAGTTGAGCGAAAAGAGTGCAAAAGTAGAAGCCCACAAGCACAGTGGGAATCACTGTTGCATCTGACCATCAAACAGTTCAAAATCAATCATACCACTTTCAACCTTGCTCAAAAAATTAAAAAAATACCACTTTCATCTTCCAAAGCTTCAGATCCAATTGCCGAATCTAAACTAACAGTCTTTTCAGAAACTTGTTGATCATCTTGCTTGGGAACAAGAATGTAGGATTTCTCTTTTCCACCAGCACTTTTTGCAGAGTCTCTTAGAACATACTGCCCATCAAACAGGACAACATATTAATAATCCTCCAAAACGGCATGCATTTGACTGCCAAATATAGTTGCCAGCATGGTCAGGTGAAATCTGTATTGCATATTGAAAGCCAAGTACGTTTATTTACGTGCTAAAAGCATAGAGACAGATTTTTTAAAAGCTCAAATTAAACTGTCACTTGTTGCATAAAGCAATGGTACACAATATTCTAGCCAATATAACTACCTAGGAATCTTTCAGCAAATGAACTCCATTGCACCCTCATTGACAAATAAATAGAAAGATATACAGACAAGCATCAGCCATCGTGTGGATTTGCAACATATATACATATATAAAGCAATAAATACCATTGTTGTTGAAATCTTCTTCTTCTCAGAACCTCGTTTGGATGAAGATGAACTGGGGCTTCCACTTGCTCTTGCCCTTCTGCCGATTTTACCGTTGGACAGTATTCTCTGTGGTCAAAATTAATATGAATCTATCACAGATGGCAATGAGGTAACCGACAGAACGATAAAAATTTATCAACAAAGCAAATCATGCACAGGAAAACATCCAAAACTAAATAAAAAACCCAGGTAAAGCAATGAAATAGGTTAGTAGAAAAAGCACCTTTTCTTTTGGAAGGAATGAAATCAATTTCCAATACCAACAAGCAAATGTATGACGTAAAGACAATAGAATGTACATCCAGGTTCCATGTCCCACTTATATTAACATCTTATAAAAGTTGAAGCATGATCTCCTCCAGCCATGATTACAATTTATTTAAAACATCTAAGTTAATTTGTTTGGTTCATCTGGTCCAACTAGTATACAAAACAAATGAGACTTCATGTATATCCTACGTAACACATGCACATTCAGCAAGCGATGACTAATTAAATTAAATTGACACTAGTTCTTTCTGTCTCTGTCTCTCTCTCTGTCTTTGTCTCCATCTCTCTCTCTCTCACACACACACCCCCCAAAACAAAGACTTAACCTTTATAACAAACTATTTCCTCAAACATTCATGATATCTCATTTGGAATTTTCAATGAGCTAGGACATTAAGTAAATGAAGAATTGTTCACACACAATATCATCCTCAATCTTGACTCCACATCCTTATATGGTTGGATCTACTTCTAGTGGTTTATTAGAAGTAAATATATATTCGGTTCATTGCCAGTACTTGGAAGAAAATTTATTCCGATAGTAATGCTATACACGGCGTAATCTAAATCAACAAAAAGGCTAGGCTTTCAACAGCAAGCAGCTGCATCACTAGTGCAACTTTACAAGATCCTACTTTTCAATTTAAATTATTGCCTAGGAAATAGCAAGCTTTTGAATGAGATTTCCTGAAGAATCCCAAGTTGGACCAGGGCTGTTTCAAATCAATATCTGGATATAATAACATTTCAATCTTCAGTGAAAAGGTAACTTGCCTAAAATCCCACAACTTTACCCAATTGATGCAATTATTGCGCACCAAGATCAAATCCAGCAAACAAAAAAAATGCTAAATGGAAAAAAAAAATGTCAAGTAAATCCATTCAAAACCACTAAACCAAATCAATTCAATGATTTCCAAAACCAATTGGCAGGACAGTATGTTGACATACATAAAGAAAAACGATGGAAAAAACTTTCAACATTTGTTCAGCCACAAATTGGAAAATTAAAGCAATACCTTAGATCCAGTTTTGGCAGCTCTTTTCTGTCGGACAAAGTCCATTAGAGGTGTAACTATGGGAGCTTCTCTTGCAGCACCTGCAAATAAAATCATGGGAATATATCAATTGTGACATAAAAATGATACCTATTCCACATGTATAATAATGCATATTGCTTTTTTTCCCCCTGTTTTCCACATGCCAAAGATCAGATTGACCAACCAGCTCTTTCTGCTTCTCTTCTTTCCAATTGTATCTCAGCACTGGGAAGATTCTCAGCAGGCTTTGCAATAACTTCAAGAAACTCCAAGTACTCAGGATCTGAATATCAATAAAAAAAATAGTTCATAATTTCACATATAGAGGATCACATGGAACAATTATTTAACTTTTCATCTATAGAGAAAAATAACTACCCTTGTATATGGTGCCTTCACGTCCATCCTTCTTTGGGAGCTTAGGAACACGTTGTGAAGGCGCATACTCAACAATGGCTTTAAACTGAGTACCTGTAGAATAAAATAAAAGTGAAAATTTTCAAATCTCATGTCAAATTCTTCAAGGCTCCTCCATCAAGAGGGAAAAGGTCCAACATGAGAGGCCCAAACTAGTTTTGATAAAAATCACCCAACAGCTTACATATTTAATCAGGTACAAGTAACCAAATAGAAAGAAGCAGCTTACGTATTTAATCAGACACCACAAACCAGGAAAGAATTCCACTACCGCTGTAACCCATCCAAATTCCAAACCACATCATTGCAAATGGAGGAAGAAGACAATATAATTTTCATGAAGATAATTACCCTTCTCATTCACAAACAGATGGCCATTAAAGAACTCAGCAAACTCGATGACATCCTCTGGACTTTTAAAGTCGATGTAGGCTCTAGAATAAGATTGATGCTTCTGGCTGCAAAGTTGATTTCAGAAAACATGATAAGCGAATTTTCTTAAGCTCACATCTACTTGAGCACAAATACTAAAGCATCTATATTTCTGTTTCAGGATTGCAATGTGAAAATTAGCAATACAAAGATGAGTTGAATTTGCCAAAAGATTTTTATTCCTACATGGAGAAGCATATCCATAATTTAAACCAAAATTAAAAGTAATCAAATGCTTAGGATGGTGATTGACATTTTTTTTCCTGAATCAATGAACTGAAACAAAAATAAACTGGAAACAAGATCATGTCCCAACAAATTAAAATCTAAAGGAGATGTAACTTAAGAAACTAAAAATGAATTAAAAAAGTATCTCGCTATTCTCCTGTGATTTTCAAAACAATTTGATATCACCTCCTAAGTTAGAAAAGTCAGTATAATATAACATTAATTTCCTTGATATATGACAGCAATGACAAGAGATATACCAAACACACCAGACCAACAGCATAAAATGGAAACAGAGGTGGATACGTCAGTCGCCAGATAAATACTATGAAAACATATCATTATTAACCTGGCATTCTTTTTTCTTTGTGCCTCGTTAATGAAAGAAATAGATTGACCAAAGGGAGAAGCCCAACCAAGCATGCCAGTCCTGAGTTCCTCCTTTCCTTTTCACATGCACAGCTCTTCCCTCTTTTCCTTTTTAAATATGCACAAGGTAAATATAGATGTTACCCAAGTATGTAGGGGTTCCACATTATCCTACTTTTCTCTCCCATTAATTTCTATAGATATATGAAAAGGCACCCAAACAAGTTCCTCATCTCCCAAAACAGTCAGTTAAAACTTGGTTACTGTGGTCCTATCACAACTCTTGGTTAAAAATGCAGATACATTTAACTATAACTCTTCAAGCCATACAAGCGTATATGCCAGAATCAAGGAGTGAATACAGATCCTCAAACTCCAATTTGGTCGAGGTCTACACTTATCTTAGATATCTGGATTACCAACCCCTTTCCTTAAAAATATGCAACAAAAGATGATATCCTGAAGCAAACCCACCATTCTTTTTTTTTTTTTGAGCTTTCCTAAATCTAGACCAACTGGTGGGAGAGAAGGGGGACAGTTGGGAAGGTTGAGAGTTCGAAACTTTGACCCCACATTTGCTGGCATACCGTCAATACCATTTGAGCTAAAAGCTCACGGCACAAACCCACCATTCTGAACGTTGAAATAACAAGAGCAAACCCAAAAAACAAGGAAAATATAGATGCACATAACAGTTCCGCGAACACATAAAAATTACCAATGCGCACTCAATTGGTCCAAAACCCACATGAAATCAATCAGAATCAGCAACTCCCTCGGTACAAAAAAAAAAAAAAAACCCTTGCACAACCCTGAATTAAATACTCAGTCTGAGCAACAAACGAAAACACAATATTTACTTGGGAAAACAACCTAACCTGCCCTTGCCGGAACAAAATAACAGCCAGTTGTAGCGCCCAGAGAAGGCGGAGTCGATTCGCTCTGTGAGCGTTGCCTGAGAAATTGTCGGGGGCAAGTGGCGCACCACAACCTTCGTCTTATCAGACTGACCCTTCATGCCCTAATAAAACGAAAAAATCCAAAATAAACGAACAAAAACCCTAGAGACCCAAATTAATCCCCTTAAATCAAGAAACCGCGACACTCTTCAATCTATTTTAATTCTTTAAATCATTTCCAAATTCGTTGGAAAATCTCCGGAATCCCTGTGAGATTACATCTTCTCCGTAGGGTATTTGGTCGATCGACGGCTATTTCGCAACCTAATTTTGGATTCGAGCCCTAATCCTCATGCACGAAACTGCGGGAGAGTAATCTTATATGTTAAGACAATTTGACAGAGAGAGAGAGAGAGAGAGAGAGAGAGAAAGAGAGGGAGGGAGGAGCACGCGCGGGCTGGCCCGCGTGTGTATATGTACGGTTTTGTATTTTAAGAATTGTTGGTCGTCTAATACTAGAGAGAGCCATACGAGTTTGACTTTGACCCTGTTTAGTTTACGTTGTTGATTGATGCTGTTGTTTAACTATATATATATATATATATATTTTTTTTTTTTTCTGATTTATATTATTTATTATTGATTGGAGCTACTAGCTGATGAAATAAAAATAAATTATAGTATTTGATTAATTGATGTTGCTTACTGTTGATAAAAAACCAAGTAACTTATTAGCACATTTTGATTGTATTTTATTAGAAATAAAACCTTTTTTTGGGTAAAAAGATATGATAATAATAATTTTATTTAATTTAAAAATTTTAATAATTTTTGGTTCATCTATTGACTAGATGGCTGGAAATTATGAAATATGAATTAAAAGATTACTTTTCACTGCAGATTCAAATTATCATGGATAATTTTCAAGGGGAAAAAACATTTAATTATATTTTGGTTGATAATAGTAAGCGAAGGTCAATAAAAGTGAAATATCTAAAAGAAATAAAATTGACTGTAGGAATAAATATTTTTTTAGAAAAAAAAAAGACATCCATAAAACACTTAAATAAAGAAATCTAGAAAATTGGAAGAAACAAGATAAGGAAAGCAAAAAAGAAAAAGCACACTGGAATAAAAAAATTGTTCAAAAATGGCTTTTGTCTTTGAAAGCAGGGTATAAATTTGTCAACGCATACCAGTCAACAATCAGTTGAGTTAAAAGGCAACTTGAAACTACTTTTCTTATTAGTTATTTTTATGTACTTTTATCAGTAATCAACAGTCATAAAAAAATATGTGTTATGTAAATAATATTTTTAGATATTATAAAAGAGTTTTATTGTAATCTATTTGTCTATCTATCTATCTATATGTATGTTTATATTCGTAAGTATATAAAGTCGAAACTTATCTCAGCTTTTCTCTCTCTACCATGCAGTAACTTCTTATAAATTCACAAATTAAAAATAGTAAAATATCTTATAATTATTAAAATCCTATTACAATCTAGATTAAAATTCTATAAATCAATTAATATAAATTTAATTGTGATCAAATAAAAATTCTACTAATTTACATAGTACTATTTTGATTCTAATTAAATCTTTATAATTATAAAATTTTATAATAAAAGAAAATAATAAAAATAGATGAAAAACTATTCTCGAATTTTTATTTTTAAGAAACAAAAAAGATTTAAAAAAAAACTCTCAAATTTACCTATAGAAAAACACACTATATGAAAATTTTTTCAAAAGAGAAGAAAAAAAAAACTACTCCCAAATATTTTTCCTTAAAAAAATTAATACTCAATTTGAGAATGTCTTTAAAACAATTTAAAAATTCTTAAAAAAAATTAATACTCATTATTAGAATGTCATTTTATTTTTTCTTTTTAAATAAAATTAAATTAAATTAAATTTGTCAAGAAATATCATCAAACTTGCATGTCATGCAGGTCTATTACTAGTGTAAGTATATAAAATCGAAGTCGAGAGAAACTCTTAGCTTTTCTTTTTCTATCATGAAGCGACATTTCTTGAATTCCCAAATTAAAAATATATTAATTAAAATATCTTATAATTATTAGATTTCAGTTATAATTAGAACATGATTAGATTCTGTAAATCAATTAATATAAATTCAATTGTAATCAAATAAGGATTCTATTAATTTATGTGGTAGTACTTTGACTCTAATTAAATTTCTATAAATTACAAAATTTTCTAATAAAAGAAAACAATAAAAAAATATTCTTGAAATTTTCTCTTTAAAAAAGAAAAAAATTAAGAAAATCTTTTAAATTTACCTATTTTTATTTGTTTTCTTAAAAAGAAAAAAATCCATTTCATTTTGTTAAAAAAATCTGTTGGGCTTCATCTGCATAGCTACAAAACAGTAAGACTCAGGTCGGGGAATGCCTTTGCATAAGCACTTCGACACTCAAGTCAGTGAGAGGTCGAGGGAAGACCGAGGAGACCTAGTGAGGTTTCTAGTGGAGGCTTGCTATGAGGAGGCTCCGGAGGTGGGCGCCTAGTCGATGTGCGTGCTGTGGTACTTACGAAAGTGTGTATTTGTGATGAAAACTTAGGATTGAGAGAAAGAAAGAATGCTTGGGAAGTGTTTCCTTGAAGGTCTCTTCCTCTGCATAGGCACGCCTTTCTAGGACTTATACATGCATGTGTATTAAAGGTAGTCTAATGTCTGAAAAACTGCAGCTCCATGCATGATGGATGCAACAATTGTATGTCAGTAGGCAGCTCAAGGGTACGGATGCTCAGGTGTGGACCGTGAGCTTCCTAACTAGATCCCGTTAGGCAAGCTCCCAGTGAATAGCTTGGAAGCTACCAAGAGGTCCCTGCAAGCTGTTGACAGACCTTTGTTGGCCCACTCGGCGGAGCTTGGGTCTGGGTACGAGGCTGTGGTAGGCCATATCTATAACTTATCCCCCTTTAAAAGCAAAGAAAATTTGTTTACCTACTTATAAAAGGTCTCCTTGCTTTTGTGATTTTGAATTTTAAAATCTATGTTGTCGCTTGGTGAGGTCGTGTCTTATGGTAGACGTTTATTTCATTAATGGTTGCACTGGTCCCTTGGGGACTTATTTAAAGGGGCAACTTTGCAAATTGGGTTTGCAAAATTTCCCTTTATTCATATCGATCTTTATAGCTTATTGATTTCTTCTATTTTTGTTGGATAAAAATGACGAAGGCAAACACTCATAAAAGGCAAAACCTCCCAGGGGTGGTCATTCTAGTAGCGCTAGTGTTATTTTCTGCAGCAAGTCGGGGCGTCCGGCTCATACTATGTGTTCTTGAATGATTGACCAGTTGCTGGTGTAGGTGAAAGGAAATTTTCCATCTAGTTACAGTTGCACCTTCCCATCGCAGTAGAGAGGGTTGTCATCCTCTTGAGGGATACTTCATTTTCTAATACAAGTTAGCACTATCAAATGTTCACTTTCCTCTTCTAGATGTCGTGCTCGGATTCTTTTGCTACTACCAATTATCCTTTGGTCAAATATCCTCAAACTTTTGGCGACGTCTATTGTGTTTGAAAATCCTTTGTGACTGTGGTAGTCTGGAGTTGAACACCGGTATTTTAAGTAAGGCTTTTGTTGTGAAGTCCTTGGATAAGGAGCCCAAAATGGCTTATCTAGATATTTCGGGGGATTAAGCCCCAAGCAAACTTAGCAAAGGTTTCCTAAGCAGGCATGACTACAATGATAGTTTCTTCTTTGTTCGCCCTCCCACGCCTTTTAACCTTCCCACTGATTTTTCTTTGTTGAAGAATTCGTTCCATTCAGAAACTCCTATCTTGTCCCTACAAGAAGAGGATATCTTTTCAAAATTGAAGGACCTAGATTAATACCTCAAAGGCAAGTAGCTCAGTGGCAACGTGCTTATTTGGTATTATAATCTTGAGTTGGTCGAGAAAGAGGCCCAGAACGAGGAAGAGCAGTTTAAGAAACATAAGGCTTTGTGAGAGGCCGTGACCAAGGGGCAGATGGGGACTCCAACGAAGAGAGGCCAGAAGCAAATAGCTACCTTACAGAGTTCTACTAACAGTCCTCAAAAGTCCAAGATAAATGAGGAAAAAGTTAAGACGTACGAGGAGCCTCTTATATGGACGTCGAGGAGGACGAGAGCTGTAGGGTTTGTTAACATTCGAGTAGCTGATTATGCCAAGGTTGCTGTTCAGGAGCTTCATCAAGAGTTTGGCGGTGCTCTCGTCAAGTAGGTTGATTGTGGTAAGGAGGCTGTTGAGGATCTTCCTTTGGCGCTTGCCGTTACTGAGCAAGCTTTTTGCGGCAAAGAGGTCACTGAACAGTCTCCTTCCCATTCAGAGTCTATTCGTGAAAGCAGCTGAAAGAAGAAGTAGAGGAAGAAAATCCCCTTTTAGGATACGATTGCAAAGATTTGACGCTACCGTTGAAAGCTGAGAACTTATCTTCCCTGGCTAGCGATCCTCATTTGACAACATTGATGAAAGCCTAAGACCTAGGGGTTTTGCTCCATTCGATCATGGTATTGAAAACCGGACCGGACCGGCCGGTTCAACCGGAAAAACCGGGAACCGGTCCTAGGTCCGGTCCGGTTCAAGTTTAAAAATGAAATTCGGACCAAACCAGAAAAAATCGGTCAAGAACCGGAAAAACCGGTCAAGAACCGGGAAAACCGGGACCGGTTGAACCGTGTGAACCGGTTCAATTTAAATTAAAAAATTTTAAATTATAATTTAACCCAAAACTTTATCTAAATTATAATTAAAACTCTAATTTTAACTAAAAATTCTAATTTAGTCCTCAATTGATTAAAATTTTCAATTTAATCTTTAAATTTTAAAAATTAATATTTAATCATTATTTATAAATATTATTTTTTAAATTAACTTTTATAAATTATATTTTATTAAATATACTAATTGTAATATCTTTAATGTATGTAAATATTAGTATAATTCTTAAAATACACTTTATTTTAAATATTTATTATCATTCTTATATAATATAACATTTTATATAATTATATAAACTATATAAAAATTTAATTTTTATATATTTAATATTAAATACCGGTTTTACCGGTTTAACCGCGGTTTTACCGGTCGAACCGGTTGAACCTTGAACCTCTCAGTTTTTCGGTTCAATGACCGGTTCGGTTCTGAGAACCTTGCATTCGATACGTTATCCTACTGAACATAATGCGCTTCGTGGAAGGACTTGCCATGACCTTACTTTGGCTCTTTACAAGAAGTTAAAGGTCCTAAACACATGTGTGCTTGCAGGGATAAATTGTAAGCAAAGCTTAGCCGAGGACTGTGATCTTGTCCACGAGCACAGAGAAGAGATAGAGGGGATCACTGTCTCATTAACGAGCGAGCTTGATACCATTAAGGATCAATCAGGGGAAAGTTCTCGAGTGGCTGGCTCTCAGATTGTAGTCCAATCATAGAAGACAGCTCAAGTAAAGGTTTTTGCTATGAGATTACCCACTTGATGAAGGAAAGGGCTAGTGTGAAATCCTCCATTTCAGAGCTTCAATGTGAGCTTACCAAAGCCAAATCTGTTTCAAAGTCTCAAAGCAAAGAGGTCGCAAGCCTACAGTCCCAATTGGCTAAAGCGAGGTCTCTTGTGGAGTCTCGAGATAAGGAGGTCACAGACCTATAGCATGAGCTGTCCAAAGCGAGATCTGTCGAAGAGTCTCAAGGTAAAAAGAATGAAGATTTAAATGCTAAGTTGGATTTTCTTCTTGCCGAGTCTAACTCAACCACAGTAGCTCGCAATGATCTTGAGGAGAAGATTCAAGTTGCTGAGGAGCGGACCATAAAAGAAGTGCTCGCAAAGTTTCAGGCTAGGTCAAGCAAGATAATGGGGATTGGTCGCAAGCGGAGATACCTAGAGGTCATTTAGAATGCCTCATAATTGTGTTCGCACTGCAACTTCTCTTCCTTGTCCTTTAGTAAAAAAGATTGGTCGAAGTGGTTCTAACCATTTACGCGTCCCTTATGATTTGACCATGCTTTAGCTTTTCCTTTCAAGCCTTATAATAAGACTTGTATTTTTATATTTATCTTTTAGCTCCTTTTTTTTTTGCCTCTTGCTAATGCTTTTTGTCGCTCTTTGAATTTGGTTGAGTTATTTACATAAAACTGTGATCTTAAGATAGTGGGGTAGTGGTTGTTGGTTGTTTAGTGCTGTTTTTAAAATAAGGGGTTAAAGCGATATCTCTTTTTTAAACCAAACCCTATAGATACACCACGAGTCCCTTCAAAAATAAATTGCTCCAAAAAATGATCACTTTGCATATATAGTGATGAGACACTTATCTTGGAGGCAGTTTATAAAGGTCGGGACTCCTCTCTTCTCTACTTTTACTAGTCATTCTTTCTTCCTAAACATCGCTGGCTTTAGACATTTTCTTTTTCAAAATTTAGAGCATTCCTTGGTATTGCAAAGATGTCTGAGGGTTTTAGAAACATATCAGGTAGAGGGCAAGTTCTTTCTTCCTCTAGAGACCTTTGAAGGGAGGATATTCTATAGGAGGTATAGAGATTCCTCTTGCGGCTCTTTGCTTGGTCTTGTGGTTATGTTGGTTATGCCTTCAGCAAATTTCTTTTTGAATTGGATAGTGGATTTGTTGTTTTTGACTTCAGGCAGAAATTCTACATCCCCTAAAGGTATATCCTATCAATTTCCGCAAAGGTTTCCTCTCGAAGGGCATGTTGTCCTCTTCTTAGGGGTGTGGCCATTTATATAAAGCTGTTAGGGGTTGGGCTTTGCCTTCCGATGCTCCAGGAGGCCTAGGAGTTTCTTGAGATTTTAAGATCACTCCCTTACAAATAGTTCATGAGGGAGATGCTTGATAGGGTTAATGGCCTTGAGTATGAAATTGAAGGTAAGGTTGAGCAAGAAACTCCTTTATCATTGTCTCCCTCTACAAATTGCTTTGAATTCTTTGGGAAATAGCTTGTACGATGTAACCTTTGCTAGTAGGTTCGCAATGGATTTTAGGGCATGGGAGGAAAGACCACCTCCATTACTTTTTAACCTGAGGAACTACTTTTTTGTTCACTTTCTAGAGGATAAAATAGTGAGATTTCCCTGGGTTTGGAATAGTCAGGCGTTCTTTCAGCTGAATCACTTGCCAGAACTTGAGGTGAGTGAGGACATTTGGATGAATTATATGCCTCAGGGAGTTTCACGAACTTCGTTGCCTTGGAGGCTGTCCAGGGACGTTAGCCGATTTTGTTATTAAGGTTAAACTGATTGTGTGTGAGTTGATTGCTCCTGCAGGAGAGGTTGAGCCTCAACCTCTTCCGATGTTTAAGTTAGGAAGAGAATATGCCATGCTTCCAGGACCAGATGCACTTCTTGATCATTCAAGTGAGGGGTTGGATGCACAAGACGTTGCTTCTCCCAGTTTTGGGGAGCTAAGGGGTTTTGCGCCCGAGCCTGCTCTAGGTAGGATAGTTTTGCCTTTTACCATTTTGTTGTAATGCTTTGGACAATGACATTCGAGTTCTATTTCTCTTCTTTTTTGGTTTATGCTAGTATTATCAGTACAGGTACTCCTTGTAGCAATGCATCAAGCACTGATTTCTTTTACGAAGGTTTTTCTTCTACTGCTTACTTCAGTCAGCACCTCGCCAGCCAGTTTTCTTCTACAACTCTTGCTAGAGATACTCAAGTCCTAAATGCAACTAACAACATAACAAGGGAACTAGGTGATGAAAATGATGTCTGTGCCTTTATGGGCTAGCTGAGCTCCCAATTCCCTCATGTTCACAAGCAGACTTCATCAAGTCCTCCTCTTCATCCTTTTATTCGCCCTCTAACAGTATATGGCACCGTGTCTTCGCAGCCTTGCACATTTGTGAGGGTAGGGAATATCGAGAAAATCATTTCCATTGGCATTAACATGCTGCCTCAAAGTGGAACTAATTTGACCTTTTCACAGGCTCCTTTGATTGCTATTACCACTAGTTAGTCTTTTAGTGCTCTGTTTCAAGGTTTCATACTAGTCTTCCCTAGCATAAGTGTGAGTCAGTTTAGGGGGAACTCTTCATCCTACATCTAGAAGGACTGGCTTGGAGTCTAAGGGTAGTGTCAGAAAGAGGCCCTAATTGTAAGGGTCGAATATTTCACTGGCCTCTTTTTCGGATAGCTATATGCTAAGCCATTTAGGTAAGAGAATTATCATTCCCGATTTTGATTTTTCTTGAAGAACTTGAGCCTCTTTCCTTAGCCAACTCTTTGACCAAGCGACGGGGATCGAGCGATCTACTCTTCGTGAGGTGGCTATAGGGCTAGGAGTGATAAAGAAGCTTACTTTCGACATCAAGAGCAAAATGTCGGTGTCTCTTTGATCCATTGCTCCAATTTATGTGAAAATTTGACCATTTTCTTAGAGATAAGGGTGATTTCTAGGATGTGATCAAGGGTCTGGAGAAAAAGTTGGACAAAGCTACCTAGTGTCATAAGTGAACTATCGACGAACTTACTTCTGCCAAAGAAGAGAATTTGTAGTTTTCTGTTTGAGTCAATGAGTCAGAGAGCTTCCTAGAGGATGAACGTCAATTTTGTGCAGCTGGTCGGAGGCAATTTGACTTAATCGTCGAAATTCACATGCTTTAGGAGAAAATAAAGCGTATCGATTCAGCATTGGATCCCATTTATGCCAATTTTAGCTTTTACAAATGCCTGGCTCAAGTCCGCAAACTCACCGAGGGACGGGATGTGATCTTGTATCTGAATGACTTGAAACTCACTGAGGCAGAAAACTTAGCTCCTCTACAGCTATTGGGACTCAACCTCCTGAGTCTTCTCCTGGTCCTCCCACACAAGGAATTTAGTAAGGGTAAAGGTGACATATAATAATGCCTGTATGACACAATACTCACATCTTTGTTGTAATTTTTTTTTTAACTTGTTGAGGCATTATGTATGTCAAGTCTTCAACCTTTCTTTCAAACAATAGACTGAATTGACTTTCTCTTTTGGGCTTTATGGTGTCGTAGTGTTTTTCACCTTTCTTTCTATAACTTTGCAAGCTCTTCGTAGATTATCATCGTGGGTTTGATTCAATCCATTACTCTAGTTTGTGTGAAAATTGAGGGTTTGCATAGAGATGAGGGTGATTTCCAGGATATGATCAAGGGTCTGGAGAAGAAGTTGGACGAAGCTACCTAGTGTCACAAGTAAATTGTCAACTAACTTACTTCTTCCAAAGAAGAGAATTTGCAATTTTCTGTTTGGATCCATAAGTTGGAGAGCTTTTTAGAGGATGAATGTCAATTTTGTGCCAATTTTGAGGTTGCGGCTGCTCGGAGGCAATTTGACTTAACTGTCGAAATTCACATGCTTCAAAAGAAGATAAAAGCAGATCGATTCAAGATTGGATCCCATTTCTACCAATTTTGGCTTCTATAACTGCCTGGCTCAGGTGCTCAAACTCGTTGAGGGATAAGACATGATCTTGAATCTAAATAACTTAAAACTAACTGAGGCAGAGAACCTAGCTCCTCTACGGCTGTTGGGACTCAACCTCTCGAGTCTTCTTATAGTCCTCCCACACAGGGATTTAGTAAGGGTGAAGGTAACATGTAATAGTGCCTGTATGACACGAAATATTCATATATTTGTTGTAATTTTGTTTAGCTTGTTGAGGCATTATGTATGTCGAGTTTTCAACCTTTCTGTCAAACAACAGACTGACTTCACTTTCTTTTTTGGGTTTTATGGTGTCGTGGTGTTGTTTGACTTTTACATCTTTAACTTTGCAAGCTCCTCACAGATTACTATCGTGGGTTTAATAGGGCTTTGGGCTAGCTAAGGACCTTTTTTTGGGTTTGGCCCTATCTTTCTAGAGTCATTTCAGTTTCCCATCTTGGTAGAATCAAACGCTTCTTCTTGTTAATTCAAGACGACTTTCTTAGGACTCCTTTAGAGAGTTTGAGCACGTTTGCTATTATTACTATTGTTTTGGATTCCCTTTTCAATTAAGGGGTTGACTAGGAGAGCCTATACAAATAGGATGCAATCCAATGCCTTTTTTTATCCTTACTTTGAGAAGATAATTTTGAAACTTTTCCATAGATTATTTTTCTTCTTGGTATGATATCTCTGGCAAACTCTTCCTTTGATAAGTACAACTATTTGAGATGTTGTCAAGGCGTGTCAACTCTCATTATTTTCCTCCTAAGGAGCATCGACCCTTGTTACCTAAAAGGGTTTTGTAGTGCCACAGCTTTGCAAGGGGTAGCTTGTTTCTTGGTAAGCCTTGGACACATTAGAGCCTTAGCTCGTGATGAGATATGGTGTGTTTCGCAAGGATTTTTGGAGGGGCTTGGCGCTATTCATTTTCCCTTTCCTAGCATGGAGACCAGTGTTTTTTGAATGGATGTCAGTTCTTCTTATTGGGCTTTTTGCACCATTGAGTCTAGCGACTCTAGGAGTTAAAAGGGGATTCTTGGAGTGGCCCATCCAGTGTCTCAAGCACTACCATTTGGAATTTTATAGGAGTTTTACGTTATGCAGTTTTTATATAATGAGACCCTTGTGTACAATAGCATTCATGTAATAAAGTCTCTTCATCTAATGGACAGTGTTGTTTATATAATGAAGTTTCTTTCTTAATTAATGAAGCTTTTGTACCCAGATTTCCATACAACAAAAATGTTACTTTATCAAAACTTCCCTAATTAAGTGCAAGACTTAGGTTTGTGTGGTGCATTTCCTTTATGCATTCTTGTTTCGTGCGTGTGATCTTTCAAGGACTAGTCAGTGCCCATAAGCCCATTTCTGCCTTAACCAAAAAGAGAGATTCTTTTGAGAGGCTTACTTGAGAGGCGTCTCTGCAAATGGTAGACTTTGAAACTCATCCTTTGGGGCCATAATTCTTTTGTCATTGGATTTTGATCCAAGATTTGCAAGCTAGATTAAAGGTTTGACCTTTCTGGTTGTTCGTAGGTGAAAATGCTTAAGAGACCTCAACTTCTAGGACCTAAAAGGAGTCATGTTCAAGCAATGAGCTCCCTGCCGCGTGGTACTTACAGGGCAACATGCTGTTGTTTTGTTAGGTGTCAAATCATCACATCTTATTTTCAACTACTTTGTGCCCTACGCTTAGCCATCATGAAAGGCCCCAGTTTGTGCTATGATGAGAGTCTCTGTCATTGCTTGACGTCTGCATGTAGTTTGGCGGTTAGAGGGGAAAGCCGATGTATGTATAGGACTTAACCTTTTTGGTTGTTCATCCTGTTGCTGTTCTTCAATCCTTTTTCCCAAACTCAGCCTCTCATAGTCTCCGATATATGCTGTTTCTTTTACAATTAGCCCTGTTGGGAGGATGTTGAAGACTTTTTTAGATAGGTCAGCCTCTATTAGCTACTCACCATGAGCGAATGCGACATCCTAGTGTTCTCAGGCCTAACTAGACTTCGGCATCACCACTAGCAATATTACTAGACTTCGCACCATCTTTGTGTTGTTTGGGGTTTTTTCAATTCTAGTTGATATTGTGGAGGGTAGTGGTAGGCAATCTTTTCACGCACTCTGCTTCAGTGATTCCATGGTTGCTCTTAGGGTTTTGAAGGCAAGATAATGGTGGTTTCAGACCACCCTCATTCTGCACAATTTCAGTCAGCTATTTGCTGCTGGTGAGCTTTACAGGTTGTCTATGGTGGTATTTTTGGGTTCCACTAGGCACCCCATCTTGCTCACTAATCTTACGTAATTACCACGAGTTTTCCTAATAAATCGTGCTATCAACTTCATTTTTGGGCACTGGTAGTTCTAGTAGATTCTGCAAGTTGTTGCAACTTTGAGTTTGAATGGGGTCTTCTAAGCAGGCAGCTCTGCCTTCACCATCTCCTCCAGTTGCAAGTCTCGTGTCAAAGTTGTCGCAGGCTATTGACTTCCTTCTAGGCTTCACTATCATAGGAAGGCTCTAGAGTGTCATGTAAAAATGACTCTATCTTGAACATGGGTCAGTAGTAGATCAGGATTCCTTACAGACTTTGCAGTAACTTCACAAGACTTATTCTTGGACTGCCACATGCTTTTGTGCTTCTTGTAGCTTTAGCTTGTACGACTATATGTGATTTTCAAAATATGTCACATCTTGTACTATACTAGTTTCATGAATGAAAAGAGTAGATTAACTGAAGTTTTTTCCTGCTCATTCCCTAATCATCTAATAGTTTTGACCTCATTGAAATGGTGACCTAGATGGTTGTATAAAGATGCGGTACCTTGTTTGGAAACACTTTTAAGGTGTCAAGCTAAACCTGAGGCCTTACAAGGTCTTAGGCATAGGGAATTTTCACTATACTACGAGAATCTCAAGGTTACCAACCATTAGTGGTCCTAAGACGCCGTTACATAGCATCTCAACATAGATTACTAGCCTATTAATGATCTTCAAACATCTTGGCCCGTTGACTTTTTTAGATCGTAGCGTGTCTGACAGTGTGAGGACACCCCTTTAAGCGTTAATCTATCCTAGATTGTCATATGTTGGAGGTCTTTGGACATCTTTAGGGGTTAACCTGCTATGAGTTATCATCCATTAACGGTCATTGGACACCCTTAAGAGCCATCTTATCGTGGAGTGTTGTCCATTGACAATCTTTGGACACCTTCAGATGTCAAGCCATAGCAAATTATTGTCTGTCGGCTGTCTATGAGATGCCCTTAGGAGTTAACTCATAGTCTGTTTGTCTATGGAAACTGTAATTTTCATTCTCACTCAATTCCAATGCTGTTACCAAACACAGCATAAGAGTCTAACAAATTTTAAAGTGACATGAAAATTAATTGATTAAATTTAAAAAATAAAAATAAACTAAAATCGTTAAGTGTACTTTGTTGTTATTTTTCTGTTTTTTTGGATCATATTATCGAGTAGAATTTATCTAACGCTTAAGAGAAATTGTTCAATATAAGTCAGACCCATAAAATGTTGATGAGCAAAGGAGCCTAGTCAATCAACACCGCAGTTACCTTCCCGGTAGGCGTGTGTGACCTTCACCAGCTGGTCCGGCGCATTAAATCTTTGCATCCTTCAACCAAATTGAAATAGGCGTTAAAGGTGAAATGACCAAAGTACCCTACCAGATGACCTTTGGCCTGGCTCGGCCTAGCCGCCTAGGGTAGCGCTCGGCATCTACGAGCAGAGGCCGAAGGCTGCAGCGTGGACGGAAAGAAAATTCGCAGCTGAATTAAACTGCTTCACTAAAGGTAAGAAATTCTACCAGAAACTTCCATATTCATGTGCATGAACCTTATCAAAGGTCTCGCCTTTGCTCCACAGTTTGTGGCCATTACGGTAGAACTTTATCTCTGAGAGCAATCTGGGCATGGCTCATTCGCCAAAGCTCAGGGCTCCATCTGTTATGAAATGGGTTTCATCATATTTCGCAGATTACCATAAGAACTCATTGTCGCCAATCGGTTTGTTCTCCATGGCAAAAGGCCCCAGGTTCTATAGGACAAAAAGAATGGTTAGAACTAATGGTTGTGGTAATTTGGACAAATTCCCTCTGGAGACTATAGAGGCAGGCCAGGCAGCATTGTTAGATTATTTGCATTCCACGAGGAACTTGCAGTTTTCTGATGCAGAGCATATCAGCAAGAACTCACCTTATTTTCTTGGAAAGCTACTGGAAAAAGTTGATGACAAGGCAAATATCGGGCATTCTGTGGCTCGTTTCTTGAGATTTCATCCCATTAATGAGTTTGAGCCTTTCTTTGAGAGTTTGGGTCTAAAACCTTGTGAGTATAGTCCTTTTCTTCCCCGTGGCTTAATGTTTTTGAGTGATGATAATTTGCTGCTGGAGAATTATCATGTTTTGTGTAACTATGGAGTTGCAAGAAACCTGATAGGAAAGATTCACAAGGAAGCGGTAGATGTTTTTCGGTATGATAGTGGGGTGTTGGCAATGAAACTTCGGGCTTATGAAGAACTGGGGCTTAGCAAGTCTTTTGTTTCTAAGGTGATTGTTGCTTCCCCGTGTCTTTTAATTGGGGATGGGAATGGATATTTTCCAAAGGTATTGGAAGTGCTGGAGAGAAAGGGGATTAAGTTGAGTTGCATTGAGGAACATTTGTCAGAGAAGAGTTCTTATGACTGGAATAGGTTGTTTGTGCTGCTAAACTTGTTTGAGAAGATAGGATGTACTCAGGAGCAGTTAGCTGGGCTTATTAGCCAGCATCCTGGGATACTGTTTGAGGGCTCAGGGGATCAGACACTTGCTCTAATTGGGTTCCTCTTCAAATTGGGTTGCACAATGAATCAGATACATTCCATGTTTCTGCAATTTCCAAAAATGGAAGTCAGCAAATTTGTTTTAAATTTGAGCCAATGCTTCGTGTTCCTGAATGAGATTGAGATGGAGGTACATGAGATTGGGAAGATTGTATGTTCATATCCACTGTTGTTGGGTTCTTGTAAATTGAAGAAAACAAGTAGCTTGCTTACTCTTTTGAGTGTTGGAAAGAAGCGACTTTGTGGAGTCATCCAGCAAAACCCACAGGAAATCAAGAAATGGATTAGAGGATCGAGAGTTGAACCATTGCCAAACTCAGGAGAGGAACTAGCTTCAAAAGTGTCCAAGACTAAGTTCCTATTGGACTTGGGATTTGTAGAGAATTCAGAAGAAATTGAAAAAGAACTCAAGCTTTTCCGAGGCAGAGGAGCAGAGTTCCAGGAACGATTTGATTGCATTGTAAAAGCCGGTTTGGATAAGAAAGAAGTTTGTGAAATGATCAAAGCACGACCTCAAATTCTTCAGCAGAGGAAGCAAGTTATTGAAATGAAGATAAATTTTCTTTTGAATGGCCTGGGTTATCCCATATCATCTCTGGTCAAATTTCCGGCATATCTTTGCTCTAACATTGATACAGTCAAGCTTAGGTTTGCTATATATAATTGGCTTGTAGATCGAGGAAAAGCAGCTCCAATGCTTTCTCTGAGCACTATTCTCACTTGCTCAGATAAGATATTTGTTAGCCGATATGTAAACAGTCATCCTAGAGGCCCTGAAATTTGGCAGGATTTGAAGAACAAACTTAATTCTCACTAAAATCTGTCCGTTGCAAATTACCTATAATGGTTTCTGCCTTTAGAGATGCTTGATCAATAAAAAGCAGAAAGCCCCGTGAAATAGAATGGGATTGTGATGATGCCAGGAAGCAACAATCCAAAGGAAATTTTAGCCAAGTTAGGCTTTTGTAGGGAGTGACCAATCATAATTCATAATTCATAATTCAAGCTGCAACGACAAACACCAGATTCACTAACAAGCAAGTGCAACACAACTGGTTACTAGATATTTTGTCCAAGTGGGAGGTTAAGGGTTTAAATCTCATTTTCTATTAATCTCTCTCCTTCTATATGTATGAGTTATGACTTTCCTCAAAGACTCTCCAAAAAAAAAAAAAAAAAAACACCATATTCACTTTGAACACTCGAATTTTAAGACATTCAATGGTGATGCTTGGATTACTTCTTTGTTTTACGGGCCAAAAAGTCCTCTGCTGGTTGAGGTGGGAGCCATGAAGATCACTAAATGGCTAGTTTGGTTTTGGGCTTTTGGCCGTTAAAAGGAGATGTGCACTTGCTCACGAACAAATTAGAACCGGGTTTGGTAGAATGCTAATGGGCTTGGTCCACAATCCTTTCTTCTTCTTTTTTTTTTTGTGGAACAGAAAAGGAAATGTCTATTAAAAATAAGCAAAGGTACACAGGAGCAAAAGGCCCAAGTCTACAAAGAGAAACACAAACACACATAATGGGAAACAAGGCCCTAGCCCACAAAACAAGAGTGGCCCAACATAAGAAAACCCACAACCATGCCCCCCAACAGGCATCTCGGAGGCCCTAGGCATGACCCAACCCGGACAAGCCCAAAGGCCTACAACTGACCCAAAAGACACACTGAAACCACCATCGCTGTTGTGGGCAGCGGCAGCCAAGCACTAGCCCAATATCAATGAGGAATAGGCTTCGACACCACTGCAGCCGAACAATGGAAAAGCACCCATCAGGAAACGAAACACCAGCCGCCACAACAACACCCCTAAGAAGCCCAACACGTTGATCATTACGGCTACAACAAGGAGCATATGAGTGGCGCCACCAGCATCCCCCGCCAAGAACCAGAAGGAGCACACAGAAACTGAGGCAAAACACATAATCCACGCAAGCACTGTACACGAGCCAGCAACCAGCTAAAGGAAAGAGTCCACCACCCCACACCTAAACCTAGAGGGAGGCAAAGGGGTGGGGAACACGGCAGAAGTACCCGATGAGATTTTAGAAGAAACACAGACAATAACATCAGCCAAATCACTAGAAAACGAGACCCAAAGCTCACCAACCGCACACCGAAGACAAGAAAAAGTCCAACGAGGAGCACAAAAGGCCACAGAAACCCACAACACAAACTACATCGTACTAGAAAATCCCCAAATCCTCTCGGTGCACATTAGCCTAACGTAGCGCACAATAAAGGCGTTTCAGAGTTCAATTGGTCCACAATCCTTGTATCTCCAACTTCCTCTGTGCTTTGATATTTTTGCTCAAGAGGCCGTTCTGGCCATATACAATTCAAGCATTTATTGGAAACCGAGGCTATTAAAAGCTCGATTTAATTTATTAAATGAGACTTCAATCATTAGAGTTTAAATATTTATTTTAAAAATTTTAAATTTTAATACTAAAAGAGTAGAGTATGTAATCTATAATAAGAGATAATTATCTTTATTATATAAATTATTGTTCAATAAATTTTTTAATAGACTACAAAAAATTTTAGTCTATATTTTAGTATCTTACGACTTACTATCATATATGAAGCTAATATAAATTTTAGTAGAGTCTTCATCTAAATTGTAGAATCTGATCTTATAATTTTTGTTTCTTTTATAAGAATTTTTTTAAGTTAAAACCCACCCTTATCACTATTACAAGAAAAATATATATATAAATATGCCTTTATTTAAATTTGAATACTAAATATTAATAAATTGATAAAAAAAACTTATAATTTATAAAAATTATTCACTAAATAAAATAAATAACGGAGTGATTATTTTTTTCATCATTATTAAATTGACATATAAAAAATATTTTGTCGTAAATTATATATATTACTATTAGTTAAATTTTTTTAGTAAAATTTTGATGATTATATGCTTTGATTTTACGAACCAATCCATAACGACTTAAATCAATCTTACGTAAAATCTGATTTTTAACAGAAACTCAATCTCTAAAGTGGTACTTCAAAAAGTTGCTGGCAGAGCACCAGCACTAGTCTTGATTTGGAGAAGATTTTGTCAAAGAGGAAGTGCAGGTAGGGCCGTAGGGGTCCTTTTTGTGAACGTGCCTTCACGTCGTGCGTTTTTGCTCAATTCTTGCCAAAGTCCCACCGAATCCAACATTTTTAGGACCAGGCGTATTGTATACCGACATTTATCACATTTTTTGTTTTTTGTTTTTCGAGGGAAGAGAGAAGAGGGAAGAAACGTATAATTATAATTATATATTTTTTTATATTTTTTTAATTTTTTATATCATTTTAAATAATTTTATTTTTTATCACTTTTTTTTATAAATTACTATTTACTTTTTCTTTTATCATACTTTTTTTCTCCTAATTTTTTTACACCACTCTAAACAACTTTATTTTCTTCACTACTTTTTCTTTCACAAATTATTATTTATTTTTTCTTTTATCATACTTTTTTTCTCTCAACTTTCTCTACCACTCTAAATAATTTTATTTTCTCTCTACTTTCCTTTTCTTTCCCTTCCTTTCCCACCATTCCCTTCACTCCATACACACCATAAGAAAATTCTTAAACTCTTGTAGCGTGTTTGGATTATTAAAAAATTATGAGAAAAAAATTATGTAAAAAAATTGTGAAAAAATAAGATTATTTAAATTAATGAGAAAATTATGAGAAAGAAAATGATGAAAAAAATAAATAGTAATTTGTGAGAGAATAAGTTGTGAGAAATTGATGTTGTTTAAATTGATGAGAAAGTTGTAAAATAAAAAACAATTGTAAAAAAATGACGTGATTGTAAATAGTAAAATTTTTAAATTGAATTTTTTTACAATCATTTTCTAACAAAAACAAACAAAGCATTGGTGAAGCAATTTAAGAGAAAAATTAAGTAATTCATTTTAATTTATTAGAATATATATGAATATATCGTAATATGAGTTATTAAATAATTAAATTAAAAAAATTAAATTAATTATTAAATATTATTAAACAAACTGTGTATTTACTTATACTCTTTATAAATAAGTTATACAATTGTGCTCAATTCAAGTACAAAAAAAAATGTAAATTAATGGCATTTCACCTCAAATCAAAAGTAAATAAACTTAGAAGCGGGAAATTTATTTAACTGTTCACTCTTATAATTGTCGTGCTGACCATATACTCCATTAAAGATTGTATTAAGTGCTGTTGCGCAGCATTACTTTTCCCTGGACAGACAGTTCGAAATTAAGGCCGTTGGAAGTGTCCATCATCCCTTTGATACAATGATTGCATAACTTTGCTGGTTGAATCTCGCCATTGTTAATGAATTAAATTACAACGGACGCTACCCTACAGTAATTCAGAACAACTCCGCGCAAACTACTTGCCTGGTGTAGGCGAATAAGATAATTGATATTTACGATAATTAACGTATTAATAAGTTATAATTTAATTAGTATTATAATTATTTTTAAAATTAAAGATTTTAAATTTAAATTTAAATTAGAGTTAATTAAAAAAAAAAGGAACATGTGAAGTAAAATCAACTTTATGAGACGAGGTTATTAAACAGTATGACAATGCTTCATTTCAGCACAAATCGTAATTCAGTTTAGTGTAATTGGATGCATCAATATTTATTGTGTTGATAACAGCTTGCATGCCACTAGCAACTTATCAAAATTACGGTTGAATTGTTCATGCAGCCTGTTGTGCGAATTATTGATATCGTGACAATTGCAGGTTAAAGAAATTAATTTTACATTAAAAAAAAAACCCTAAACTTTACATTCAATATTCTTATTATATTGACATGAATGAAAAGGCACCTACAAGTTAGACATTGTAAAGAAAACGAAGATACATTTATTCTTTTTTTGACCAGAAGAAACCATTGCATAAATTACGCGAACCATACATAGGTCGACACGAAAGTGCCGAAACAAGCTGCATACAGTAGTAGAAAGGAACGACCACAAAGGCTTACAATAAAAGTGGTCAAAAGACCACACAACAATTGGACTTGAAATCCAATTGCACAACACCCTACACAGAGGGTACTAGATACATTTATTCATATCATTGCGTCTCCATGTATTTGTATCAAATGCACACTTTATGGACCCCAAAAAAGAAAGACTATACCTTTCACAACCACTTTTGCACCTTAACCTCACTGCACTTGTTGTTCATTGCGACAGGAACAAGCTATATTGGAATTTCATCTTGCAAAATAAATAAATAAATAAATATATAAAAAGAATTATCCAACAGATATTTTGCTTCTGCTCCAAGGAGGGTTCTTTTAACATGACTAAATCGCAAGTGCACTGGAACCAAACAAGTAAAAAAAATAACACAACTAATGTTGCCATATGAGCACTAAGCACCATTTTCTAGTACAAAAAAAGGATAAATTTCATTACAGAGACATGCCATCTTGAAGCGAAAGCAAATGATACGATCACAACCATGATTGGTTCAATTTTAGTTTTTATTCTTAGTTACAATCGCGTACTGAAAAATTATAAATGTATAAGAATGCGACATAACACATTTTAGCTACTAGCGTCTATCCCGCATCAATAAGTCTGCTTGTAACATTTTTAAAGAAAGAAAATGAATAACAGGTGCAAATAGATAGAAAGACAACTAGAGGGTCCTACATGGCTAACCAAACACCAAAAAATCAAGATGTACAAAAACACCTTATTTTGGCCAATGGATTCGCATAAAACGTAGAGGGCCAGACATTTTTTTTGCCCGAGAATTGTTCGATTTGAAACAAAACTGTAAGTTTTTTCAACAACATTTAAACTTTTGTAACAAAAAAAAAAGTATAATTTTATTTCTTTTTTTTTTTTTGCAAAAAAAGCTACTGTTGTTGCACAAAATGAAAAGTTTATTGTATTTCAAGCAAATATCAGGCAAAAAAAAAAAAAATCGGGTGATGTAACCATGCCCTACCAAAAAATTGTTCTTCCTGTACATGCCCAAACATCCAAGACATCAGTAAGTACGAACAAGAACTGCGGTGTATTCGTGATCCGACTCGATATTTTATTATTATTAATCTAAATTTAAACGAGTGTTTCCTAAAATTTAAACTCTAAATTCTATAACTTAAAATTCCTAACTTCGAAAATAAAAAAGTTCTTCAAATTTTTTTTTCAAAATAAAAAAATTGTTTTCTCTTCCTAGGTTTGGAGTACTGAGCTATTAAAAAAAAAAAAAAGAAAGAACAAGATTATATAAACGCACTTAATAAAACACACAATTAATTTAATATAATTTAATAATTTATATATTTTATTTAAATTGAATACATTTTTTTACAATTTATTGTTCTATATTACTTTATATTTACGTCATATTCACAAATGGTGCGTTTATTTCATAGAATAGAATATAAAAATATAAGTTAGAGATCAACTATCTCATTTTAACATGTATTTGATTGTTTAATAAGATAAGTATAAGATAAACTAATATGAGCTTACTATCTTATGAATATGAGATAATACTATCCCTTTTACCCTCATAGACTAGTCTATCTTACCTCATAAGTTAGCGTTGATAAATTGTATATTTATTAAAATATCCTTTTAATTAAATAAATTTTAAATATTTTTCAAAAATTAATGTAAAATTAAAAAAATATCTCTATCTCCTCTTTCCTCTCTCTCCTCCCTTCTCTCTCTTTCTCACTCCTCTTCTCTCTCTTTCCTTTCTCTCTCTTACTTCCTCCCTCTCTCACTCCTCTTCTCTCTCCCTCTTTTCTTTCTCTCTCCTCCCTTCGTCTCTCATTCCTTGTCTCTTTCTCTCTCTTTCCTTTCTCTCTCCTACCTCCTTTCTCTCTCTCTCTCTCTCTCTCTTTCTCTCGTTCCTTGATTTTTTTATATAAATTTGAAAATTTATATCTTAAAATTTATTTAACTTTTTTCCTAAAAAATTTTAAAAAATTATTGATCTTTTTTTTTATATCTTTATATTTATTTGTATAAAAATTAATACTTAATTTGTGATATTTTTATATATTAACTTTGATTTTATTTTAGTTTTTGAATTAGAGATCAAAAGTACTGCCATTGAATTATATTAACTAGTTGTCTATTTATCTGAAGTTTCCAAACCTAACTGACATAACGGAAGCCTAGCCTCATTTGGCAAACAAAACATTTTTAATTTTGATGTAGCTCAGTGGGCATCTGTTTCTCCAACAGTGGAAACCATTCACTTCTCTTAAAATAGAAAGAAAAGAAGCAAATTCACTATTCAGTGACCATGACGCACACCTCAGTCAGTTTCTCCCCAAAATCTGATGCCAGATACGCAAAGTGTTTTGACAACTTTTCCGAGCATAGTGCTCGATGAATGTGCCGAATCTATCAAAAATTTTGTTATTATTTTTTTATATGGAATAAAATTATAAAAGTAAGAATTGCTGCATGATATAATCTTAATAAAAAGTATTATATTTATTCTACACGAAAACTTACGATATTTAGCATAATCATCAATTTTTCTGTACAGAAATTCAAATTAAAAAATTAGAATCATAATTTTAATCCTAAAGTTTCACGGCTCGGTAAAATTTCTCGAGATAAGGAAAAATGTGTCCCACCATCTCTCAAGTCTCAAGCTCTTGAAATAAATTAATTTATGAGTTTGATTAGATAGCTATGTAAAAATAGATGTATAAAAAATATATAATTTATTTAATAATATTTAATTATTAATTTTTGTAAAATTAAATGTATCTTTTATGATCTAATTATTTAAATTATCATATTTTTACCATACACTTCACTAAATGTTGCCAATAAAATATTTTCTTAATTTGTTTTGTGTCATATATTCGATTAACCACTAGTCCCAAAAGTGTGACATCCTCTAATTAATGGGAGCTTCCATATCGATTTTTTTATGTAAAAAAATATTACGAGTATTAGTGGTGGATCTAAAAATCAAAGTGAGGGAGCCAAATATATATTAAATTTTTTTTAAAGTTTTTTTATTGTAAAATAATATTATTTTATTAATAAATAGTAATTTATATAATAAAATAATATTATTTTAATATATATAATAACTTTTAAATTGAAAAAAAAAAGAAATTGGGACTAAATTGTCAAATATAAAATATAGTGAGAGTAAAATATAAATTTTAGTAGAACTAATAATATAAATTTAAATTTCTTCACATCAATTTTTTTAGTGAGGACAACTAAGGATGAGCAAATAAAATTTTGAGGTAGGGTAATAGACTAAAATTAATATAAATTGTACCCATAACTAGTGTAAACCATAAATTCAAGGGTAGATACTTGCCCACTCTCAAGCACATATAAATCCGCCAATGACAAGTATGTTGTTTATCAAATCTATAAATTGAAATCAGATATCATTTATTATCGTCCTTATTTAACTTTTTCTCAAAGAGAGAATCCACCACTTGAATACTTTTAACTCTGAGTGAACCTCCCCTAATCTAGAAGAGGGTTAATGTCTAAAGCTCAACAATGTACCTTTCACATTTGATCCCCTAAATTAAGAGGCGAGCACAGAGAGGAGATTCCAACTTGAGTTGTGGCTAAAGGAGGCATACCGAAACACTAACCAAACTACCACTATAAGTGGTTCCATATCGAAATTTGGACTTAATGATCACCAAAATTTTGATTATCAAGTCTCGTTAAGAGGATATAAGAAATAGTTATAGAGTTATCATAGAAATAAGTTTACCTTCTAAAAAAATAATAAAACATTCTTTTTTTAAAATTAAATTATAAATATATTTAGTATTATTCTAAATTTATTTAATATTATTTTAAATCTTAATTTAAAAATTTTGTTTGCTACAAAAAACTTTCTATTCTCTATAGTTACTTTATGACTTTTTTTATATATTTTCTTAGTTTTTCCCTTGATTATCCTGACTTTAATTAATTAAGTTTGATTACATAAGTACACTTAATGATACACATAAGAGGTAATTACAATTCATCTAATAGTATCAATGATTTATCTTTAGATTTTAAATTTAATATATTTTTTAAAACTTAATAATTCAGATCATTGACTGTCTCCATTACATGTCTTTTTATATGTTGTCAATAATCTTTTGTGTAATTATTTACTTGAAGCGCATTTCGTTTACTTTCATCAAACTGGTTCACAAGTTTCTTTTTCGAAGAAGTTTTTCGCTCTCTTCCCTTTTCCTTTTTACACTTTATATCCACCAAGTCCCATCTCCACTTTTTTTTCTCAATTTCCCCACACTCGACGTCCCTCCTTTTCCGCTTGCTATGCTCTGCTATCTACTCGTTCTCTCAGTTGTTAATTGTAATTATTTAAAGAGCGTCATGAAAAAAACATTTTTTAAAAACCATATACAAATTATAAAAACAAAACAATAAAAATAAAAAAATAACAAACAAACCAAAGATTTCAAGCAAACAGTTCCGATAAGAATTTTTTTAAAGTAACATTAGATAAATTGAGATAAATAAAAAAATAATTATATAATTTTTAATAATTTTAATAATTTTTTTATAAATTTAATTATCTAATAATTAATATTATTTTATTTATTTTAAAATTACTTAAAAAAAAGTCACTAAATTTTTTTCTTCTACACATACAACGGTGTTCATGCACATGGTAATACGCTTTTTCACTTCCACTTTTTATTCAGCCCACCCACTCATTGCGGGAAGAAAAGGCAGAAAAGAACCTGTTGAAAGATTCCAACCGTCAAATTTCCAAATCAGGATACCGTACAAAACTGTTTTTTCTTTTGTTTAATCATTTGAAAGCGATATATTTTTTAGGGACATCTTTTGTTTTTTTTTGTTTTAACAAACATCTTTTGTTAATTTTATCATACAAAATTAACAAAATAGTCATTTTACCATAGTTTTAAAAATCGGACCGGACCGGCCGGTCGGACCGAAAAACCGGTGAATCGGAGGTCGGACCGGTCCGATTCTCTGATAAAACCGGAATAGGAAATGAACCGCCCGAAACCGGTGAACCGACCGGTCGGACCGAAAAACCAGTAACTCCAAAACCAGTGAACCGGCCGGTCGGACCGGTGAACCGGTAACTATGTTATCTTGATCAAAACGACGTCGTTTTATTTATTTTTTTGGATTAAAAATGAGAATAAATAATACTTATTTATATTAATGAAAAATGTAATATTTTTGAATTATATATTGACTCTACAATATTTATTTTTAGATATGAATATTCGATTAATAGTTCTATAATATTTTATTTTTGATATTTATACTTTATTAATTTATTTAATTAGAAAATTATCATAAATATTTTGTATTTTAATTTTATTATAAATTTAAGTAGACTCATATTCTATTTTTTATAATTATACTCATTGTTTGTTATTAAAAAATGAAAAATTATAAGTATTAATTATTATTTTATCAAATCAGAATTGACCCGCCGGTTCAACCGCCGGTTTTCCGATTGGACCGCTAAACCACTAACCCAGTCTTCTTACCGATTCAATAACCGGTCCGATTTTTAAAACTATGCATTTTACTAGTAACAATAACAGTTACTTTGATTTTTACAACAAGAGAGCAAGGCAGTAACCCTCTAATTCGGACACGAAATAATAACAGTTATTACAATGACAATGCGGATAAGTATAAGTAGTCAAGAAACATTACCTGAATTTCAGTTGAAGTTAAATTAATATGTAAGATTAAAAGTGATGTCAGTATAATATTATTTTAATGATCATTTTGATTAAATTTTAACTAGGTTAACTAAGAACGTTCCTACAACATTTGTTTGATAAAAACACTTTCTAACTATATTTGATTGATTTATCAAAAAACACTTTCTAACTATGGATCTTGTTTTGCGTGGTTTTAGTTATCAAAAAACACTTTCTAACTATAGATCTTGTTTTGTGTGGCTTTATTTATCGAAAAAATATATAGAGTCTGTTCAGGAAATCACGTGAATCAATGTATTCTTTCTATAAACCAACGTCTTGGGTTTATCGGTTCAATGAAAATCAATCGGATAAAAAGGGTCAAGGTGTGACCTTTCACAAACATCTCCATTGATATGGGCACCAACTCCCTTTCCATCCCACCCCGCACCATATTTTTACGTACTTCTAGCCAGTCCAGTCATGCCAGAGAGAGAGAGAGAGAGAAAGAGAGAGAGAGAGAGAGAGAGCAACAATGAACGAACAGAAAAAGCGCCAGGAAGAAAGCAAATAAACAGAGAAAAGGCACCCCATTAAGCGCTCTAACACAGTGGACCCCTTTCTCCGTCTTTCTCTCTCCTGTTCTCTTGCTTTTGTTTTGGGGGGTGGGGGGGCTGCTGGTGATTTGGGACAGCCAGTCAGTGAGTCATGGCACTGGACCTCGCTGGCATGGGCCCCTTTTACTGTCAGGTGTCGGCTTTCTACTGTTAAAAGCTGGAAATAAATTTACAGCATCATATTATTATTATTATTATTATTTTATTTAAATTTTTATTAAGATTTAAAATTTATAAATATTATTTAATTTATTATTTATTTTTATCAATTTAACCCATTTTAATATAATTTCTTTTATTATATGTTAATCAAATTTAGTACATATTAAACAATATATTAAAATATATAATGTTTCATATTAATAACAAATAAATACATTCTTCTTATTCACACTCATTAATTTCACCCATATAAATTTTCTTAGGCTATCTAATATGTATTAAAAGAAGGTGTTAAAAAATATATTATATTATATTAATAAAAAATAAATTTATAATATAATTTATAATTATGAGATATTATTTAAGATTCACTATTTTATAAATTTTTTATTAAAAAAAATTAAAAGGAAACAATAGGAAGGAAATCAGGGTGAAGTCATTCTTTCTATTTCCCTCTATCTTTGTACTTTCTCTTTGCTTCGTTTTCCTCTTCTTCTACAGTCACAGACTTTGGACAAAGAGCAGTCTTCTCGGAGTCATTTCATCCCCACATCAATGACCGAAACCCCGCCATGAATGAACTGTAGTTGCCATTTATGGAAATGGGTTCGGGCTCTTTGGCCGAGTCAGGCAGCTCCAGCGTCTCTTCTCCACCCATTGAGTCAGTGAACGGGCTCAATATTGGGAAAAAAGTGTATTTTGAGAATGTTGTGGCCGGAGCTCCGGCTAAGTCTGGAAACGGGTCGTCTTCATCGGGGTCCAGGGCCTCGGTCAGGAAGGCTCAGGGCGGCGGGCAGCAGCCACCCAGATGCCAAGTTGAGGGTTGCAAAGTGGATCTAAGTGATGCCAAGGCTTACTATTCAAGGCACAAAGTTTGTGGCATGCACTCCAAGTCTCCTAAGGTCATTGTTGCTGGTTTGGAGCAAAGATTTTGCCAGCAGTGCAGCAGGTTGGCTGTTTTTTCATGCTTTTTTTTTTTATCTTTCAAATCTTTTCCTTTTTTATTTTTTTCTTCTTCTCATGTGACTGCCTAATATATGTTACCTTTGCTAATAGAAATAGAATTGTATGTACTATTATATGAAATTGAAGGAGCAGGACTTTGTGTGGTTTGAGATTTGGGTAGCAAGGCTGGTGCTTGCTTGTTTAGCAGTGATTATGTTCAATTTCTTTTCCTTTGCTTTGCTTCAAATAGATAGTCAAAATTAGCAACACAATCCCATTTTCACAATTCATTTATTTCTTCTTTTTTTTGTTTCATGAATTCAATCGTCCATGCTCATTGTATTTTGTTTTGTTATTTTAAAATTACTTAAGTAAACACACCAAACTAAAGCTTTTTCCTTTCTCGTTTTAGTGGTTGATGACTTGATGTTTGACCCGATTTTTTTCATACGTTGCTTGCAATGTTTTTATCTATTCTTATTTTGGTGGGGCTATTGAATTCTGTTTTTAGTTGTTGATGGGCACATTTTTGCTTTTAGAATTATTAGCCTACCGACACTAGTCTTTTTTCCTCCAAAAAAATCATTGACTGAAGAAAAGAAAAAAAAAATGGGCCACATTGGTCGTCGAATTTTATTCTTGTGGTTGCTATTATGGGTATCTACTTTAAAATTTTCAAACCTGTTTACTTTTTCCAATTTCTTGCTCGAGAATGTCTATTTTTGCTTCTAACAAGGTAAATAACAAACACAGAGATAATGAACTAACTCACTGAGACATTCCTAAAAAACATGCCAGTGACACCTAAATAAAAAAATCAGTTAGTTTGGGTTAATGCAAAATTCCATGTACGAGAGCTTTTATAACATTAATATTCATATTCCCGTCATTCAATCAGTTTGATGAAGGTTTGAGGTTCATTTTCATTTCAGAGATAGTTCACAATTCCTTATAGATCAGAAAGATCAAGAAGTGCAAACATGTGCTTAAGGTGGACTTACTAAAATTCGTATCAAATGATATCGAGATCATTTAATATCAAATGGGGAAAAAAAAAAATCATTGAATGACAGCTTACCATAGGACTCAATCAGAATGCAAGAATTTTTTAGTTGTTGCAGCATATATGAAATGACTATAATGACATGTCCATTGAAAGTTTAGTTTAAGTTTCTACTGTCACTAACTTTGTGGACTAGATAAAATTATGTTTGTTGTTAGTTATCCTTACGGGACATGGTGGCCTATCAAAATTTGAGGACAACTAGATATTGGGTTGAACTGGAGTTGTTACAGAAATTCTGATTTCTTTTCTTCTAAATTGGCTTCGTTACGTCCATTGGTTGATATATTACCATTGATATTGCTTCATTGGGCTGTGGGGAAGGATCTAAGGGTTATAAGTCATCATCATTTCCGTCTATGTTTCTGGAAAAAAGTTCCAAATGCAAGATGAAGCAAATTTCTAAAAAATTGAATATAGTTATTCATTTGTTGTTTTAAGTGAACACAAAGGGTGATAATTTCTTTAAAGAATGTTTCTTATAGGCATCTCAAAAAAGTCTTTCGTGATCTATATTAGAATTTACTTTTGCTATAGATTTATTCTATTGCAAATACCATGAAAACTAGTAGTTGTGTGAGCTGGAAAGAACAAGTACTGTTAAAACCTCCTAGTCAAAATTCTTGTAGATTGTTATAATCCCACCCTGCACTGTATTTGGTTTGTTGCTCTATCTATCTATGCGTCATAGAGATGTAAATTGATAGTGATGTTTCCTTACATCTGACGGTATTCGCGGCCTTTTTCTTGTTATGTTTCCAGATTTCATCAGCTTCCTGAGTTTGACCAAGGGAAACGAAGTTGCCGCCGGCGGCTGGCTGGCCATAACGAGAGACGGAGGAAGCCACCACCTGGATCATTGCTGTCGTTCCGCTATGGTAGATTTTCTTCAACCATTTTTGGTAGGACATTGCCAAATGGATGTTTTTCGAGGTCTTCCTTGTTTTTTCGAATTACCAGCCAGAAACATATCTTTCAGGCTATCTTGTTTTGACGTTCTGATACAAATATATTATTTGTTTTGGTTTGTTTTTTCTTTTATGGGACTGTCATTTGGTTCTTGAAATGACAGATAACAGCAACAGAGCTGGAGGCTTTCTTTTGGACTTCAGCGCACACCCAACACCTCCGGGAAGGGATGCACGGCTAAGTCAGAGATCTTCTGAGCGGGTGCGAGATAGTCAAACAACTGGCGCCGGACGTTCCATTTCGCAACCGTGGCAGAACCTCTCTCAGACTTCGCCATCTAACATCTACTTTCCAGGTTCAGTAGGGGGGACTGGCTTTCTAGTTCCAGAATTCCTTCAGGAGAATGCTTCACAGGAGTCAATGTTGCTGACTCAAGCTGTGCTCTCTCTCTTCTGTCAAATCAATCATGGGGCCCTGGAAACCGAGCATCCGGTCTTCAGGTGAACTACTCGGCGAATGCCGAAGGGGCGCCCATGGCTCGACCAACTGCTCCACATGATTCTGCTGCCAATTGGTATCCAAGCCCCTCTTGGGGTTTCAAGAGCAACGAAGCGAGTGGCAGTTCACATGAGATGTGTCCTAATCCGGGTTTGGGTCAAATTTCACAGCCTCTTGACAGCCATTTCTCCAGCGAGCTCGGGTTGGCTCAACGGAACAGCAGGGCTTATGACTCTTCCACGATGCACATGCACTGGTCACTTTGAATGGCATTACATAAATGGTTCTTCTAAGAATCTTCCCGTAATTAAGTCTATAAACTCGGAGTGTATTGAGCAGGTAATCATCTGCCTAATCTAGTTGTGTAATAACCCATAATGACTGTTGGACTTTTAGCTTGTTTGTGCTTGAGAATGTAAGATGGTGACTGTCGAGCAAGGAGCTTAGACTTGGTTCTAAAAGCTAGAAATGAGCTATTCATTTGTGGACGTCTGGTAGGAGTGGGCTACTCTGGGCGGTAAAACCCGACGATCAAGAGCTGAATACTCCGTCACTGAGCAAATTCCATACTTGGCTTAAGTTTTCAGGCTGTGCTGAACTTGGGAATGACAAAATTCTGACTTCGCAATGGTATCTTTGCAGCATTATGAACAATGAAACAAATCATCCGGTAATGGCTTTTTGCCCCTTTACCAATATTCTATAGAACCTGCAATATTCTTTTCAAGCGAAACCAGAGCAACTATAGCATGGGAAAATAAAGACAAAAATTTGCCGGCGAACTGAAGTGAACATCATAATTCGAATGCCACAGGACGATAACATAATTCCATTTGAGAGATTGTGGCGCTACAATTACAACCAGTTTTCCCCTTTCTATCAGTACCTCATCTTGACAGCCATGATAAACTTGTCCAGAGTAGAAGTCTCAAAAGAGTCTAAGCACTAACGCCACTACTCAATAATGTATTGATCTCTCCAATGATATTAACAGGCCTTCCATCAAACATGGAAGAAAGTGTACTCTCGCAGAGCTTCTTCAGCTCTCTGGTTTTTACAAGGGCTGCTTCCTGCAATTTAAAAGGACGCTGCTCAATACTTGTCTTTGTGGAGAAAATATTACCACTTTCGTATCAAACATTGACAAGAACACACTTGCAAGATGCAAAATTTACCAAGATCCAATGCAGTCAAGCAACAGACCATTCATCAAACAGTATGCAAAATAACATCTTCAAGGAATTCTATCGATGAAAAGCAATACTGCTCAAGTAATATAAAAGACCTGAAACTCTAAAAAATTTTAACTTGTAACAATGACCAAGCCCAAGATACTAAAAACTCACTGGCAACATAGTAAAAACAAAATCACCAAAAGGGGATTAGTACTCCAGCAATTAATCTCCCTACAAAATCACCATAACTCATGTCTGCCCTTTTTATTTACCCCTTTTATTCTGCCAATTTGTAAAAGAGGCCTTGATAGCTATGCTTGGAAATTAATCATCATATATGTTAATGCATTTTAGATTAATAAGATGATGCACTGTCCTGTGATTGGAAATTAATCATCATATATGTTAATGCATTTTAGATTAATAAGACGATGCACTGTCCTGTGATTGGTACAATAAACTAATTAACAAAAATTTTATATTAACAAATTGGTAACCTAATGTTCTAGCAAAGGAGTCACTACATTCAGGACAAGAAAATTCAAACTTGGATTTGAAAAATATCCCACTATCCTCCCAGTTGGATTCTTATTGGACACTTATACCATGGGACACAAATGCTTCCTAGAGGAAGCTGTGATGAATGATGAGCAGTATTGTTATATCAAATCGTCACCCCACTCACAAAAAAGGTTTCCTGAGAGGACGAGTGCTCATGAGAGGAAAAAAATAAAGAAAAATCATGGGTTGTAGGTTGAATATTTACACATTCAAACATAAATTGTTTCCATCCTCTCCAGAAAAGCTAAAAGTAATCCCTGTAATAATGGAAAAGATTCAAATAATAAAAGAAAGAAAAATTCACAAAAAGCACTAAGCTCTATTTTTCTCGGAGCAACAATACAACAAACAGAATGATTGTTCTGATATAACAGTACAGATAGTTTTTATCTGAAAGCACAGTCATACTTTTTCTCTGAGAAAATCCTACCTGC
This sequence comes from Carallia pectinifolia, assembly GCA_037832335.1. NCBI lineage: Eukaryota > Viridiplantae > Streptophyta > Magnoliopsida > Malpighiales > Rhizophoraceae > Carallia > Carallia pectinifolia. Next base: position 10,343,304 of record CM075444.1, read on the forward strand.
CTCGGCCATGAAGAAGATAGAGAATTGTGAAGCTCCATACGTTTTGAAGCTAAGTCCTTTAAAGCCTCTTTAAGTTTCAACTCATGGTTCTTCTTTTCCTCTAATGTCCTCACTAGTCTGTCCAGAAACCTGTGACTCAGACCAACACATTGGAGTCAGCAACCTTAGAATTCTTCTACATATGGTACCATGGCTAGTATTAATTCTAAATGGGCTTCAAGAGATGTTGAATGGACAGGAAATACAGTCAAACAATGGACAGTTAATAATCTGTGAAACGCCAACACGAGCAACTTGTGACACCCAACTCCCCAGGAAACACAATCGGACACCTAATTTAACACTTGCCTCAGGGAATTCTTGCATAAAAATTCTACTTAAAGTGGTGGGCAGTGTCGCAGAGTCAGAACCAGGAAATATGAAGTGATGAGTTTATTTTGTGTACTTGTTAGACCAATAATGAATGGTTATTTGACTGACTTAACAAGAGAACAAAATTTAGGACTAAAGTAATTTCAAGCCACAGATGCCATTCATATAGAAACAATGCACAGAAGAAAACAGTATGGTTATTTGTTAGAAGTTGAACCGTGGCCTTCCCTAAATCAGAAAGGAATTCTCTTCATTTCCCCTTTTAACTTTTTTTTTTTTTTTTGCGTGGGGGCAGAGACAAGGTCTTATTAATTATCAACAAAATATAAAATTGCTAATGATAGTTGGCATTTAAAAAAGAAATAAATTTATTAGTAACACCTTTTGGAGTTAAGAATCATGATCAAATCTCGTGTTTTCCTGTTTGTCAATAAGGCAATGGCCAAAGAAATGTCAGATAACATTGTCTCGATGGTATCAGGGGTATACTGCTGTAGCACCAAGGGAGCAACTGACTGGACTTGATGTTGCAAGGACAGAGTCTCATTGCTTCTTAACTCCACCAATCTTTGAGTCAAAAATGCTTTGATCTATTACAAAACAATAGTACCAAATGTTAACCTTTGATTAATATATTCCATGATCTCGTGTCAAAACAACAGCACATAACTAGTGAGTTCTGAGTACTGTCCTCAAGATTATTCATCACATTCTTGTCGAGTCAAAAGATTAGAAAACGTTCAAGAAACAAAGGAACCTACTGCATACTGTAAGCCACCATATACTGAGATAGCGATAATTAAGCTATACCTCATACAAATCATCAAGAATTTTATTCCTGTACTCTGTCTCCAAAAGTTGGCTCCTCTCTCCTTCATTCCTACATTGTAGGTTAAAGAATGTGGAGCATCTGTCCCATTTTTCAGTCCCGCAGTTGGCAAATTGACATCATCAATCACATCAACCTGAGGCGTCTCAACACTAATATCCCAAGATATTTCTGATGTTGAAACCTCTGGTAGCATAGTGCTTTCATCTTTGTTTGACAAGGTCTGATAAGATCCTCCAACCTCATTTGATGAAGAATTCAGTAAGACGTCACTTGCATTGACTATTTCATAAGGACCCAAACCATTACCATTATCATCACTCTCTTCCACAGTACCAATATCCCAATCAATCTGAGTATTATCTACAGAGATATCCCAGTCAATATTATCTGCAGCAACATCCACATCCCCTGTGGCATCTTTTGATCCATCAAAATGTAATTCAATATTTGCAGAATCATGGATGTCAGATCCAGCGGAAACATTCAATGAAGGATGGTTTTCACGAATATCTTTCAAGTTCAACAAGAATGCCCATGCAGACTTCTGTAATCATGTTTACAAACAAAATCAATCTATGAAAGAAATCAGATGATCAATCTCCATCTGCTAGTGATAAAATATTTTGTGCATAGGATGGATGATTTTGGAATAGAAAGAATAACATGAGAGAGGGGAAAAATCAATTTCATACATCCTTTTCTGTGTGAACATCTTTGACAAAGTTGGAATAGTACTCTATCGCCCTGGACATAGAATCACCATTTATTACTTCCAGAATATTGCTGAATGCATTCGGAAGTGATTTCGCAGTTTCTACAAGTTCAAACCTTACATTGTTTCCCTAAAATAAAAAGAAAAGGCCATTAAGTTGAAACCAATCACAACATATAATTCATCTACTTAATTCTTCAACTTTAAGTTGAGTGTGAGGGGCTAACCTGCAATCCAAGTTCTTGACATGCCTCTGTATATTTAGCTGCTGACAAAGCTGCACTTCTTTTAATATCAGCTTCCTTGCGCTCCAGCTCTGCTAGTTGTTGCTGAATCTTTTGTACCTGTTTCTTCTGATAAGGACTTCACCATATTCAAAAACATTGTTGAAAAAGTTATACCACATACTCATTACAACTTTTACAACATTCTTCACAAAAACCAAATGGGCAACAGGACAAGTGTGGGCTTACATTTCATAGTTTACGTTTTGGATTATTATTTGTGCAGCCTCTCCGAGGTAGATATAATCCTTCTCAAAAGAACGGACAATGGCCTCCCAAGCACCCTTTTAAAATTTAATTGCATTTAGCAATCATTGCAAGAATTGTTTTTGTGTGTGTGTGTGTGTGTGTGTGTGCGTGCACGTGAGAGAGAGAGAGAGAGAGAGCGAGCGAGAGAGAGGACCATCTTACAGCAGCACCTGATAGCCGGCCAAATATATTCCGGCTTTCTGGAGTTTCCTTCACAAGAATATCATAAATTTTTTTGGCCTCTATATACCCAATCCCTGCCAATGACAAGCCCAACTATTAATCCACGGCAAATATGAAGGAAGTGGAATAAGATAACAACAGAGAAAATAGTCCTAGCCTCATACATATTAACCACTTTACAATGACTAACTCTAAGCACACAATATTAGTTTTGAGGTTCCACGAAAATATCTGTATCGTTAGTGCTGCTAGGTTACAAAATTTTGCCAGTAACATGTATATCGGCCTACACGAGAAAGTAGCCATCCTGCTGAGCTGCAAGTTGGTAACAATATCGAATCAATTGCCAAAGAGGGGAAAAAAAAAAAGTTGCACAAGAAAATGAAAATTGACAATCCAATGAAAAGCCAGAATGATAACATTTGGGATAGTCAAGGAGCAAATTAACCACGAAATGAACGAAAAAGTTACAATAGTCATGATTCACAAACGAACCCACCCGTATTTCAACCAAATAATTTCACTCCGCTGCACAAACAGAAAAATAACACAGAGGACACTGCGGTTAACAATCAACCGACCAATCACCTACTTCAACAATCACAGTGATATACATGTAAAATTACTTATTTCGATCCAAACAGGAAATAATGCTCCAGCAGTGGCCAATATTAAAATCAAGGAATTTCCAAGCATGCCAAAAAAACAAAAAAAGAAAAAAGAAAAAAAAACCTTCGGGGTCTAGGGTGTGGAAATAGGGATCGATATCCTTTGGAAGGGAGGGGAAGTCCTTGGAGATGCGAGCTCTGATCGCCGCAATCCGCTTTCTCCAATCGGCCGGAATTCTCTTCCGATCAACGAGCCATTCTTCAACAAAATCAACGCGAACGAGTAATAACAACAACAACCAATAATAATAATAATAATTACTAAAGTAAAATGGATAGATAGCGAGAGGGAAATGGGAGTGAAAGTGTAGCGTTTTACCGCCAAGACGGGAAAAAGTGATGTCGATCGGCAGATTGCGGATGTCGTCCGGAGTCTGCATTTTCTTCTTCTTCTTCGTTCTTCTTTCTATTCTATTTGATGAGACCGATGTGATTTTTTTCTTTTGTATTGGGATGTGAGGGAGAGGTTGGATTTTGGGATATTAATATTTTTATTTTTAAATTTTTAAATTTTTTTATATTTAAATTTTAAATTTTATTTATATTTTATTTGAATTTTAAATTTTTTAATTTTATACTATATTAATCTTTAAAATTACAAAAAAATGGTTAATCGATTAATAAATGAGTTTAACTTAATAAAAATTATTTAAAAAATATTAAATATATAAATTAAATATTTTTTTCATCAATAAAATATGCACATTAAATATTTTTTTAATTAACAAATATATGAATTAAATAAGTAACATGCATATTTTTGATAAAAAAATATTCAATTCATATATTTAATTTTTTTAAAATAATTTTTTATAAAATTAAAATTATTTTTTAATAGATTGATCACTTTTAGTAAATAGAGGAACTGATTTCATAGAAAATCAAAAGATTTAGAATTCAAATAAAATATCAAAAAAGTTTAGAATTTAAATATAAACAAATTTAAAAGTTTAAAATTAAAAATATTGATATATCCCTTTGAATTTCCAGTTGCACATTTGGAGGGGAGACCACGGCATCGAGTCGGATCGGTTCAGATCGGATCGGTCGTCTTTTTTTTTGGGTGGGTTTTTCCTTTTTTTTTTTTCTTTTATTCATGGAAAGATTATTATAGGGGAATCCAAATGAAGCATTCTCTTGCCACACCAATTTTTGCAGCAGTTAATTTTTTACTAATTTGTTTTTTTAATAATATTTTCAAATTTTTAATAAAAAAATTAAAAAAAACCCAACCAAACAATTTTTCTATTTTTTTTGGTCAAAAAAATAAAAAGCGAAAAATGAACACTATACCAAAGCCCTAAGTTAAACAATTAGGATGTACTTCTTAAGATCTTAAGGTTTTTTTTAATTAATCGGAGCCTTGTTACTTGTTTGTTGATAGGGGGAATTTCTTGCAAAGAGAATGGAATTAAGACAGATTAAGAACAATTCTCGCGCTCCATCCAAATACATTCCCCACTTTTAATAGAAGTTAGCATGAAAAGAAGGCCAATTTTTTTGTTTTTTTGGTTTTATAATGTTAAATTATTTTTTCTCTCATTTTTATTTTTTAAGAGTAAAATTAGCATTATCGTACATATTATTTTCTTTTTTCATACATTACGTACATTACTAAATAAAATATTTTTATTTTTTTTCCTCACATCTCATTACACTCGGGAGGATAATTCTTCTCTTATAACATTCATTTCTCACACTTTTATTTCTCTCCTTTTCTTTTCTTTTTCCAAACTAAGTAATAGCAGTTACCGCTTCATATTGCAATTGTTGCTGACCTTAGGCTGTGCAACGAAATTGCTTTCGCTTCGTATATCAAAATGATAATAATAATGATAATAATAATAATAATGTTTATTTCTCTTTTTTAAGTAAAAAGATAATAATTTCGGGATGAATTTTATGTTTTTGCTGTAACACTTTATTAACTTTATTTTTTTTTTCTTTCCATAAATTCTGTAAAACGGTTTTTTTAAGATTATCGTCATCCTAATAATAAGTAATGATAAAACACCTAAAAAGTGAGTGAGAATCGAGGGGAAAAAAAACAAAAGAAACTCAAGGGCAATGTGGTCTAACATGGTGCATAACTTGTTTGTTCAGACCTAAGCCACTGTGACAGTACCCATCAGCTATCAGTCTCCCTTTCAGTGGAAGCTATTTTTTTTTTTTTTTTAAAGTATATATATGTCGACAAATTTTATATTGAACGGTATTTTAATTAAAATTAAAATTAATATTTTTAAAATAAAATGATAGTTTTGTAATGTAAAAATAAAAAATATTTTAAAAATATCAATCGCAATTTTAATTAAGACAAAACTTGAGATAAAATTATTTGAAATACCAACTTTTTTTTCTTTTTTTTGGGGGGGTTGTTTGGTGGGGGAATTCATTTCCCGTTTCTTTTTCTGTGCATGTTAATGGATTCTTGAACTTTGTTAGAGTCAATTATTCTCCTCTTACATATTTGTGATTATGGTTTTTTTTTTTTGATCAAATTTGTGATTATGTTTATATTTATGCCATCTGGGGTTTTATAATCAAATAATATGAACCTGTTGCTTTACAATATGTACCACATTAACCAATCAATTAATTAATTAATTAACGTGATTAATCTCCCATAGTTCAATTTCTTTATATAATTAAGGAAGCTGGTTCTTTTGCAGATTATCTTTGGTAAAATGGATTATTATTATCATTAGTTTTTTGGTTTTTGAGGGAATTGGTGCTGATTTTAACGACCACGTAGTTAATCTTTTTTGAAAGGTTACTGACAGTACTCAAAGTGTTAAAGTGAGAAGACAAGTGACCATCGATGGAGAAATCAGAATATTATACTCTAATTGGCAACACTGTGAGGGGAGCATGTATGGCTTTAGCTTTTGGGGCTATGTGGGGTGCTTATAAAGCTCGTCATCAACATCTAATTAAGACGTACAAGGTGATGGGTCATCACAGTTTGCCTTTCGCTGCAATTGTTGGACTCGCCGTTAATGTGGACGAGCTAGTGTACTGTTACAGGAAGGAAAGAGATCTTTATACTCTAGTTGCTCCTGGAGTCGCCATCAGCTTGCCTGTTGCGCTTGTACAATTTAGTAAGGATTCCATTTTAGGTGCCTTAGACTGCACTTTGTGAGAAAAAGAAAATAATAATAATAATAAATTCAAAGGAAAACTTATCCAGTTCAGCTTACATCTTATTGTATAATAATAATAATAATAATAATAATGATAAGTTCTCAGCAACTCTATTTTGACATGCATTTTATTGTATATTTTTTTTTACTTAATTGACTCTAATTGAGACAGAACTTAAAATATTCAATACTAAAAATGATTCTTGTATCACTTAAATTACATCTTATTGGTATTGTCTATTGTATTTAGGAACGTGCTTCGGAACTAAAGTTTTATTATTAAGTCATTGAAGGGATTGGATGTCTAATTGCGTTTCTATTATTAAGTTGTATATTGTATTTAGAAACTTGCTTATGCGTTCTCATTTAATTGTTTTTATTTTTTAAATATTCTAACAATAAATATATATAAAACGATTTACGAACCTATAGGCCAAGGTTGAGGGACAAGCTCAAGTTTCATAGGACTCATTCAACTGTTACTAAAAAGATAGATCTCTCGTCAAAATATTGATAGATCTGAATAGATTTTTTCCGTATTTGAATACAATGTTACTAAATTTTAAACTCAATACCGCACTTTCAACATAAACTTCTCAATTTATGGGGCAGGTGTTGACACTACAACTCAAATTCAGATCAATGCAGGAGAAGACACGCCTAATAATTACGAGGCAACTACCTTCGGTCATATTTCTTTTACAATTAAAACTCATATTTCGGTATATGGAAATACACTGGAGTCCAGTTAAAATACTTTTTGGTATACTGGTAACGGATAAAACACCCAATTACATTGTATGAAAAAAACAAAAAACAGTGAGGTGTAACAAAATAAGTAAATCTTCTTTCCAAAACATAAGAAGCTGAATTCACAACAAAACTAATGAAAACATAAATATTTTTTTATAGGACACGATAATAGTATGGAAAATAGAAAAGCTGAAACCTTGCATTTTTTCATCATTTATATTTAGATATGGAAAGAAAAATAATTTAAAAATTATAAAACTATACCACAGTTGCATGCCCAAAGCGTCCCTCCCTTTCGATTCTCTTTGTTTGGTTGACAGTTAGAAAAGAAAAAAACATTGATAATTTTCCCAGAAACCAGAGAAAGCCGTTGAAAAAGTGGTGGAGGAGGCACTGTCAAAATCAAGTGAAAAGAATAAAAAAAAAAGTTTAAAAGCATAGCGATAAAAATAATCTTAAGATTTGTTTTTTTTTGCAATAAGAGTATTTTTGTAAGTTTAATTTATTATCTAATTATTTAAAATAATATTTTTATAATTATATATATATATATATATATATTTTATTTTTTTATATAATTTAAATAAAATTTTTATTTATTTATTATCTTTTAATAATTTTTTAATAATTTTTTTCTTATAATTTTTTTTTTTCGTTAAGATCCCACAGTCCAAACAAAAGTTAGGCTGGGAAATGGAGAAAGGAGGAAATATATCCAAATCATGACAAGCCACGTGGCGAAATCTCATTGCCTATCCCGATTTCGAGGGCTTGCACTGGAAAATGGAACTGATACTCAAAGAGGGACAGGGAGAAAAAGAGAGGTTCCAAAACAGGGGTGCCTGATCTGCTACTAAAAACCAACAAATTAAGAACACTGTTTCGATGGCTGGGATTGCTTCTTGTTGCTCAACTCTTCCTTCCAGAAGGTATTTTACCTATCTTCTTCTTTTCTTTTCAACTTTTTGTTCTAACATCGTTCAAGAAACTTGAAAAAATTTTCCAACTTGTGAGTTTCTCCCTTTCTTTTGGCCCCCATTTGTGAGAGTGAAACCTAGAGAAAGCTGAGATAGCAAATGCAAAGATGAGAACTTTACGAGGATCCACCTGTAGCTGGAGTGGTTGGAGGCAGGAATTATCCAGACTATCAGTTCCAATGTGTTGAAATTAATTCAAATTCGTTATAAATTAAGATTTAGTGTTTTAGTAGAATTAGATTACTTTATTATATTTTCATTGTTAGAATCGAAATATAAATTGTTAGTTTAGTATATAAGGAATTGAGAGTTACAGATTATTGTGTGGCTAGTGAGTATATTTATTGAGAAGGTTATAATTAATGTGTGTATTTCTCATTATTGTAGTGTAACATTATTTAGTTAATAAAGTAGTAGTGTTAAGTTATTTAAATTTAACACAAGGGACCAAAAAAAAAAGAAAAGAAAACTTTACGTTTTGGACAAATTGGGCAAGCTCTTTTTTTTCTTCTTCTTCTTCTTCTTCTTCTCTTTTTTGTGTTTGTTTTTTGGGGGGGGGGGGGGGGGGTGGGGAGGGGAATAATGGGGTTTATGGGTTGCTCCTTCCTGCCTGAAAAACAATATTATTCTCTGCTTTTTTTTTTTCTATGTTTAATTGTGGAGGTATCTGGTATTAAAGGTAGCTGCTGAACTTTCAATAGACTTTACACTCTTTACAGAGTTAAAAATCATGATACGATGTGTAGAACATGAGACTAAGGGTACATTATGTAGGAGGTAATAAGACAGGAGAGAATACTGTGGGTTGAATTTTCTCTTGAACGAATTTCAAGAAAATTCAACTGATTACAATTGATTACCTCTATTGCATCAAACCAGACTTAGTGTAAGAAGGTTAACCTTGTTTTAAATATCCTATTCCTAAATGGAAAATGCCACATTCTACTCACGTCTGATGTCAGGGATTACGGGCTTGTCGTACACAATAATGTTCTTGCTTCAGGGCTTTTGCAAGGATTTTAGATTGCATGTTGTATTCCACATAGAAATGAATAAACTATGAACATGTGAATAAAGGTTAAAGGTGTACTTTCAGCAATTTCCAGGCTTCATTGTTCAAATATGAGACTCGTCGTGGAAGGACCATCCCTGCCAAACTAACCACCCGTTTGAGACGTGCTGGAGTTAAAGCAGAAATTAACTATGTGAATGCAGAAGAAGCAAAGAAGCTTATGGCAGATCAGGGATATGTAGTACTTGATGTGCGGGACAAAACTCAATACGATCGAGCTCACATAAAGTCATGCTCTCACGTGCCATTATTTATCGAAAATCAAGATAATGACTTTGGTCAGGAACATCTCCTTGTGTCTTTGGTGCCTCCATTTTGCTCTTGTTAATGAATTCCTTTTGAATAATTTTGTTCAGGCACCGTCATAAAAAGGACTGTGCACAATAATTTTTCTGGATTGTTCTTTGGGCTGGCTTTTACAAAGCCTAATCCTCAATTTGTGGAATCTGTGAAGAGCCAATTTTCACCTGACAGTAAACTACTAGTTGTATGCCAGGAAGGATTAAGGTCAGTTACTGATTGATCACCGTTTATCGTATAATAATGCTGATTTTATACAAGCTTGTTGTTGCCTTACTCTGAAACTGCTTGATAGACTTCCAGCTTTTCATGTTAAGGTCTGCTGCTGCCGCCAACAAGTTAGAGCAAGCTGGTTTTCAAAATATAGCTTGTATAACATCAGGGCTCCAATCTGTAAAGTCAGGTTCACTTCTGATTCCAACTTTTCTTTCCGCATCAGCTTATCATGTATGCAAAGTTAATGACAAGCCAAGAATTTCCTTCTTGTAGGTACATTTGATTCTGAAGGTTCCACTGAATTACAAGATGCTGGCAAAGCTGGGTTGATCACCGTTCAAGGCAAAATCTCAGCAGTACTTGGAACCGTTCTTATCTGTAAGTCATTCCAGGTTTCGACATCTCTTGATTAGACCTTGCATTGCGGTTGAACAAACACAACAACAACTTCTCCCTTTCATCTAAGCCACCAATTTGTTTTTTGAACAGGTGCCTATCTATTTATCACTTTCTTCCCGGAGCAAGCCGAGAAGTTGTTTCAGCTGGCACCTGCGAAGTAGACGTGCAGATCTCCCAAGTTTCGGATCTGTCGATTGTTCGGAGAAGTCTAGGCGCTTAAACACTGGCGAAATGATATTTCAATATCAAAAAATTTAATAGCTGCGGCAAGATGCTGAGTTCATTGCAGCGTTAAACTTAGAAGCTGCACCTTCTTCTGGTATGCAAATTTCCTCGGTTTTGGCTTTCAGAGGATATTATGATTGACAATTCCCACAGATAATTTAGCATTTCTAGTACGCAATATCTTCTTCCATGCTCTCTAGCCGGCCAGCCTGTTCAAATTTTATTTATGCAAGAAAGGAAGGATGATGTCATAATCCAGTTTGGGTACCTGGTGACAATTTGTTTTAAATATTGGGATTGGTTAGCAAATTTTCTTATAAAGTTGATAAAATTAGAAAGTAAATAAAGATTTATTAGAATTTGAAAATGAGATTTTGAAGAATCAGCAAGACTCCTTTTTACTTTTTTTTCTTTTGTTTTATAAACAAAGAACAAAATTTATTTAATTGTATAAACAAGATCATGATAATAAGACTTATTTGCTACTGTATAAATACAGTTTAAGAATACAAACAAATAGTCTATCGTACATCATTTATTTTAAAGATTGCTAGCTCCACCAATATAGGTTTTCTTTTAGCTATGTGTACATGCGACATCATTAGAACTGTCTTTAAAATTGTTTTACCTCTACAAAAAAACACAAAAAAAAAAAAAAAAAACAAACAGTTTAATCCGGAGTGAATATCAAGTAAATTATCTTGTAAAGGCTTTCAGTGTCATCCTAGAAAAACTTGGTAATCTCTAACTGTAATCTGAGGTTGGCATTTAATCAAAATCAAATCAACCCAACCAGTCCAAAAAGAATGTTCCCAGTGGGATTAGACATAATGCGTAATCTTTACTGACTGTTCTTGGGACGGTACGTTACTACGGAACCCCTTCAACCGTGGCTATCAGCTTTAGCTTCGACTACCAAATCTTTGTTTTGTTTTATTTTTTCCGTACAATGGAAAATATTACTACAACACGTTCAGCGACGGTATAGGCAGCATAGATAAAATAAGAGAGAGATCATACAAGAAACTTCAGCAAATACCGCTTATTCGCAATTAATTCATCAACCGTGGCTATTAGCTTTGGCTTCGACTTCGAAATCTTCTTTGTTTTGTTTGTTTGGTTTTTTTTGTTCTCTTTTTTTTTGTGGGGGGGGGGGGGGAAGACAGTGGAAAATATTACTACAACATGCTCAGAGACAGTATAGGTAGCTTCAGATCAAATTAGAGAAAGATTATACAAGAAACTTTAGCAAATTAAACCGCTTTTTCGCAATTAATACATCAACTTGTGAACAAAAGAACGTACCCTTGTTCTTTGATTGTGATAAACTACCATCGCTAGTCTCTTTCGCTCTCTGATGGAAAATTCTGAGCCAACTTGGAGGGAGCGCAAGGAAAATGAATTCTTGAAGTTAACAAGCCGAGATTAAGAGACAGAAATTAATTAATTAACCTAGGTTAACAAATATTACAGTGAGATATTTCCGATTTCAACCCCCCCCCCCCCCCCAAAAAATAATAATAATAATAAGATATTACAGTGAGATTAGCGGAGCCAACGTTATTCTGTGCACCAGTGTCACCGGGAAAATGCGTGCCGCTCACCAACAGTAGAAGGAGGTTGCCTCTACTACCAAAAGCAACGGTGTTGGAACAGCAAACATAATTGACCCACGCAACGGGCATACCGGTATCAATCACCTTGTAGGCAGTACAGCTGACGGATATTTCCTGAGGCTGCAGTCAGATCATCAATAAAGAAAGCCAATCAAAACTCGTCGAACTTCTTACGAGTGAGGGCTGTGTTTTAGCTTTTTGCAAAAAGGGCTCTAAATCCAGACACCGTACGATCTTTGGAAAAATGCAATGAGATGGGTAAATTGTTACACTAATGAAAGTCGTAATTTTGTGGAATGTAACAGCTAGCAGGAAACTCGACCTTTTTCAATACAGTGAGAGTTGTTTTCAGTAATTTAGTGGATGAAGAGAATATTTAGAAGCATGGTTAGCTTTGGGTGCATTCATAAGCAAGCTTCACCATAAGTCTAACACATCATGCAAAACTATCCAGAAAGAGAGGTAGAATTGAGAAGTTAATGCTTATCAGGATGCATTCAGAAAAGAAGTCAAACATCTGCAAAACAATTGTACATTTTTCTTCGCCTCGCTCGCATTACACCTTAAAAGCAGAAGATTCAATCACAGTCACAAGGCAGAGGAATGCACAAGCAAGTAAGCATGTACTGACTGAAAGCACAAAATTTTAAATTCCAGTAACAAAGTTTCCCAAAGAAGGACAAATAGTAACTCAATTAGGACAAATAATGAAACAGAAGATTTCATGACCTATGAATAATTTTAACCATTTATAAATGAAACAGAAACTTTCCTTCGACATTCTGCACAATTTATCTTAATGTCATCCAAGCTGCATGACAGAAAAGGAATTGACCAATGCCAATAAACAAGACGGTTGCAGTTAAAAACAAGGAACAACATGGTCTTTGGCATTGATACATCGAAGCTGAGCCACAACAAAAATTAACAAAACTGCAAAATTGAAGGACAAACCCAAAGGCAAACTATCTTGTTTAGAATGGTGAGCAAGCTCATACTCAATAAGGATAATAGGAAATAATATTATGTGCACGTCTAAGAATATGTATTGCTTTAGAAAGGTATTTTTATATCTAGCATAACAACAACAAGCAATGAAATCGCAAGAATATGTATATTACCATATAACCAGTCTTTGAATACTAGATGCAAGGCACATGATAATTCACGCTTCCGACTTTCTTCAAGCGGAGCTTCCCTCAATAGTTGCTTTATCTCATGCAAATTCTTTTGCTGAAAGGAAAAGGAGCAATTCACCAAATCAAACATGAGAATGAAAATCTAAACTCAATTACTATATCCAAGATAGCCCAAAAGCAAATATACAGCTTTTCAATCATCTTGTAATCAGCATTTGTGCACGTACATTTCTTTTCTGAGACTTCATATAAACATCTGGCAATGGAAATGGATTATCCTTAGTTGATCCGTGGGATTCACTTCCGAACCAGTTGGGTATCTGAGCATGAGGACAGACATAAACACAGTTGCATGTTATGGAATGTAGAGAAAATGAATGAATAAAGAAGGAAGATTCTTATACATCAGTTCATAATCCATCCTACATTAGAAAAAAGCCAGAAAAAAAAATTGCAGGGATGAGAAAAATCATGCTCGCAGTAGTAGATCATTGAATTTGAATACGTTGAAATTTCCCACTTACAGAAGTTAAATATGAATATGAGCAAAAACATTCATCACAAGTTTACAGTTCCAGTATGCACTTGACTGCAAATCCAAAATAGTCGTAAACCATACCAAAAAGTTTGTGAATTGGTCAGGGTCCAGACGTGCAGCTGACTCTGCTTGAACATCAGACACACCGGCAGGGTGAGATAATGAATCGTGCGGATCAACCATCCCCAATGTCAAGGGTTCGTCCCACCTATTGATTGTCGCCTCAATGCCTACTTCAGCCATGTGCTCCTCCAACTCCAAGTAATAGGTATTGTAAGGAGCCACCTGATTTAGGGCATGAAAAAATTAGCCATGAATTTCAAATATACAACCTGTCAAAATATATTTAAAAGGAAAAAGAATATTCAGATGCAGCAGCCAGGAGATAAGCTGTGAATGAGATGTATTTGCCTTTGGTTATCCAGTTTTAGCTTTTTCAACAAAACTATGCATTTGGGTGTCCCAAGTCAACTATCTTGTATTGTATTTACAGTGAAGTGAGCTACCCGAATGTTAATTTAATACTCATCAACAGAGTCGCTACATAATTTCTTGTTAGAACTGTCTATGCAGCCACCAAACTGATGATGGAACAATGAGCTATGGTGAACTGCTGATAAATCTGAAATCTCAACCAGATGTTGAGAGGGGATGAATAAAAGGTATAACTTGCTGCTATCTTTATTACATATTTAAGTGCATACCACATCAAGAAGTCAACAGAAGACAAAGTGAAGAACTTATAGATTACCAATCTTTCAATATAAATTTGTGGATAAGCAATGTCCTCAAATTGAAATATTACCAAAAAGCTCCGAGATTGAAAAAAAATTGATCACCAAACATCATAAAAATTCAAGTTGAAACAGTGTAGCTTACACGTTCAAGACCATATATCAAAAGAAACACTAGGCATGCATCCTTGGAAAGCTTTTCTTAACTATGGCCTTTTGATAGGAAAGGATAATACTAGCAATTGCTGCCAACTGCAGACGTTTTTTCATCAAATGGGCAAAACTCACCTGCAGCTTATGGTTATCACCAACAATGAGAGGTTGCTGGTTTACCCCGAGAAAGAAAACACATTCACGGCAGCTGGCAATGCAAACTCGTTTTGCTGCTGCAATCACATGAACTCGCTCACAATGTTCAATTCTTAAAGCCTGCAAAGATATAAAAAGCATATGAGACATTTAATCTATAAACTAAAGATTTAATATTTACAAGGGAAGACTAAAATCCTTCTAGTAGGTATATGACTTCACATAAGAAGCATAGAAACTTTCGCATTTTAACATAACAGAAATTTTCCATATTGGGCAATGACATGAATTTGTAAGTTTGCATATGAACCTCAAAAGCATGAACACTGCAATGAAAATATCCAATTTAGAATCTAAGATCGTAAGAACATAAAACTAGACAAACAAAACCTACGTAGAAACTACATCGTTGCCACGGACTTTTGAGGCAGGATATGCTTGGACATCTAATCAAAGAATTAAAACAAGAACCTAACTGATGATACACCCATATTCGCCAAACATGTCCACAGAAGAAGAGAAGAGCACACGAAGCATGTCCAAAAGTATAGATCACTGTCAAAGAGATTCTTACTAGAAATTAAAACACAATAGAAGGAACATCAATATCAAATTATAGCTCCTTGAAGAACAGGTCTATGATATCCTGACATAGTGCATTTTATGAAATAACCTGAGTAAAGGAGTAAACAGTTTGATACAAAAGCATCCATTTTACATATCTCTGCTGTCACATGATGTTATTACATAAATCTGACACAACCTCTGCATTAGAAATTGAAAAGAATCTTACATTGTTCAACTTCCTACTTATCGAACAACACATTTGGCTACTAAACAATCTAAAACTTCACGACTATGTACACAGTGATATATATTGTTTAAGCAAAAAGCAAATAGATATATCCAAGTATTTACCCTTGCCCGTGAATTTTCACCAATTTGTTCCTTATTGCTCCAGTTCTCAAATAGCCAGAAATGGTATAAAAATTTATTTTGGCAATTCCGATGCCAACAAATGATAGTAAGGTTCTACAACGTACGCACATAATCCACTAAGTAGATGATAAGGGATAAATTGGCTCACGTCAATTTTTTTCTATATTCTTAAATTATTGAAACACTTGATAACCAAAGGTATCAAGAATTTGCCACAACCTTGCCAACAGCTCCAAGAACTATAGTTGCATCAGAGCATCCATAAACAGTTGCATATCTCAAAGGTGCTAATATGTAAATGGCAGAATCATGGCAGTTGAGAACCTGCAATCATGCAAAATTATCAGTGGAGGCATTAGCTGAAACGTAAGATTCAAAAAAATAAAAAATAAAAATAAAAAAAAAGTCTCTTTTGCCTCTTGATCAGTGAAGATGGTAATTAGGGGCATAGCCTAACTGGCTCAGATCATCACACTGAATGTAGGAGGTTGTATGGAAGGTGCCAAACTTCATGGGTTACAGTTATGGGCACATCCAAAAAAGTGAAACCTAAGAAAAATAGAAACATTTGTATGTCAAAAATATCTTTCTAAACTCACAGTGCTACTTCCATAGACTAAATGAACAGCCACCTCTTCAAAGCATCTTTAACTCCCCACGTCAATGATATTGCATAAATCCAATCAAATTGTAAATGAAGATAGTGCAATCCCAAATGAGCTATTCTATTTTTTTCTCTATTTCACTTTAAAATAACAACTCCTTCAATAGTTCCCAACCCAGGGAAGATAAGAGGCTTCCTCCATTCTTGAAAGCAGTTGCCAACGCCATATGAACGTTATGGACTTTCTAACATGTCTGACACCTAAGCTTCCTACATGTAAAAATGAACCTCATATTTGACTTCAAATAGAAGTTCAGTTTTAAATATCGAAACTGCAGTTAAAATTTGGGCCAAATAGTTCTATTAGAATCTCAGTGTCCGGCAATGAACAGCTCCACATTTCATTAGCATAAAAACAGTCAGCTACAGATAGTCAGATACAAAAGATACTATTTCCCAGTTCAAGAACCCAAAGGTTCCATCATATTGTAGAAGCACCAAATTATTTTCAAGGACAATGATTAGTGTATATCATGGTAAATGAAACATATCTGCATTTCAGAACTAACCTTTACCGAAGAACCTCTAAGATCCGATGCTTGCTTCACAAATGACGATTTGGAGATGCCCTCAATAAAACTTGAACCCCTAGTACCTGGTGAAGTCTTGATAGAATTTGCACAGGCATCAGTCATGGTAACATCCTGATCAGAAGAACTCTGTGGCCCATTTTCTTTTGCAGAAATTCTTTCGGTAATATGTTCCAAAGCAGAAGCTATATTCTGCAAAATCCAGTTAAGGACTTGTACAGCAGGAACAGGAACAGCAGGCATGTCAGGGTCTGAATTGGCAAAAAAAGGAGCAGCTTGGCTTAGGGGCACACCTTCAGCCCCCTTGTCACCAATTTGAAACAGAAATCCGAGGCGCTCGAATCCTTCCATAGTCAGAACCTAAGAAAGTGAGGTCAACTAGCAATTTAAAACCAAGCTGATGAAGATTCCAGAGCACAATATAAACTGTGGGGACATTAAGCAACACAGAAAGAAATATGAAAAAGGCAGTCAGGAAAGGACACAGCCAACAGAATTTACAAACCAGAGACTCTTCGCCTTCTCCTTCCACTGGCTCTGCTAAAAGAGATAAAATATTGGCAATGTGCTTTTGTAGATAAGATAATTGATGAGCCTCTTCATCAGCCTGTGATGGCATAAAACGACGACTGTTGCGTACAACCTGCAATGCAACAAAAACGAATTCAGGTTTAAAAATTTCTTGTTGATATTAACAATTAAACCGTAAACCATGTATTTCTTGGTGCAAAAAAAAAAAAAGAAAAAACACCCTAGTCCACCAGCGTTCCACACTGTATGGTTTGTCGGAGAGTAAGACGTACACAGGCTTACCCTAAATTTTACAGAGAGACAATTTTCGCAGATTGAACCTGTGCTGTCTAGTTCACAATGAAATAACCTTATCTTTACACCAAGGCCTGGTCTTCATATTTCATTCCACACTAATTTACATAAGCAACTCCTGTACTTGGCCCTTGAGGGTTATCAATAATCTAATCAAAAAGCCATTTAAACTTAGCCACTCTACAATTGTGAAATACAGCCACGGATTTCATGCTGTCATCAGATAACTTCTAGAATGCTTCTTACAACTGAGAATATTAGGATTCATAGGATATAAGGTTTCACTGGAATTAAGTTATATGCAAACAGCTCTACCTATTGGCTCAATTGGGACCCATTAGCAAGTTCGAAGCAAGAATGCTGCTCAAACATTTTATCTTGATCAAATAACCAGAAAGGTGTTTAATCCGTATGCACAATTTATTCATCGAACATAAATAAAATATACTATGTATGTACCTAATTATCATACAGCATAAACATGGTTCAAATTTAAGTTCCAACGAACCTTAAAATTACTCATATCAAATAAACTCTTCAAAATTTTCAATTTCCAACTTAGTTAACCCAAAATTAGCAGCATTTATTAACCATTCACTAGGAAAAAGGCAAACTTAACCAACTTATTGTGCTCCACCCCAAATCACAAAACACGAACAACTAACAGAAACGAGCAGAGACCACTTAACAATTTCCACTACAATGTATATATAGAGCTAATTACCAAAAAAAATGAAACTTTTTAAACATCCCAGTAATTCCAACTTGAATTGGCAGCAAAAGTGAATTCAGTAATTCTTGCATTCCCAGGAAACGAAAAGTCCAATTCAAAACAAAGGATTTAACGTTCAAATTCGCATGATTAACAAAAGAAACCGACATTTTACAATCAGCTTATAGATAAAGAGTATGACCTGAAGCGGCGACAAAGCCGATAAGTATCCATCGAAAGCTGAAGTAGACGGCCAGACATCCGCCACGGCGGCAGCGTCCCTATGCGACCTCGGCAACAGCTTCTTGTACGACTGTATGTACAGAAACAGAATAAGATCACGCAAATCGGCTCCGACCGAGTCGATTTCCCCGGGCAGGGCCTTGACGAGCGGGTCGGAATCGGAGTGGAGCACCGAAGCCAGAGTGTCGAGGATCAGCCTGGCGTGGTCGGCGGAGATCTGGAGCGAGTCGACCAGGGCGGCCGCGTGGACCCGTGGGCACGACGCTAATTTCTGCCTGAGTTGGGTCAGGGTCAGGGTCGGGTCGGGGAAGATGAGCTTTGGGATTGGGAGGAGCCCGTGCTCGAAAGGCTCGCGCCTCGGGTGGATTAGAGGACTCGGATTCGGGTCGCTCGTCGACGTCGACGGCGGTCCGGTAGGGGTCCGCCATGGTCTAGAGAGAGAAAGAGAGGGAAAAAATAATAAAAATTAGAGAGAGAAATGTGTGTTTTTGCAGACCTTTGAGAGAAGCGCAATGAAAGTCGTTTCTTTTGCTTGCTAGGGGGAGAGTGTGGCGATTTGATTAAGTGTGGGCACTTACATTGGATGCTATTATTTCATTGGACGAACAGAAAGAAAGTTGCAATGAGTTAGTGCCACGTTTGCTGCTTGTTATTAGTTGCAAACTTGCACGTGGGATGTACTTTCTCGTGAGATTATGAGAGCTTTTTTACTTTTTTAATAAAAAGAAATTGTTGCGTTAACTTGAGTTTGGTATATAAGACCGACATAAAAGTGTTAGAGAAACCTACATAAAGAAAGATGAAACGGCACAGTGACGTACAGGTCATAATGACCATTAACAGGACATGAAACCCACAAATCCCTCTAATGAGGATACAAATCAGACTAGTATGACTAAACTGCACACGACAACAAACACCGCACTTCGACGGACTTATAACGAAAATCGATCAAATATGTTCGACAACGATTTCCACCAACCCTAACCTACACCCAAACACAACATATAAATATAAGATACACATTCTAAAATACTCAGTACAAATAAAGCCGAACACCTATCTCAAAAATAGTCCACAAAAGCTGTTTTTGCTGGGATCAGAAGCTGTGACAATAGGCGGCGGCGGCAACAACGGTAACTGGGACAGGGGCATCAACGTCAACAATAGGCATGGCAGTGGGGGCGTCGCCATTCCCAATGCCTCTGTCGCCGGAAACTGCTCTGTCGTCGACGGCGAAGGACGTGGAAAGGGCCACCCTGACTACAGCGGTGGCGTTATAAACATCGTCGGACCCGGTGGCAAAAGCAACACCAAATATGGCAATAGATTCAGCGTCTTCATCCTCTACAACAGGGTGGACCGGCACGGCGGCTCCGTCGTTGACAATGGCCGGTACGGCAGTGCCGGCGTCGGAGACAATGCCCAAATCAGTGAAATGGCAGCAACGATGAGGAGAACCCGGATTTGAACACAGAACGACTATGAATGTCTTTATTTGGCCTAAATCTAAGAAACAAAATAACTAAAAAACCATGTAATAGGAAACAACAAATGGGAGAACAAAAGGGAGTGGTGAAGATGGAGTAGGCACCAAAAGGAAAGAAAATGGAGGATAAAAGAGAGGGATTAAGGAGCCACTACCACCAGCCAGAAATGATAAATGACTGTTTAGGTTAGAGAGAGAGAGTAATTTAGAGAGAGGTTAGAGAGAGGTTTTTTTGTGAGATTATGTGAGCTATCTCCATTATTAGGTGTAATTATTATTAACACAATTTTTGTTATAACTAGTATATGTTTCGGATTTTAATATCTTGATTGGTATTCTAATTAAAAATATAATTTATAATTTTAAAATAAAACTGATAATTTTAAAAATATAAAAATAACATATGTTAATTTTTATTTTAAAATTATCATTTTAATTTTAAAATTATCAATCTTAATTTTAATTATAACATCAATTTAAATATTAAAATTCAACACGCTAATATTTTCTGTTTTTTTATTTTTTTGGGAGTATGTCGCCTTCTTCTTTTTATTTTATTATTTATCTTAACACAGTATAGTCTTGTAATTTTAGTGCAACTATTCAGAATATTTTATTTAGACTTTTTAATTAATGTGTTTAACTATATCTTTCTTTTTTTTGACCTTACAATATTCCTTTAACCAAAAAAAACAAAGAAAGAAAAACGAAGAAAGATAAGAGTATATCTTTTGAACCATTAAAGTCATGAAGTTTGGAACAAGTCTAACTAAACAAGAAGCACTCAACGACTTTCAACTATAATGAACTGTTAACTAAATCTATTGAAAGTCTCCGGTTATATGTTTGACTGACTTTAAGTCCGCAATATATGTTCAAATCAAGATCTAACATCTGATCAAACATGTCCGAGGTGCTGTCGTATTGCAGGTTTCCTAGATTAGGGAGTTGTTTTATGTCTCATCTCATCTTACCTAGCAAACAATTCTCACCAAGAATTTCAATAACTATTCAACAACCCTTTTTTTTTCATTTTTCTGGGTGCCCTAATCGGCTAATCTAATCATTTTGTTGGTGAAATTAGATTTATGGGTTTGAAATAAGATCTTACTGGGCCCCGTATGACTTGAACATGTGTTGGAAATTATATTGGGTCCAACGAAATTCACGAAATCCCAAGTTTTGATAAAGAGTAATTTTGCAAGGTTTATTTTTATTCGTTAGTAGACAAACCTTTGAACGATTGATTTGCCACGCTGTCATTACAAGTTTTACTGAAAGAGGACTATTACGTGAGTGTAAGTTAGGAAGACACAAATGAGAATAATAATTTTTCAACAATTTTGATTAATTATTTAAAAAATTTATCAAAAAATTAAGAAAAATTGTGAACGATTAATTTATGCATGTGCCTCCCGTGGCTCATTAAATTTAAGCTGAATAAGTTTTTCCCTTTATGATAATTAAATTTAAATTTGAAGAAATCTCAAGGAAAAAAAAAAAGAGCCACTATGTGGCTGCAAGTTACAAAAACATAAGTGGGAACAATGATTTTTCAGTAATTCTATTTGGTTACTTTAAAACATAAAAAAAAAGAAAATAAAATTTTGATTAATTACTTTATGTTTGTAACTATCGAAGAGATTAAGTCAATTAGTTCCTTTTTTCAAAGAGAAAAATAGAAAACAAGAGATGGATAGAAAGAGGATAATGCTGGCCCTTTGCATTTTACGCTTAAATATTGGGCTTCTAAAGGCCACAGTTTTCTGGACCAGGCTCACATGCTAATGTGCACATGTTCTCAATCGTTTTCATCTAATTTGGGTTTCGTCTAACTCACCCCTATGCAATTCTAGTCAATCTTTGTGGGGATTTGGCAGGGGCCGGAGTGGAGCTTTCTAATCACTCGAAAAAGGAATCAGGTTGTAAACTGGTTAGCTACTTATGAAAGGTCTATACAACTAGAGAAATTTTACATTTTACACTATGAATTTAGAGGTATTTATATTTTGCACGGTTCATTTTTTTAAATTACAAAAAACACTACCTGCTTTGATAGCAGTAACAATTAACTTTTCATGAAAACGTTAAGAAAATAAATTCAAATATCTTAGGAAAGTGCTATTAAAAATATACAAAGTTCCCAAATTGCCCTTAATTGTTATCTGCTTAGAAAAAAAAAAAAAGATCGTTTGTGAGCTTCCTTAATCAAGATTTGAGTCAAAAATGAAGAAATTGGGTGTTTCAGGTTAACTTGAGGCGAGAGGGTTTTCAGATTAGAGAGAGAGATTGACAGAAGAGGGCAACGAAGATATGTGCGACATGCAATTAAATTTTCCATCTGTGATATATAAAATGTGACAATTTTGTCATTTTACGATTTCTGTCCAAGTTAACTAACCGATGTTAGTTAGATAGTGTTTCTTGTAATTTTAAAATGGACAGTGCAAAATATAATTACACCCTTTACCCACAATGCAAAATATATACTACCCATAAAACTAGAAATGCATCATTTATAGCAACCACCAAGGATAGTAAAGCATCTTCTCCGGCAAGATGCCGTGGAGAACCGATGGTTGCGTCTTATGGCGCTAGATTCTAGTTGATTAGTTCTTATTTTATTGCATAGGCTTTAGCCTTCCTCTAAATCCAGAAAAAATTTTAAAAAAAATAATAGTTAAATGTACATTTTACAGCACCCAATAACAAAAAAAAAAAAAAAAATGTTGGTCCAAAAAAGAACCCAAGAAAGGAGGCTGAATTGGGTAATCAAATGACAGTTAAAAAAAATGAGCAGCGTAAAAAACTTAAAAATAAACTAAGCCACAAAAATATCTATATGAATAAACAAAGCAATAAACCTTAAGAAAAGAAATTGTAATGATTATGATATATATAGTGAATAAATATATAACAAGTGATATCAATTACAGGATAACAAAATTAAAATAATTTATGCCAATATAGAAAGATAAATAAGAGAATAACTTGTGAAGTGTGTGCGTAAGAACAAATATTAAAGAGTGTAAGGAAGAGAAACGAGACACGACCGATTTATAGAGATTTAGAATTCTTGTTCCTACATCCTCTCCCCAAGACTTTCCGTCTTAGGAGTTTCAACTCCACTAATAAAATAACTCTCCAGTCGTGAGGAGAACAACAACTTAGTAATCTTTAGATCACTATTACAACCTCAAAAACTTTGTATGATTAAAGAACACACATACTAGCATTCTCAATAAAAAGAACACTCCTTTTCTTTCAATACAAGAACCCTCTCTCTTATTTCAAATGCTCACTCTTGCACACCACAAAGAAAAGCACTCCTCTTGCATAATAACAAACTAACACACTAGAGAGAATGAGAGGAATGGAGAGAGACGAATGGAGCCTTGGTGGAGACATCTATTTATAGGTGAATGAGAGTGTAGAGGCTGTTGTAATGCATTAACGCGGACTGATTTTCCAGCCAATGAATCTCCAAAATCATGACATTTAATGATTATTATTCTATTAACAGATTTGACAGCTCTTCAGAAAATAATTCATATCTCTTTGTATATAACTCTAAATTGTATCTCGATTCATGCATTTAAAAGTAGACATTCAGAGCTTTCCATCCATGAAAAGATCATGATCTGATTTTACTCCAACTAGCCGTGATGCCTTCTGGAAGTTGACTGATCCCGCTGGACGAGACAGGTTGTACATCCTTCAGCATTTTGACAACATCTCCTTCTACAGAAATCTAATTTGTACTATTCTGGTCAATTTAGAAAATAAACAGAATTATCTTTGTATAAATATAAAGTTTAACAGCTAATTCTTTCCCATGTGGTCACAATCATCTCTTAAAGTGGACTGATCCTATCTGCCTTGACAGAATGAGCATCTTTCAGTTCATAAATCATAACTTTCTTTGCAACTATCCAATTGAGATGATGCTTGAGAATTTGGAAATTAAACAAAATTATCTTTCCATCCATATAAAATTCATCACACGATTCTTCTCCAGCTGTCTACAATGATTCTTCAAAATTGGTAGATACAGTGTTACTTGGACAGCTTGATGTCTTGATTAAAAAGAATTATATACAAGTAAGTTCCAACAAATGTGGGATCTTAAATTTGGACCACATTTGCCTCCATTTTGAGTCAATCTATTATTCGTTTGGGCCTTGAAGTTTTGCTAGTACGAAAGCATTAATACCGAACTTATAACTATACAAACTTAAATGTACATATTAATAATTATCAATATTTTATAACCAATCAAAACCAAATAATGAAATTTTAAGATCTCAACAAAAAAAAACTTGGCAATGAGAAGGTATCAAGGAAAAAAAACACCATTTGTTTGCTTCCCTCTTCTCCCCACCCTCTCCGCTGCAAACGTATATACTTTTTTTTTAATAAAAAAAAAAATCGTTGTATTAATTATCAGACGAATCTACCTTCTCCACTACAAACGTATATACTTACCCCCATAATCTTGTGGCGTGGATATATAAAAGCTTCGTACTGTACTGTATTTATGTGTATGGCTCTCATGCATCACGATACGTCAATTGCAAACGTGGTCCCAACATGGAGTGGCTTCTTGCTGGTTGCTACCCCACCTTTGCTTTTGGTAATTGGTACGTCTCTTCTTGTGTCTCATTGCTTTCTCCCAAGTACTTTCTTTCTTTGAAAGGAAGGGCCCCTCTATAGCCTAATGAAAATAATGGACCATTCCATGGGCAACCAATGCAGCTTCATTTATTAAATCTTGCGACTATTGCTTTGGCAATGGCACCTTCTTAAAGCCAACTCAAAGCTTTCTTTTTCAGGTACGCGTCCCTGTCAGCCACTCTTTTATCTTAATTTTCCTTTTCAATTTCTGCTCACATCATCGGTTTTGTGAAAACATATGATGTAAATCAGTTGTTTCAAATCCTTAGACTAAATTAGTTGTAATATGATGTAGTATTGAATTTTGAAGTAGTAATTATTAATAAATCTGATCTCGATTAACTTGGTTAACTACCATAGAACGACGTATCTAATAATTAGTCTTAAAAACACCAAGCAAGGAGAAAATAATTAAAAAAAAAAAAACCTAGAGGTTTTATGTTTGTAGCTTTGCATTAGAAATTAGTCTGTCCTCCATTAATACCAAAAGCATAAAACCAGTGGAATGCCCATGTTGCGCCCTGGTTTCGTCATTTCTGCATTTATTTATTTTTGAGAGATCAAAACGATAATGAATACAAAAAGAAAAATTAAGAATACATTTGAATAGAATAAACAATAAAAAATTAAAAAAAATTGATTAAATATGCAGGATCAAGTGTTTGGGAGTTTAATTCCTCGAATTGCAGATTTAAATTTGATCAATGAAAAGATTACATGAGTGTCAAGGGACATCTTAGTAGTTAAGTACATAAGATCCTATTTTTGAAATCTCAAGTTAAGATATGCTATTGTTTTGCGCATGGTCTAAAGAATTTCTTAAAACATTAAAAAAGGATTACATTTGTTACTCATTATTAGGCATACATAAACATGGCAAATTTTGATAAATTTTCCTATTGGGAGAAAAAAAATCTACGAAAGTTAAAAAGGAGTGGTGGGCAGCAGTGGGCTTGGTAATTGAGAGAAGATTTACCATAAGGACTAAGAAGGCAAAAAAACAAAAGAACACATCGGTCGAGGACGAAGTAAGCACTGACTTACAGGCTGTAAAGAGAGGAGAAAACACAAAAAGAAGAGAAATAGGCAGAAGATAACGTCCCCACCACCAAGCTGGAATACAGAGACTACCGTAAAATTTCAAGAATCAATCATAAAAAATTTGAAGAAATATTAGTTGACAATATGAACAGATAATACCTATTTTGTTGTCAAAAATTAATAAAACTAAAAATAACGAAATTACTTTACTATCTTCCTGTATTCTACTCCGTGTCACAATAAGCATTATTAATTATTAATGCTCAAAAACTAATGAGCACGAGTGTACGAACAGAAACTAGTAATAAAAAAAAATATTAATGATACCACAATCTTAATTATTTTTGTAAGACTACTAAAATATAATAAAAAAATTATAGCGTTATTTTTTATTATAAAAAAAATTAACACCGGTTACAAAAATATTTCATGTTGCTCCATTATTTACACTTTTCTATCCTCATCATTCCGTCCTCCCATCGTTTTCGAAAACTAATATCCTACACACAGGAACCTTAAAATACAACCCAGCCCCAACAGCAGTCAAAAACAGCTCTTGAATATTGAAGGCACTTCTATCAATCCCTGAAAAACTTGGATTTGCCCCCCATTACCATTTCTTTACCTCCGAAGCAGTTGCCAAAAATTATATTACATTTGAAAAAGAAAAACAAAAAAAATTGTTACTGCCATACTTTTTGAAGCATCACCAAGAGTGAGGAATCAAAGCTAGATGAAATAAAGTATACAATGCCAAGAATGACCTGAGCATCACATGGGCAAGGGACAAGAGTATCACAATTAGATCCTGTTCTCTATTAAAATATAAAATTTCTTTAAGTTCTCTCTCAGAATACGGAGAAAATAATGGGTATGTGCCTCAAAAGAAAAGGGGAAAATAAAAATACTTATGTAGTTGTCTATAAACAAAATCATTGTACCCCTCTTTAGCAAGCAGTAGTCGCAAATTCCACCAAACACTAATTTGTCCACAGAATGATGTCAACGAAGCAAAGAGAATATTTCATGTAATCATGTTCTATAAAAATGAAGAAGAGCAGGGGTTTATTTGTTAATTGCTTCAAACATTGAAATAACAATGAATAGATGTTATTTTCCTGATTTTGGGAAATGGAAGTTGAGAATCCAACAATCAAAAGCACAGGAAATTCAATCAAGACCAGTGAAATGTCTAATCAGGAAAGGCATTGTAAGGAAAGAGAATCAAATATTCCACTTCAAGAAATATCCATCCACCCCAAGAAATATCTACTAGCAAAATGCAGTCTAAAGCATAGAGGTGGTTCACCAGAGGTTAAAATCCAATTCACAGCCTACAAAATTACAAATATAACACACAGATGATGATTACCAAGGAACTTAAAAGTTTCAAACGCAAATCCTATTAAATAACTTGGAACGACAAGCAAATCCACAAAATCTACTACCTTCAGAGGAAGGTTACACATCATATCCGCACCAGCAACCCCCACCAGATGGAAAGCAAGCAGGCTCCATTCTTCTCTGCATCTTAACATACTTAAAAAGAAATAGGAAAATTAAAATAACAAATGCAGTTTCAGATGCATCTGGCTTTGCTCACAACATACAATCAGTTCTTGCTGGCAGCCGTCGGAAGAAATTGAGCGGCACAGAAGGAAGCCTGTGGCGGAACCTTGGATGTCTCAACACATAAAATCCAGCAAGCAGCGCAACAACTTGGAAAGGAGTAACATAAAGAACAATAGCAGCCACCAAACAGAAAATCACAAATAGAGCTGTGGCTCTTGGGTCTCGCCAGCTTAGCAAAGATTGCAGCCTCTCCCCTTGAGTAGCTAAATCACCAACCACAGTCTGTATCTTCCCAGCAATACTCCTCAATCGGTCATATCTCAGCCTTACAATATCAGAAGGACGCGAAGTTGGGAATGTATCAAATTCCTCGTCCAGTTCATCAGGGTGTGCGGACTCTGCATGAGAAAGACGAGTATCCATGTGAGGAGGATGCCTTGGCCTCCATCTATAGTACCAAACCCCAATCAGGAAGAGATACAGGAAGATTGTGGGTAAGATAAGCTCTGGGTAGAGAACAAGTATTATAAACAAAATGTGGATCAGCACTGTGGTAATGGGGTTTTTCCAATTGCAGATCTGATCAAACCATTTGCCCACAGCAATTAATCCACTCAAAACCCCCATGATCCTAAAAAAATTTGCTTTGCTTCTTCTCATACTCCACATATGTGACCCAACATCTAGCATATATTCAACAATCTCCTTCCTTAGTGGTGGCTCTGCACGGGTTAGCCTCATTGACACAATCTGAGTGGCCTGGTGCCTCAAACTATCAAGCTGGCTAACAGTAAGTGGATGTAGATAATGCATCTTCGGAAGCAAAGGTTGTGAGTACATGTGCATCATGTTAAGCAAGGATGAACAAGTGAAACGGACTGCCAAGTGAATTTCTCCCATCTTCTTGACGCCATTAGGATGCAGAACCAAAAGTGGATAAGAGTGCGTGTATACCCGATCAGTTTCAAGTGTGGAAAGACGGATGCGCACCTTCCCAATTCTCGAATCCTTTGCCCCTCCACCCTTGTCTCCTCCATGCAGATGACAATTATCAAAGACCCCAATTGTTATGACAGTACAGGGATCAAAAACTTCCCAAGTATATTGCTCATTCCACTTGGGCATGAAACTATCAATAATAGTTCTTGTACGAACCCACTTCTGCCCATACTTGGCTACACAATATGCGTCTGTTGTTCCTCGACCATCCTTTGTCTTCATGGGCATCAATCCTTGAGCATTAAGAATACCCAACTCTAGGACCCCTATGCTTGACTTCCATAGCTGTTTTGCTGTAGGCCGAAGGTCACTGCTATAGTGTGTTGATTCATCAAGAACATGATAGCCACCCTCTAAACAAATCCTCATGTGTATCCTGCTTGAAAACTTAGTTTCCTTCTTCTTTTCCCCCTCTACAACAACATGTTTCTCCAGATTAAACCACCTGGTATTGACAGGTTTATGGTCAAACCTTCTGTCAGCATACTGTAAAGGAATAGCACACCTCCCAAGTACTTCATCCTTATTATGCGCTACTCTATCTTCCACACTCAAAATTAAAGGATCCTCAAATGGTTCTGCTGCAACAAACATAAGGTCCTCGTTCCACATGGGATTAATGCTCCTGCTCGGGGAAATTCTTGTTCTCAAAACTTGATTTCCCAGGATAGCCCTCACAAACACCTCTGGAAACCTGCCTTGAAGATTGGCTTGGAGGTCCTGAGCTTCAATAACATTGACCCTTAAGTACCACAGCTTTGGGGAAAGATAAACCTTGGAACGAATGTTAGCAAGACCATCCATCCCACTAACAGTAGCAGCATCTGAATGCCAAGCTTCTGGAAAAGCTTCATCCGCTTGGGTTCCCATCCATACAGCTAACATCAATTCCCCCTTCACTTTTTCTCCCTTCCTATCCTCCAACCTATACCACTGTGGTGCTAAAGGACTATCTGGTGGAACCCGTTTTGGTATCTCATTCAAATCGAACAAAACCCGACCGACGAAATCATCCTTCACAAAATCCTTATCCTTGACAGTAACCTCAAGAATTGAGGCCTGAATTCGATCCTTTGAAAATGCAAACACCTGGTTCCACTCAGGATTAGACTTCTTCTCAAAATGCCTTGTAGTGCCCTTATAATTTCCAAGCTTAACTTCCACATAAGGGTCAAGACTACCGGTGACATCTTTTCCCGGCAAGTCCTTGGCCTTAACGACCCGGACATAAAGATACTGCATCTGTTCAACCAGGTCATAGGTGCTTGTGAGCTTGTCACCAGTGACCTTACCCCCTCCAAGGTGAGGATTGGTCTCCTTCAATAGAAATTCCTCTGGCGGAGGCCTCTGCATCTTTATGGCTCAGATGAGAAGGTACCCAAAATCTCAAACTTAGATTCAAGTTGAAGTTGAAAAGTTGAGTCTTCAATGAGCCAGAAACAGAACTCTGATTCAAAAATAAAACAAACCCTGAAAGAAAATAAAAGAAAATCCCAATTAGCCGTTACTGAATGGCAAACTAAGTACCTAAATGCTCGGGGAAACTGAAAAATAGGAAAGTAATTCAAAACATTCAAACAAGTGAAACTAACCTTAACGGATAAGTATGAGAGAGAAAAAAGGGTAGTTTAAATGACGAATAAGAAGAACCCAAAACGACGTAGATTAGAGCAAATCTACAAACTGAAGCCTTTGAATATCCTCTTAGATTTCTGTTTAAATGAACATCAACAGAAATTAATGAACTTTCAAAAGCTGAAAGCCGAGATATCTCTCAAATCGTCAGATCTGAACGCTCCAAACCTGGAAGCAAAAACACAGACACACAATATACCGAGTGGAGAAAGCAGGAAAACAACATTTTAGTATTAGACTTAGATCCGTAAGAACAAAAGGGTTTGAACCCAAAACGACGTAGATTAAGGCAAATCTGCAAACTGAAGCCTTTGAAAATCCTCTTAGATGTCTGTTTGGTTGCCGAGAAACGGAAAAAATGCAGAGTGCATTAGAACATACCTGAGACTAATTATTTTCCCGCACAGCCATTTTTTTTTTCTTTTCCATAACAACAAAGAGCCATAACCAAAAAAAAAAACAAAGAAAGAAAGAAATTTTTTCTTCCCCCAACTCTTTCAGCAACCCAAAAAAAAAAAAAAAAGAAAGGCAAACAAAATAAACAAGTTCCACAAGATTCTCAACTCTTTTTATCCTCTCTTTCCTAAGTATTTTCTCGAGAACCAAACGCAACACAGAGCTTAAGACAGCCCAAAGTACTGTAAAGCATTAAACAATAAGACCACAGAACCTCAAAACAAAACAAAACAAAACAAAACAAAAAAGAAAGAAAAGGGAAAATTTTCAAACAAACAAAAAAAAAAAAGCCCCAAAGCTCACATGCAAAAGATATGCATATGTACCTAAAGTTACCACATTATTATTACCTCGAAGAAGATCAGGGAAGATCTTGAAAATGGGCTTTACAGAAACCCTAACAAGCTCCACTCACATTGGCGGTAGAAAAACACAGAACAAAGAAAAGATGATAAGTGTTAAGGAGCAAGCAATTTCCACTCAGACAAAGTTGAGAGGGAAAAACAAAACACACACACACACACATAAATTAAAAAAAGAGAACAGAGAGAGAGAGAGAGAGAGAATTAGTATCTGATGAATCTGCAAGAGTATTCAGTCCCAATATTCTCTCTCCAAACACTTTTGTTTTTCTCTTTCCACCTTTTTCTTTTTTTTTTATTAAAAAAAATATCTCTTCAAGAAGTTATTAAAAGAATATCTATAATAAAATAAATTTAGAATTTTTTTAAATATAATAATAAAATATGAAATATAAAATATAAAATAATAATTTTTTATTACATTTTTATTAATATAATTTTAAAAAAATTTAAATTTATTATATTATACACATTTTCTTAAAAAAATTTTCTTTAAACATATAATAAATCCTATTTTTAACAGGATAATCGAAGGCACAGTGGCATAATTTGATAAAACTTTTTTATAAAAATTAAATAATATATAAAATATTTATAAAAATTAAATAATATATAAAATATTAAATAAATTACGTATCTTCTCATGTCACCAATTCTATTCTCTTTTTTAAATGTTATTTGTCTCTTTTTGTGTACAAGAGAGAGAAAATATACAGACAGAAGCTCTGAGGTGGGGACCAGTGTCAAGCGTGTGAAAGACTGTGTGCGGATACCGTTGGTGCCGGAGTTTATGTCGTCTGGACGCTCTCTCATGACCGGTGTTTGTGTCTTTTTTTTTTTGTGTTTTTTTTCAGCAAGACCTGTGTTTGTGTTAATCTAATACAGAGTCATTTAATACCCTTTTTGTTGGGCTTTGCTTCATAAAACAAATTTTTAGGTTAATTAATTGGTATAAGTTTGGAAAATAATTTTCGTTTAGTTTGGGAAGTGAGTTTGGTTGTAGGTTTTGAACTAACATTGGATTTGAGTTGGACAACAAATCCTTGTTTGGTTAGGACTTATGATCATTTTTTATGTGTTTTGGACGATTCTTAACTTGAAATGTGAAATAGGCTCATGTCTTGAGATTTTTAGTATCTTGGTATTAAATGTTCCTACATTTGATTCTTGAAGATGGTCTATATTAATTGAATTAACAACGCTACGTAACTCACTTTTAATGGAGCATAAATAGATTAATAATATTTAATAATTTATATATTTTTTCTTAAATTTAACTATTTAACGGTTTATATTACTGTATTTCTGTGTGTGTTTTATAAAATTGTGCACACTAAGATTTCCTTAATTTAGATTGTCTAAAATTACAGTCAATTATGCTCAATTTGATAACATAGTTACACTACATAACTTAATCATAGTTAACATTACTGTATTTCTGTGTATGTTTTATAAAATTGTGCACACTAAGATTTCCTTAATTTAGATTGTCTAAAATTACAGTCAATTACGCTCAATTTGATAACATAGTTACACTACACAACTTAATCATAATTAACATCAAAGTAGTCATATAATTTATTTAATAATATCAAATAATTTATATATATATATATTAAAATTTTAATTATATAACGATACATATCACTTTGATATTTTTTAATTTTGTCTAAAAATTTTTTTCAAGTATTTGTTTTAATGATATAGATTGAAGTAGAATGACGTTCACAATTGGGCCAATTAAGTAATGAAACCAGGTTGTGTGCTTGTGTTTTGTTTGTATATTAATTTTCTGATTACATTTTGCACAACAATAATATATTTTTCACTTTTTAAAAATATATATATTTTTTCCTTTTTCTTCGAAACTTTCATATTTTTGACCATAAAAAAATTCATATTTTCTTCTACTTATCATTACTCTAGATACTCATAATTATTTTTTTATAAATTTAATTCATTGATACAATATATAAAAGATTGCATAATGCCAGAGGGAGGCTAATATAAGGAATGAATGAGTAGTGCAAAGGAGCACAGAGCAGAAGAACTAATGATGTTAAGTTATTAAGATGCTAAGTGAAAAAAAAAAAAAAAAAAGACAAAAAGGGGGGTCTCACCCCTTTATTATTCTTTTTTTTTTAATACAAAACACTAATTTTATAGTAAACAAATTATTTTATTATTTTATATATACTTTATTTTTTTTTGTGTAATATAAAATTATGAATGAATTATAGTAAAATAAGTAATCAAATTAAATATTCTCCCGATTTTAGATGTTAGTAATTGTTATATTCAAAACATTATCGTAATCCATTGTTTTTGTAACTGTTGTTTACAAATGTAGTTCAAAGAAAATCATACTTGTTGGTGTAACTAAATTCTTCATGAAAATACTATGATAACTTCCATAATAAAAATAATATAATGACATTTTTATTACATAGAAGTGCACTAAAATCATGATGACCATAATTTTTTATTTTATCCTTTTTTATCCAAAAAAAAAAAACACAATATTTGATGTATAAGTTATTGTACTTGTGATCTGAAGTTAATATCATCGGTTGTTATCCTCATTTAAACTCTCATGCACGAAGAACTCATCTCTCAAAAATTATTGAGTTCAAATAGATATCTTTTATATCTAATTTTAATATTAATAAATTTAAAATTAAAATATACAGAGCAAAATATTTCTAGCTTATTAAGGTGGTTCAGCATGAAGCTGGACCAATGCAAGAGGATAGCAATTTAACGTTTCTTACCTCGTATTCATCTCAGGTTTACTGGTGCCTACATCCTCCAATATGAAAGATGAAAGATGATATTGAAAGTGTAATATTAAATTTTATATTTATTAACATTGTATTTAAATATTAATTTTTTTTTAAATTTATTAATATTTAAATAATAAATTCTCATTATAGTAAAGATTAAATAATAATTATAGATATATTAGTAATAGATTTAAGATTTATTCATAATAATATTAGATGTGAGAAAAATTTTTACAGGCTTAATAGTATTGGGGTGAAGGATTTTTCTTACGAAAAAAGTTAAATAAAAATGTCAATAAATAACTTTTAATTTCAATTTATATATATAATAATATAATCTACATGCGGACTATGTAAATTATTTTTGTATTTTAAAAAAAAATCACAATTAATATGCCTAAGAATATTTTGTGGTTAAAAACAAAAAAATTATTTTTGATTTTTAATATTATTTTATTTATTGTTGCAAGTGCGGTGTACTATGCTAAAATTTTTCTGAAAGAAATCTAGGGAAGCGCGAACCTGTTGTTGTCAGCACATGTTGTGTTTCAGAGTCCAAAAAAAGAGTCCAAATTGGTAATTTCGGTGGCATGCTAACCTAGACCGACAGTTGTTTTGTGTCACCAAGAACAAGGCATTGCATGCACACGTGTCTTTCGATGGAGGCTGCATTCCACGGTAAACGTATCCCGCCGTTGGTGTTTGGGAAATTCGATCCAAAATGCCGTACAACGACAAAAGAGCATGTAATGCTGCTAACGGGTAGTGGCGTGAAAACCGTCAAGTGTTGAGGATTGATTTGCATTGACCAAGCATTTGCGGCACACGAATTTTATTAAATCAATTTAATAATTTATTTATTTATAAAAAAATTAATATATATATATATATATATATATATATTTTTTTTTTTTTACATTTTAACAATCCAAATTTTACATACTAATTTTCAAATTTTCTCATATTTAAACACTCTCCTTGCTTATGCTTAGGGATATTCCTTTGTTTGGTCAAAAAGGGATTATTCCTTTGTTTAGTTTCATCCACACCTAGTAATAAGATGGTCGTTTGTATTGAATCTTTCGTCCCTGTGAGATTAAAAGTAAGTTAAAGAAATTTGCTTTTTTAACAGACGCAATGTGTATGTATTTTTTTAAACAAATTGTAAAGTATCACCTTTTTTTATTTGCGACTGAAAAATAAATGACCCACCTCGGTACCGCTGCAGGCTGCAGCGTTACAATACAAAAAGTCCAGAGTCAAACCTGTGAATAATTATCAACTAAATCAACTCCATTATGTGGTGTAGGTTGATGAATCAAAATTTAAACATTAGTCTTTTTTTTTAATTAAAAATAAAAAATTATTATAGATATATTAATTATTAAATTTATACATCAAAGTCATAATAATTTCTATTTGTATATTTTATTGAACCCAACTTAACAGATTTCTTCCAAGTCAATCACAATAATTGTTAAATTTAAAACCAGTAACGCACAGTTAACAACTAATTCTAATAAATATGAAGGTTACAACCTTTAAATACAGCTATCGAGATTTGAATTCAAGGCATTAGTCGAAGAAGTATGATAGATTACTACTAAACTATCATATCGAGTGATAAAACATCAGTCATGATATTATATTTCTAAAACATTGCACAAGTATAATATGATTTTTTTATATTAGAAAAACAGATTTATTATACGTATATCAATTATCAGAAATAGACTCATCACTTAAATACTGTTAAATTCAAATGAATTTCTCACAAATTAACTAAACGCTGTTAACGAATCTGAAACTAGGTACGTGCGGAGCTCGGTTTAACAGACCAAACTCAATGGTCATTGTCGTGAGGCACTGCCCGTAAGACTCGAATATAAATCAAAAGTAAGAGAAGTATATTAAATTGTTATTAGCCTACCACCTCATGAGATAATATAATACAATTTTTATGCAGAGCACCCATCGCATAAGATAAAATACGATCTTTACAGAGAGCACCATGAGTAAAATCCGGAATGTAATAGGTCGATGGTGTAACTTAAAATCAGTTAAGAAACCAAAAATATTCTTACCGCACAAATTAAAACAAACAAAAATAAAGTAACTATGTAATAATTATCTTTTCAATTTTCGTGTGTATAATGATGAACCACAAAGACCATAATATGAAAATTAGGAGGTAATCATGGAATCACATCTCTGGATGAAAGTATGGGAGTTTTTAGAAAGAGTAAAATTGTGCAGCCCATCGTTAATTATAAATAGAACCTTTAATAATCTTAGAAAAATGTAGGTAATCCTTAAAACAATTACTAATATGAGATTTTCATTACATATGAATGCAACTCTACAAACTTGGGATAAAATTACTTTCCCCTCATCCTAAATAATTAAGACAGATTTAACAAAAAAAGCTCCAATTTGGCAACGGTTCTAGAGGTTAGAACAAGTCCTAATTAGTTTTTGGTTAATTAAGCCTTGATTTATTGATCAGTTTGGGTTGCCATCTATATTTGTTTTCAAAGGTATCACTGGCCTTATTGAGTATGAGATTATTGGAATTTTAGTTTAAAAATTAATTAGCTAAAATCTCGTAATTACAATCAAAAGACGGGATAATTATCATGTGGAAGGAATAAATAATCTAAAAACAACATTTTTTTTGTGCATGCATAAAGTGGGAATAACTAATGCTTTAAGTAAATAGTAATATATATTTTTTTGTTTGCTCCCATAAATTTTATATCCTTGTCATGTTAGAATGCAAAACATTATTAATAGAGAATTAAGGTTTTAACTATTAAGTCTCTTTGGAGAACAGTGTAGAGTAAACAAGTAATACTTTGAATGTGGTATGAATTGCGATTTCGTAGGTTTTATTAGTAATTTTATTTGTTTTTTTCACTCATGAATGTTTTAGAGCGTCCCAAAAATTATGTGCTAATCCGATGCTCACCCAATCTCATATTCATATAATAACTCATATTACTTTACTGTTATTTTGAAATTATCTTTTAAATTATCTTTTGTGAAGGTAAGAATGAGGACTTGATTTAAAGCCAAAACATTAACGTGCAGTATGATACGTTAGGTACTCATACGAGGATCAGGGAAAGAAGGCGACAGATAATTTTTCAAGCTTTTAATGATTCATTCATGGCAGCTTCAATGCTCTATTAGTACCCATCATATGTAAAATAATGTTTGGGAGGGCCAACAACTGGAAGTTGTGGAAAGTACGCAGAGTCTTTGTCTGGTGGCTCACACAGACATAATTATTCCTTTTTCCTTCGTTTCCCTATCGCAAAATCTTTGCTAATTTATGGTTGAAGAGTCCTTTTCATGAACCATCCCAACTTGAAACGGGAACTTATTGTTGTACCAGCAACGCACCTCAATCTCCAAGGTATCCTTCGTCCAAGAACATTATGAGAAATCGATTAAAAAAAACACCCGGCTATTTTCCCCTTTTCCACTAATATCTTTCATATTGATTTATTCTTTATTTTTTTTGGGACAAAACTTGTTTACTCATTGAACTTAACACAATTTTCAAAAGATAACCTGATTCCCTCGAGTGATGTTTTAGTAATTCGAATTTAGATTTTTTTTTATTTATTAAAAAATCAATTAAGTCGTGAGTTAGAAAATAATGTAACTTTCGTCATTCCTATAAACCTCATTCTCTATTATCAGGATTAGAACTTAATACTTTTCACATAGAGGTCTTAAGCCTTCACCACTAGAACATTCCCTTAAGAACTTTAGACTTTTATTTTAGAGATCAAAGATGTAAAATTTATAAAAAAAAAAAATTACTGTGTAATTTATGATCTTGATTATTTAGAAAAATAAAAAGGGGTAACACAATATTTTCATGACCCAACTGTCGGCCTAGTAAAGAAAGGGACCAAAAATACGCCTACCAAACAGGTTTGGGCCAGAGCCCAATTTTTCAGAAGATAGGCTCCACCG
Organism: Carallia pectinifolia; assembly: GCA_037832335.1. Classification (NCBI taxonomy): domain Eukaryota; kingdom Viridiplantae; phylum Streptophyta; class Magnoliopsida; order Malpighiales; family Rhizophoraceae; genus Carallia; species Carallia pectinifolia. The sequence goes on from CM075444.1 coordinate 10,380,936, forward strand.
TACAAGTGGATCGCAAAAAAAAATATTTCATGAGAAATAAGACACTATAAAAATTAAAATTTTATAAGTCTTGAATTCTAATTTTAAAAAAGAGAATGTGAAACTCATGTGAAGAGAGAGTTATATTTATTGTATATCTTACAGGCATTTTAATGAATTAAACAAAAAAGTTCTCAATACCCCTTCATCGAATACCCAATTCGCCAAGTTGATTGGTTAATAGCTTAAACACGAAACGTTAAACAACAATTATGGTTAACGTTTCTCAAAAAAGTTGTTACCAGCAAAAATAAGTTGGTCGATTATGAACAACAATTATATTTAACAATTAATATTCGACTCATGTAAGTCTAATAATTCACCATCAACATGATATTAGCGTGAACCATTATTGTTTACTCCAAGGAAGCATGGACACGACTTCCAATTGCTGAAATGTCGTGTAGGACATGCATTGGACATGAACACGTAACCGATAAGTTGCCGACACAGAAAAACATGTCTGAAAAATTTTCAATTCGGAACGAGAAAATTCTTAAATACAATTATGTCTTTTAGAGATGCTTATTGTGCTAATCGTGGGTTAATAATCCCGACCACCTATTTCACTGCCCAAAAACTGGAATAAACTCAGAAATGGGAAAAGATTGACAGGAGATATGTAGATCCTACAATTAGTATCTTGACCGTGGAGCTCTAAACAATTGTCTGTTGTTTGAAAAATTTTTTTGAACAAAAAGGTAACATTTATTTATTTATTTATTTGGTCGGAAAAAAGGTAACATTTATTAGATCAGAAAATAATTACAGGGCCTAAGAACTAAGCCTAACCACTAGCCCACAATAGTTGGGCAGCCCACCAAAAGTAGAAACATAGAACCAGGCAACTAGAGGCTCAGGAGAGACTTAACTTAGATAAGCCTAAATGCCTAAAGCTAACACTTCGAAACCACCACCACTGAGCGACAACAGCCAGGCATCGAACTACCACCGGTGAGAGAGGGCGCTGCCAACACCACAGCCCAAAGTCTAACACTGTGTTTAGATAAGATTTTTAAAAGAGAGAAAGGTAAATGAGAGGAAAGTGAAGAAGAGAATCATTATAAGAGGAAAATATAATCTATTCTCTCTTGTATTTGAAAAGAGGAGATAGTAGTAAGGAGGAAAATTATAAATTTTTTTGTTTGGAAAATAATGAAAAGTGGAAGAGAGAAACATAAAATGTGTTGGAATAATAATTTTATCTTTCATAATAAATTTTATTAAAATATTTTGTTTAGGTAAAATTATAATTTTTAAATTATGTGAGAGGTAATTGAGTTATTTAATAAATTTGGTAAGAGAACTAACAACTTTCTTCCTATTTTTGAGAAGATTGATTTTGGTGGGATAAGGAAGATTATGAGAATTAGAAATTTTTCTCTCCTCCATTTTTCAAACATTTCCTAAACATAATAATTTACCTTAATCCCCCACTTTCTTCACTTCCAAACACAGAATAAGAGACACATAGCAGGAGGGCCACTCCACCTCTAGCTCCCCAGCGCTGCAACACAGACACCCAACACGGCGAAACAACGACTACACTCGAGCGGTATCGCCTCCACGAACCACCTAAGCCATCACCAACTGACAGACATTGTACAGGGACCTAGGACGAAGCCCCGAAGAGAACTGCAGCAGAAGTCTCGACAGCAATACCAACAAAACCCAACACAAATTGGAACCAAACCAAACACACCAACGACAGAGGCAACCAGGGTTGTAGAATAACTCATAGAGGGGCACCTAACGGCCAACATTACTAATGAACCGAGCGAAAATCACTGGCAAAACCTCCTGAGACTCTTAAATGCTCTCAGCACATATTAGCAAGAAAACGACGCACAATAGAGCCGAATGAGAACCTCGTTGTTTGAATTTTCAAATGTATATAATGTGTCAAATTAAAAAAAAAAAGAAAAAAAGAAAGAGAGCATCCGGCAGATCTTCATATTAATTAAAAAAAAAAAAAAAACAAGGTCGAAGCAATTTTATTCGTTGAGCGCAACAACTGGGCCGAGACTATAGCCCGATTACTTCAAGACCAAAATAAATGGAAGACACTAATTACCTCTCTAAAAAAACATAAAAGGCAATTCAGGAAAAATAAAAGTTAATATCCCGACCACTGCTATCCTGATAATTGTTCGTAATATAATAACTCTTATAATTCGTGTAATAATAATAATAAAATATGAATTAAAAAAATAATTATTTTTTCTTTTTTTATTATATATTTTATAAATATGATTACAGAAAGTTCATTATTTATTATATTATAAATAAATTTTTAAGTGATGCTCTCCTACCATGCAACAAAACCTAGGAAGGAAATGATTTTAACTTAACTTAATTCCTTGCAATGAATTTTACAGCATTTCTTTTTACCGCAATTCTGAAAAGCTTACCCACGAAAAGTAGATCGACTTACCTTACATGTTTTCCACGGTGTACGAGAAGGTACATCCTGGTCGATCTGCTTCTCTATTGAAAGATTATAATTCGAGTTTTTTCAAGCGTAACTCACATAAAATATAAACCACGTAACAAGTGAGATAAACTTAATATAAATATTAATAAAATTAATTTATATAATATAAAATTATAAGTGAATTATACATATAAAAAAATACTTGAAAATAAAAATAAGCACTTTTTTTACGGTAGCATAGCAGCTATGCTCTTGCTCTTGCCCTTGTTTATTTCTGATCTCCAAAATTGCCTGCAAGATTGAAGCCACGCGCACTGCAGACGCAGCTAGTCTCTCTTGCGGTCTCAACGTTATGGCTCCGCCTCCGCCTCCGCCTCCGATCTCTCCTGGACAATGATCAACGGCATAATTGGATTAATGCTAAACAGAGAAAGGTGTTTTTAAAACATTTGAAATCAGAGGTACAGGATTAGGCAAGAAACGACCAAGAGAACCACGTCGCCTCCAGCCTGACTTGGACATTGCTTTATGCTTTCGAAAAGTTTCCCGTTTCCAACATGCACTCTATTATTATATCAAATTGTCCTCTTTCAAGGGACCCTTCGAGTTCAAAAGAATTGTCAAAACTAGGAGTTACAGCTATCCAATTCCTAAAAGGGCAGCAAGTTTATCAGACTATATGTTCGCTCATATTAATAGGACAATTAATTTTATTATTGATTTTTTAATTAAAAGAATAGTTTTTAAACATTTTAATTTCATAATTTGAATATGATATTTTTATTTTTGTATTTTTCTAATTTTTTTTCGTCGACAATTGGGATTTTTTTTCCAGTCCTTGTTATTATCTTGTTTTATCTTTAATTAAACTACTTATACCGATTCCAAAAAAAAAAACAGAGAAAAGACAGTTATCCAATTCCTGCCTATCAAGCCTCCCCCTGCATTTGTTGCGGATTGCTTAAACCGAAAATTTCTAACAGGCCACTCATTGATCACAAATTCTCCGCTTTAAAGGGATCCTTCAAGTCCAAAAGAATTATCAAAACTGAGTTTCTTTCTCTGGGATATCATTTCATCTGTACAATAGTTGGTCCGATTATATATCTCCACTGACGCTCAAACTGACTGCATCAGACGAGCTTCCACTCAAGGTATATCTTCAACATTGGATCACTCATGTAACAGCAGGGGAAGATTTCATATATATTTTTCATATAAGTCTAACAGATTTGCTTCTGATAGCTGTCAAAAAACAATATAATGAACCAAATAATGACCTTAAACCAAGCAAGAGTAAAGAAAGACAAACAATGACAAGCTTCATAATTTAGTCCAGCAATAAATTGGGGTTTATCAGGACCAATGCTACAAGCTTCTGGGTATGGTAGGATCTTCGTAAAGTTGATCATTATTATGAATGTTATGACGAATTTGATTGGGAAGTTCAGTGGCTAAAAGAAGGCAATCCAGTAGCTCGTCATTTAGTCCAATAGTAGCCATGCTGATTTTTATTTATTTATTAATTTTTGGTGCAAACCTGATATTTATGATGCTTTAACAATATGTTTAGGTAGAACTAAAGCGTAACTGTAGCACCTATTTTTGACTTTCTTTTTGATTGCTTATGGCTCACTGAGGGCAATAGCACACTCTTCTTAATTGTAATCAGTCTACTTCTTATGCCACAACAATTTGCACGCTTGCAAGAATATACAAGCATATTTCTAATAAACAATCTATGTTGTCAATGCATATTAATTTCCTATGGCTACTAAACTTTGATCATAATGTGAGCTCAGGAGACCAAATTTCCTATTCCATAAGTCAAACGTAAGGAAAATGGTAATAGGTTGCTTCGATATATAGATTGGTTGTAACTAATGATTATAAAACCTTTCATGCCAACAAGCTGGTTTCGTTGAATCTGATTATATTGTTATTCAAGCATTGTCATTATAGGAAGAAATCAAATGTTGCAAATAATTTGAGAAGTAAGCATATTGCTTCAGAGAAATCCCATTCTCTCGCTTTTTTTTTTTTTTTTTTTGATACTTGTGGAATGGCGAAGCATAATCAGAATATCATTTCCCTTCATTTTGTATCTTCACTTGGAAATAAAGATTTAGCAATAAGAGAATAAAAGGCAAGCAAAAACTAGTTGGCACATCCATGCAATATGGGAATTAGTGGCTAACAAATCTTTTATGGTCTTAGTACTTAAACTTTCAAGTTGAAGATGAGAGAAAAGAGAATTTCAAGATAAATAAAGATGACCTTTTATTTTTATATGCTTATATTTTAACAGACATTTTAATAGAGCAAAAATTAAGAGAGAGATTAGGACTCTAGATATTTTTGAAGTGATGTTTTTTAATTAAAAGAGATATTAGGACTGTAAATTGAGAAGTCACCAGATTACCTAACATGAAATTAATTTAAATTAATTTGACATTGAGAAATGCAATCTGGTTTTAAATTAACTAATATCATTAGAATTTAATTTGCGTAATTATGAAAGTGAAATAATCCGTCAGGCTTTGATATGAGGACAATCGCAAACCTTCAAGGACTCAAAAGGAAGGGGTTGAGAAACCAAATTCCCACATCCTTTTAGAAAAAAAGGGGAGAAAAAAAAGGAATAAATTTAACAAAAACGATGTAGCAATTTTCCATATTGCCTATATGTGCTTACTTTTGGAGCAAAGAGCAGGTAAATCTATGACTTTTTTTTTATTTATGAATAGTTGAATCTATATGTCATAGGTAAGTCCATGACTTATCATGACATAAGTGGTCCAAAATCTATAAGTTGATTTATTGTTGGAAATTTGTACCCAAATAGCTAGTATGGAAAGTCGTTGGGTGAAATGTCGTTCAATGAGGACGCCTAAGTAATCCAATGGCAAGTTAGCAACACTAACTTTTTTAGTAGCGAAATATGAAACGAAATCCTACGTTAGCATGAAATTTAACCCACCACATGTGCCTCGTAGTCTTCGTACTCCTGGTCTTCCCTTTCATGTATAATCTTTTGGACATAGAACAGAATGATCCTACTACTACCAATAATCATCACCACCACTGCGTCAACGGCCCAACACCACAACCACCACCACCGCCACCATCTTCATGATCAATCATCAACATCATCGATAACCTGATATTCTGTTAGGCAACGTTATATAATTAACAAAATAATTCACTTTACACCGAAAAATAATTACTTTAGTGTTGTATTCTCACATATGTAAACATTAGTTTGTTAGTAAAATGGATTTCTTAGATGTTCTGTTATTAACAAAAAAAAAAAAATCTCTTGAAATTATTGTGGTGGAGAAGAAAAAGAAATTGAATCCGCTATACATATGGTTTGAGCTTATCAAAAAAAAAAAAGAAAAGAATTTGATTTTTGCATTTACAAACAAAAAGAAACTAAGCCAAAAGAAGAGGCTTGTGCACCTAGGGCAGATGAGAGAGGAGAGCGGGCGGTTATATTTGTGATGCATAGAGCCGTAGAAAGAAGAGGTACACATAATATATATATATATATATATATTGGAAGACTTATGCCCAATGGAGGATGAAGGTGGTAGAATTCGAATATCCTACTTCTTCATGGCCAAAGAGGCCAGTGGACATAATTCCTGTTATTTTGAAGTGGAAAACTCCATTAAAACTAAGAGGGGGATACTAAACAAATTGATGAAGATAAGCATGGATAACAAGCAATCCATTAACGGGGCAGTCCTTTAAGAAGTCATCCTAACTTTGGATATTTTATAAAGAATAAACATACTAAAATTCGTGGATATTAGCTCTAATATTCATAATTTGTGATTTTGAGGATACTTGAAGCAGCGTCTTAAGATATGCAGCTTATGAATAACTTAAGTTTGATTGAAATTCTTTCATATATGAGATTTTCATATCCTCATAATATATATATATATATATTCCAAAGATAAAGCTTCCTAAATTATTTTGCCACATATTTAAAAAAAGGAAAAAAATATATGTTTTTATAAATTTGAAGATTTTTTTACATCAACAAAAACAACTTTCAAACTTGAAGAGAATAAAAAAGCAACAATTTTCTTTCAAATAGCCGGTGCTTCCACCAACCACCCACTCCTGTCAGAGGCCGAATCGACCTTTTCAACTTGAAAATGACAATTAATGCACGCCAAATAAACTCATGATTTAAGGTCAAATCCCCGTTTCGCCCCATGCGTTCCAAGTTTTGTCTCCAAAGACGAAACTATTCACATACAGAAACAAGATTTAATTGACCAAAGAACAAAAAAAAGGAAACAAGATTTACATAAGGAAGTGAAAAACTAAAAAGTCCAAAGAATTCACTCCTATTTATATTCTTTTATGCTGGAGAAAAAAAAAAAACTATTTAATTTGGGCTAGGTATGAAAACAAATATTATACATGTAAACGAGATAAGCGGGCGAATTTGATAAGGAAACTTTCCGTTGAGTAGAATCCACGGCTTTACCTTATTTTTGTTTTGGGATTTGCTACTTACTTTTTTTTTTTTTTTAAATTATTGATTAAAAATCAATACATCAACAATTCTTAATAATAAATTCATAATATATTTTACTTTGAACTTTTTTATAGCTAATTAATACTTATCACATACGAGTGACTGTCAAAAAAAGATAAAAGTAATTATTACTAATAAAATCTCTTTATTTTTTTGTCAGGAATTGACCCTAAGCTATTGAAGTCTTAAAACAGCTGCTATATCATATTTGTGCCTCTATAGATGTGTGAAACATTTTAAGGGTTTTTTAGTCAATTAATTCTTATTGAGAATTAAAGTATCATATTTGTGCCTCTATAGATGTATGAAACATTTTAGGGGTTTTTCAGTCAATTGATTCTGATTGAGAATTAAAATCGAGATTTTTAACGTTAGAGACGTTTGGATCAGTAAAGTACAGCTTATTGGTAACATGTTAGGTTTTAAAAGTCCAAGCATTATCTCAAAAGTTTTAAAACATGAGATTTATAAAAGAAAAAAGGGATTGATATACGTGTCAACGTAATTGGGAGGTAGGAGAGTTCAATTGCTGTAATTAAACAATTTCATGAAGATATATTGTTATCAGCAGACACTAATTCTCATCTTTTTTTTCCCACCATACTGTGACACGGTTACAAACAAAATATTTTTTTAGCGATAAAGACTCTCAATTCTATTAATTAAAGTTCAAATTTTGACACAGACAAAAAAAAACAAAGTTACACACACACATATATATATGTCTAACATGAAAATATTTTGTTAATTACTACGTAATGAATTCTCGTTGATGTATTCTGGCAGTTGGGATTAAATTATCTAGATAACTATCCTTGTTCATAATTTGGCGCTGTGAAAAGTATGAAAAAAAAAAAAAAAGAACATAGAATGGGTTAATTTTACGTGTGCGAGGAATTGTCATTATGTATTAGGATTATTCTTCTTTTTACGGAAAAATATTTTCTTGAGGAGATTTATGCTCTTCTAATTTTATCTCTAGTACTTTCAAAAAAATAAAAATTTTACTCTTATTACTGTCGTTAGATTTCCGTTTGATATTACTCATTACTACAATATTTGAGCATTAATACGATCTTCGTTCTAGTTTGATTGTAAATGAAGGAAAAATAATATTATTTATTTTTCTATTTTTTGGTGCAAATTTATTTTCCTAATTTATAAGCTTGTACCAAGTGCACAAACGATGTATAAAATAAAGATCAATTACATGGGCCGGGATGTCCCAGTCATGTCCCAACATTGTGTTATTAATTTTTTAATTAAAATATAAATAATATTTATTATTATCTTAAATATATTTAATATTATCTTAAAATCTATGTATTTAATTCGGTCTAAGGTCGGGCTGTGTCACATTTATTCTATAGAGTATTATTTTTTTTGGATTTAATATGAAGAAAGGGCTGCTTCAAGCGGGTCCCACTCATCTCTTTTGACAAACACTTCCGTTTCTCCTACCTCCCACATTTCGAGCCATCAGATTCTAACCTGTTGATGGCAGGATCTGATAGGTGTTTTTGGTAAATTACATTGCCGCGACACGTAGTCTATACTGAATGGATCTGACCCCGCTCCCTGGAGCCGCCAGCTGCCTGCAGTAATCTCTGGGTGAAAGAGTTGTGTTGTTTGACAATTTTAACCCTGACGTTGGTCTCCAAGTCAACATTCAAATTTTTAAACGAAGAGTTACCATTCATTCGTAAGTTCCACGTCTTCTAACGGCTATTATGGAAGGCATTTTAACGTTCAGTTATAATGACGGAAAAAAAAAAAAAAAACACACGACTTTCCTTATTTTAGTTTTCTATTTTTCTGAAAATTTGCTGTTATTTGTGATTGTTGAAAACGTGATGAAGTGAGAATATTTTGTCTTTCACCCATCAAACAATATTGAAGGATAACTTTCTCAGGCCGCTTGTTCATGTTGAACACTTTTGGATGAAAGTTCATAAAAGTTATTTGATAATTATTGGAAATAATACTTTAGTGGTATTTTAATGTATTATTTTTAACATTAACTTGGATTTGAATTCTTGCGTTGTCGTTTCTTCTTACAAAATGGGGATAGTTAATATGAGTGTAACGTATAAATTTTAAATTCGTTAACATCGAAATAGAACTTGAAAGAGAGTCGTTTCAGATCCAATAGTATTTTAATAGTCGGACCTCCCTATAGGAAAAATTAAATGAGGATATCAACATTTTAAAAGTTCCACAAATCCAATGACCAATATACTTACTATTAATGGTTTTTATTGTTAAAAAAAATGACAGTTATTCAACATGTGACAAACAGTGGAAATTTATTGATCAAAATAGTCAATTCTTCTTATTTCTTTTTTACTTGTAGTTATTTACGACTTGTCTTATATTCTCGTTTAAAATTCCATTGTGAACGAATATAAAAACAGATAAACATACATAACCTTAGTTTTACTCTGATAATAATTTCCAAAAGAAAAGACATAAAGAAAGAAAGGGTATTTTGGAGGATGCTGAAGTAGAAAGATTCCATTACATCTGTAAAATAACTAGCTCAATAAGAATTTTAGTTGATTATTAATTTTTTTTTTATCAATTGGTTCCAAATAAAATTCGAAGCGTATTCTAGAATTCAATTTTAGAGACAGTATTAGTGTCACTTAGTTTTATATATATAATTGATTAATTAATTAATTCTCCTCTGCATTGTGGACCTTTCTCTTATGTCTCTCTCTAGACTACTTTTCAGATCCTATTATACAATAGTTTCCCAATTTAATAAGTTATCTTGGTGTTATACCTACTCTTGCTCTATTTCATCATGTAACAAGCAATTAGTTCGACCAAAGAAATTGAATGGAACACAAGGAATAACTTCTCTTTTTTTTTAAAAAAGATGATAGCTTATCATTTGGGAGGGAGCAGATAAAAAGAGAAGACTTAGATTCAAATCTCAAACTCTCCCAATTAAAAGCACACACCATTAATTACTCCAATTAAAGAAGATATTCTAAGGAATAATTTCTCCCAGGCATGAAATGTACTAGGATGGAGCAAATAAGGCATTTGGGATGCTTGTAGATTATCGATTATCATTCGGCTATTACTGATTAACGTAATATATAAGGCCTTCACCTAGTCGACACAATAATGGCTCATTCAATCTTCACATAAAATTCGTTTAAGGCAGTAGCCTGTAGTGAACACTATTTTTTTTTTTTTTTTTCAACAAGGAATTCCTTGGCCAAAACACAAAATGGTGAGTGCAAGTGCTTTGTTTTAAAATAGCATTGAATAAATATAATTTCCCGTTTCATCTCTTTTTCCTTTTATTTATTGACCTTTCTTACAGTGAAAAGGCATGGCTGCAACTGCAAACTCAACGGACGATAAATGACAACAGCCAAGGGTTCCGTGTGCCGTGAAGACAGCCGCCTCAGGTGTCTACGTGTAAGTTTGCACTAAAATGTCAAATGCTAGACTCCGAAAGTGGCGGAGGCGTCGTCGACGAGGATATCTTTCTTATACCTCTATTTTTTAAGTCTCAGTTTTAATTTTAAGGAAAAGTTACAAATTCCAAGTTGTTGTTGCCGAAATTGTTTCCCGAATAAACAGGAAGGCAATTTTTTTAAATTATTATGAAATTTTTTACAATAAAAAAAATTAAGTATATCATGCTTTTTTTATTTTTATTACAAAAGTATAACTGTAGTTTTAAAAAAAGTATTCTTCTATTTTATTTAGAAAGAAATTCAGGCATTAGTGATGTAGAATATATAAGAACGAGTAAAATGCGAAGTGGCTTCTAAATGGTAAAAACAAAGGAGCAGCCAAGGCCTTTTCCGTCATTGCATCTCAGCAATACTAAGCAATTTGAACAAGCAAGGCATAAATGGTTTTTCATACGCTTTGAACACTTTTATACACATATGTATAATTTTATACTATTATCAGAAATGATAATTTAGTGATGTTCTAACATGTTTTTTTTAATATTGGTCCAAATTTAAGTCATCTCGCGTTTTGAGTTTTATACTCGTTAGCACTAAAATCAGATTTAGAGAAGACTCGTTTTAGATCCAGCAGTGCTCCGATAGAGGGTTCTCCCTATGAGAAATGTTAAATGGAAATGTCAACGATATAAAAATTGGCCCTGATTCACAGATCTGATGTCTGTCATATCCACGATAATTTTTGTTGTTTTTCGGTATATATATATATATATATATATAGTTACTCATATAAATAGTTATAACCTGAAGTCAGTCTATAGATGGACAGGGAGAGAGAGACATGAGAGTTCGATAAAAGTTTGTCTTTCATTTCCTTGCATTGAATTCCATTATTCTTGCCTTTCCTTCTCTCTTCCTCACTCGAATTATTTGTGTGAAACGAATTGATGATCTTCAAAGGAGGAAAACGAAGGTGGTTATGCCATTAGTGGGGTTTTCGATTGCTCTTGGAGTTGGATGAATTCTAGAAGAAAGCCTGGAAACTAAGCTTGCAGAGGGGTTCTCTCATGGCTACTAATAAAGTGATCAATCATCATTTGGCACAAGTGGAACAGCCGCAGCAGCAACCTCTGAACCATCATCGGCATAGTCAGCAACGACAACAGCATCATCAAACTCAAGAGAAGGCCCATCACCATCCTCAACAGATTCCTTATGGAATGATGCAGTCATCATCTTCTTCTTCTCCATCATCAATCCAATGGAACTTCACGTAATTTTTCTCTGTAGCTAGTTCAAGCAAAGCATAAAAAATCCATCTACATGTGATTGTTTCTCTTCCTTAATTAGTTACCAAGATTAGGATGAGGGTTTTTGATACTCCAGCTTAATCATTTTTGCTGTGCTTATAATTTCGCTTACTCTTTTTTGGTGTCAGCAGAAGCAAAGATGCTGGTGCTTATGAACTGGGAGAATTGGATCAAGCCCTTTTTCTCTATCTTGATGGACAAGACCCTTCCACTATTCAAGACCAAAGACGTAGTCTCCTCTCTTTCTCTCTCTCTCGATCTCTCTCTCTTTCGATCTCTCGTAAAAAATTATCATTTTTTTCACTCCTTCGAGGAGATTCTCTTTGGAAACGGTTGTTTGGGTCACAGGGAAAGCAAGTAGAACCAAATTAAATCTGCCAGCATTTTCTTGGACAAGATCCTTGCAGCAGTAAGAATGAAACAAAATTTCTTTAAAATTTTCAGGGACATAAAATTAAGAAGACGAACGATTCGTTTGTTTCTCATTTTGAATTGAATTTTGTTTCTTTGTTGCCGGGAGCCGGGACCATGACATGTAACAATTCTAAACATATCAATAAATTCCCCACCAAATTTCTGCGTGTTCTGTAAAGGGTACGAATGGGGATGGGCTCTTTCTGCCCTTTTCTTCTGCCTTTTACTTCCTCGGTTCCTTCTCTTTTCTGTTTTGATGCCATGGAGCTACAATGGCATGACGATTCCCATACTTCCACTAAGGCTCATGCCGCCTCCTCTCTCTCTCTCTCTCTCTCTATAGTTAGAAGAAGAGTAAGATTATGCGGGGATGCTTAATGAGATATTCAGAGCCACGCGGTTAATCTAACATCATGCAATGATTTTTTTGTTTCAAATTAAATATGGTCCAAATCACTGCCAATGATTTGCACGATTGCATGCCAAAAAAATTTTCTGTGAGAAGAATTAATAAATTTCCACGAATTTGTGCGTGTATATGTGTGCAGAGGGTTCTGGAATGAGGCCTCCAACTTTGAACATTTTCCCTTCACAGCCTATGCACGGAGAGCCATCATCTACAAAGGTATCATCTAACCCTTAAAAGGTTAAATGACTTTCTTTATAATGTCAACGACAATAATAATAATAATAATAATAATAATAATCATTTGTGGGGTTGTTTGGATTTGGTAGGCCAATAGTACAGGATTAGTTTCTCCAGCAAATAGTGGTTCAAAAAGACCATCAGAGCCGTCCATGGACATCGAGTTGGCCAACGCAAGAAATGTCGAGGCTGCTACATCTGCCCCAGAACCAGCTAAGGCTGTCAAGGTAGAAATTAACTAAGAGTAGGAGGACTAGTAGCATTAGTCGTACTACTGTTTCATTAATACAAAAAGTCATCGCCAATTTATATTTTAATCAAGAAGACAATTGAATTAAAAGTCTGCTATAAACATATATATTAATTGATTATTGGCAACTGAGATTCCATTTGCTGAAAATTATATTTAAGAATTCTGATCTTTGATCTGTATGTGGCAGCGCAAAGGGAACAGTAAAGGCCCAACAACCTCAAGTTCGGAGCAGGAAGGACCCAAGACACCAGACCCTAAGGTGTCATGACTTCTTTGGTTCATTTTTATGAAATTATTGATTTACAGTTTGTGCTTTTTTATTTTTTATTTTTTAATTTTTTGGCCAGAACGTTGAATGTTTTGTGATGAACATCTGTATGTAGACATTAAGGAGACTTGCTCAGAATAGAGAGGCAGCAAGGAAAAGCAGGCTAAGAAAAAAGGTTGGTCTACTTAATTGATTTTTGGCTCTCTTGCACTAATTATTATAATTCTCCCTAGTCAATTTTCCACAGAATCTAAATTCAACGCATAAAATCATGATGCTTTTGTGTATTTCCCACATTTCAATTTTGCAGGCTTATGTTCAGCAGCTAGAGTCAAGTAGAATTAGGCTTACCCACCTGGAACAAGAACTACAAAGAGCCAGAGCCCAGGTGAGTTTGTATAAATGTATTAGAGCTAGCTCTTCAATGTCTTCCAAATCTTTTTTTGGGTATGAGAGAGGGCTGGTGCCTGTAGAAGGAGAAGGGAGGAGGGAATGACACGGATCGAATCCCTATCAGGCCTTTAGCCAATCATGCCTTTAGCCACATAGGCTATTGACCGTTTGATGAATTAAGGGTGACAGTGAATGACTTCTATTTCTCAATTAATTAGTTTAATTAGTTTGACTTCGACTCATTTTATTTTTTATTTTTTATTTTTTTGTTTACAAGGAGAACAAAACTTAAATTAAGTAATAATATTCATATAGTAAGAAACACATTTTGACTTATTTTATATCGCCAAAGAACATACCCAAAAATTGAGGTTTTGTTCTATATATATAGGGCCTATTCTTTGGAGGAGGAGGAGGAAGCCTTCTGGGTGGAGATCAAGGCCTCCCTGTTGGTATCAACAATGTTAACTCAGGTACATTTAACTTCTCCCCATTTTCATTCGTTTTTACTTTGTATTGTATTTTGGGAAGCCAAATATTAATAACCAACTTTCCCAATTTTTCTGGGGTAGATGCTGCTGTTTTTGACATGGAGTATGGAAGATGGCTGGAGGACCACCACCGGCTCACGTGTGAACTCCGGGCAGCGGTGCAGGAGCATTTACCTGAAAACGAGCTCAAGCTCTTTGTGGACAACTGCTTGGCACACTACGATGTGGTGATGAACCTGAAAAGCATGGTTGCAAAGTCTGACGTGTTTCATATCGTCTCCGGCATGTGGAAGACTCCGGCTGAGCGATTCTTCATGTGGATGGGAGGTTTCCGCCCATCCGAGCTCATCAAGGTAAGTTCACCATTTGACACATAAACTCTTTCCTTTTCAATTGCATTTCCTTAATTTTTTTTTTCATCAATTTCTTTTGATTACATGAGCACGTAACATCATATTTGACGAGAAAATGACAAAAACAAAAAAATAATATGCATCAAACTTAGATTAATACTATCAAGATTTTGTTTTGAACGCAAAAAAAAGACTTATTATGGGTATGACGGTTATTAGATTTGAGAGTCAAAACCGGTTTTTATGCTGTTGACATCTTCATTAAATATTTCCTAGAAGGACGACCCTCGTCGGAGCATTGTTTGACTTAAAATGAGTCTTTCGTAAACTTGACATCGATGTTAACGAATCTTAAATTTAACATTATGTTCACTCTCAAATTCCCTTTTAATTTTGGAAGAGCGTTAGCACGAAAACTCGAATTCCGGTCAATATTAAAAAAGTATACCAGAATACCGCTAAACTACCACATCTGGTGATACAGTCAAACTACTTTCTTGATGTTACATAATTATTATTAATTATAAGAAAAATTAGGGCCAAAATTATATAATAGTGAAGAAATGATAAACTTAGTTACGCTATATAAATTTATTTTATTAATTTTTATTTTAAATAACCATCATTTATTGTATAAAATGTTACTCATATTAAAAAAAATAAATCAAATTAAAAATCTCAATACATATATTATATGTTTTCAAGTTGAAGTCATGACGGTAGGTTCGTGCTAATAGTCTCAGTTTAGCCTCATCATCAAAAAAATATTGAGTTTGCCAGATGAGATGTGTTGTGTGCGAGTGTGTTATACATGTGCTAACCCGCCGTGGGGGCGTACATGAATTGAGGATTATAGGTGTTAAAATAGGTCATCGAGTCAGATTTAGATTGGGTCGTTTTGGATTTGAGTCGCTTTGAGTCGGGTTACTTATGGTTTAAGTTATCTTTAAATCATTTTGGGTAGAGTCATTTCGAGTTCGGTTCAGATTTAGGTTAACTCATATATTAGTCACGTCATAAAAAATGATGACGTGACAATTTTTTATTCAAAATTTGGAAATTTTAAAAATTAATTTTGTTAAAAATTTTTAAAAATCAAATAAAATTATATGAGTAAAAAATAATTAAAGGAGTTTTTTTTTTAAATATTCTAAAAAGTTAAAATAAAATTTAAAACTGTATAAAAAATTTCAAAATATTTGTAAAAAATTTATAATTAAAATTTATATTGAAAATAATAGAATCTATACTTTTTATAATACAATATGTTAAATTTTTTTATTTTATTTTTTTGTTCCTAAAAAAAAAAAGTTCATGTCAGACGGATAGGATTAACGTTGGATTTAGGTTTGACCCAAAATTTTTAGGTCATTCGGGTTCGAGTTATTTTAGGTTATGTTATTTTTCGGGTCGATTTCAGATCATAATTTTTCAGACGAATTCAGGTTAATCCATTAAATCGAGTCAAATTTTAATACCTCCGTTAAAGATTCAATTATGATAGGTAAGCAACTTGTACTACGTCAAAAAAAAAAATAAAAAAGCAACTTGTACAGTGACAAAAGGCAAGGTGGATTTGCTTATAACACCCATCGTACAAAGATCAATGTCATCATCAATGAATGACGATACGGTCATCGTGAAGGCCGTTTCCAATAAAAGGTAGAGTTAGGTGTTATAGCCAATAAAGCCCATGTCCGGCATTACAGCTTACGGTTACACTGTGTAACTTACACAGACACTGAAAGAGAGTGGCCAGGAGAGAATTGCACGGTTCTCTACTTGTTTTCTTCTCTATGTTTTTCTCATTATTGCGTACCCTATTCGTATTTTTTGTTCATCCTTACCTTTAGGGTGTGTTTAGTGTGCAAGAAAAAAAAAATATAATTATTATCATTTATTTTTCTTTCTTATTTTTTTTTCTCTTCACTTTCTACATCATTCTAAATAATTTTATTTTCTCTCTATTTTTTCTCTCACAAATTACTATTTACCTTTTCTTTTACTATACTGTCTTTCTCTCACATTTTTCTACCACGCCAAATAATTTTATTTTTTCTCTACTTTTTCTCTCACAAATTACTATTTACCTTTTCTTTTACCATACTTTCTTTCTCTCACCTTTTTCTACCACGCCAAATAATTTTATTTTCTCTCTACTTTTTCTTTCACAAATTACTATTTACCTTTTCTTTCACATATTTTCTTTCTCTCAACTTTCCCTATCACTCTAAATAACTTTATTTTCTCTTTACTTTCTTTCCTTTTCTCCTATTTTCGCCTATTTTCCCTTCTTTTTTTCGCACTCCAAATACACTCTTAGTTTTTAACAAATAATAAACAAGAAACTTACCAAAATTAAATTATATTTTAAATACTCATTATTTTTATTCATGTTTTTACATATAAAGGACACTGGTCTCACTTATATATCCTACTTAATCGAAAATTGGGGAATAAAAAAGGAGGGTCCGACTACAAGACTGCAGGAAAGACTTGGATAACTTTTTTTTTTTCATGACTATGTACAGAATTTAGTTTTGCTGTTTGTACATTCTACTTGGCTATATTCACATCACATGTTTACATGTTGTTTTCAAAAAAAAAAAGTTCCTCTCTTAACCCGCCTCCTTTATCTTTCACGCCTCTCTTAAGTTTTTTTCTAAAAAATGTAACAAGAAAATGATTAGTCATTCACGGGTTGCAATATTTAATGGTGACTTGGTGACAAATGATGCAGATTATTCTGAACCAAATCGAGCCCCTAACGGAGCAACAAATCTTGGGTATATGTGGATTGCAACAATCTGCACTGGAGGCCGAAGAGGCTCTCTCACAAGGGCTCGAATCTCTCAATCAATCACTATCGGGCACCATAGCTTCTGACTTATTGAGCACCCCTCCTAACATGGCAAACTACATGGGCCAGATGGCTGTAGCCATGAACAAGCTCTCTACACTTGAAGGTTTTGTTAGACAGGTATGTCATTGGCATCTCTCTCTTCTTGCTTAATCAATATATTTAATTATGAGCACCGGTACAAGCTTTAATTTTTAATATCTTTATTAGTATCATGAAAGCAACAACACATATATTTTTTGTAATAAAAATTAAAATTTATTATTTTTTATTATAAATATTATTAATTTTGTTAAAAAAATTATCAATATTTTTTTATTAAAGATACCAATCAACACATCAAAAATCAATATCCAAACATTTTCTCCCTAAGTATTTAACATGTTTTCTGCTAGGAAATTGCGGAGGATTTGTCATTGTTTGTCTATTTGTGGGGTCTACACATACTTGGGTCCCATGAACTGGAATCTGTTCCTGTTTTGATTGGGGAAACTTAACCCCATATAGAAAGCTACTCCATGTCCCACCCCAATGAGGTTGCTGGTGGTTATAATTTGGTTTGTGTTTTGTGTATGCAATTATATGCCTGTGCATGCAATTGACGAAAATTTGGGTCTTGCATAAGATTTTGAAAACGACCATACATCTGCTTGTTTTTTTTATTATAGGCCATCAAAATGAAAAAGTCAAAGCGTCTAAAAATTAGTCAGTTCTATTGGTTAAATCTAGGTTGAACTAATATTTAATAATAAAAAACATATTTATGCATTATTAATTGAAAAAATAGCAATTGTATAGGTTCTCAAATTTTCTAATAGGACCGCTTGGTGCGGTCCAATGCCCTGAACATTAGTTGAAAAAGTAGAGACTATCCCCACTTATGAAGTACAGACACTTAAAAAAATGAATATACTATGTATCGGACATATTGGATACGAGTTAGATACGTGACAGACACGCAGTGAGCACGTGTCTGACACGGCTAGAAGTGTTCGCCGAATTTTTTTTTTAATTCAGACATGCGTGTTGGATACAAGAAGAATAAGTGTCCGACACGTCACGGACACGTCTGAATATTTTTATAATTATTTTTAACAAATAAAAAAAAGAAAAATTCTTAAAAATTATAATTTAATACTGTCAATTATCCATAACTTTTAAAATGCTTAAATTTCAACTTGTTTTTAATTTTAACAGAAAAATTAAATTAATTATAAAATTTTATATCTCTATTTTAGTATTTCACAATAAAGAATAAAAAATCTTACTATATATTATTTGAATAAAAAAATTTTTAAAATTATTTAAAAATATATATATGATACACAAAAATTTTATAAATTTATATATATATAATCGTGTCCAAATCGTGTCCGTATCCTAATATTTTTAAAATTAACGTGTCACTGTCTTCGTATCGTATCGTACTTGTATCATCGTATCCGTGTCTGTACTTCATAGATCCCTACCAATACATGGAAATGCTTTGAGGTATTATTTGAAGTACAGTACTTGAGGAAACTTGGTGCACTGATTACCATTTATCGGCAAAAGATTTTAAAGAGTTGCAATTTGTACAATAACACTAGGTCTTCTATTCCTTTTATTGGAAAAAAAAATTGTGGCATGGATATAGTGACGTGTCCGATGGTAATCATCTAACACTAGTCCCAGTAGGTGGCTAGACAAATATGCCTGTGCCCAGTAGAGACTAGGCCCCACATAATTAAAAATGATATTTTTGATTTCAAAAATTTTCATCTAAACATGTGGGAAATGTGAAACAAGTACAACAAAAAAAATGCAACAAGAGTTAAAAAAAAAAAAAAAACAATAGTAATAATACGCACAAAACACAATATAATTTGAAACAAAGTATAAAAAAGTACAATAATTATGATAATTCAACACATCTGTGTATGATCATCACCATTATTTCGCTTTTTTGAAATCTTGTTTCACATACTTATAATTTTTGTTTGTGCATTTTGTTAAACTTGTTGCATAAATTGAATTTATTTTAACAAAAGATTTTAAATTTCGAAAAAATATGTCAAATTTACCGTCCAATGCATGCACATCAGTAAACGTGTCACCAAGTCTCATGATACATTTCCAAGTTATTTTTTTAATAAATATTATATTCTTTTTGAAGATTTAAAACTGGGATCTCCAACATAAATTTCTAGTTAATTAATCACTAACATGTCCTCTTAAAACTCTAATTCTGTATTTTTCCAATCACACAAGTCTAAAGTCCTGTAAAGGCCTAATAAAAAAAATGGTAGTTGATTATACATCAATTCCTATGAGTTTTGTTTGTGTTTTTTTTTTGGGAAATCATTAGTGGCCAGAGGATTTGGTGGCCAGAATATGACCATAATGCAACCAGCAGCAGTTTTTATGTAACTAGAATGTTAAAATATGCAACAAAAAAATAAGACTATTTTTTTATTGCACTTTTTTTAATTATTGTTGTATAAAAAGTATCGCTGGTTGCATTATGGCCACATTCTGGCCACCCAATCCTCTGACCATGTAATGAAACTCTTTTTTTTTTTTTAAGCCTAAAGTTTTGTTTTTGTGCTTGGTAAACCAATTGTTACGTCCACGATAAACTTGGGCGTTATGTTCATTCCTGGGCCGTGACCCGGAAATAGTTTTTAGAGTTCAGCCCTGAGAGGCGGAGCCCCGGACACTCTGCCCACTTGGGATTAAGCTCACGTGAATATGCTTGCTTAAGCATCACAAAATCTGTACACGTGGCTCCCTGAGAGAATGTTGGTCCCCACAAAAACACACATATCACATCTATAGAGATCCGATGGGCGGTATAAATGGAGAGACACAAGAGTGACAAGAGTGGCATGACGACGTAAACGCTATAAGAATAATATGTGTCTTTATATATTTATTTATTAAAAAATATATATAAAAAGTTTTATTCCACAGATGTATGCATATAAAGATAGGTGATTTGATGTAAAAAAAAATATAATTATATATATATATTTTATAATTTTATTGTATATTAATATTAATTAATTTACATATCATATATTTCCATAACAAAAAAAAAAATACTCTTTCTCCCGACTCGTGACTCTCTGCCTCTCTCTCTCTCTCTTCCTCGTAGTCACC
This sequence comes from Carallia pectinifolia, assembly GCA_037832335.1. Taxonomy (NCBI): domain Eukaryota; kingdom Viridiplantae; phylum Streptophyta; class Magnoliopsida; order Malpighiales; family Rhizophoraceae; genus Carallia; species Carallia pectinifolia. Next base: position 10,401,533 of record CM075444.1, read on the forward strand.
CATGTCCCACCCTCACATCTATTTAACATTTGAGCACTGTATCATTTTAAAATAAAAATATGTCTGAAATGCTACTTAAATACAATTGATTGCATTTGATCTGAGATTATTTGTATTCAAGTACAACAAAAAATAAGAAGAAAAAATTACTGTCATTTCTTTGTACATAAAATCTAATTAGTTGCACATCAAATTTATTTAATTGCATTCAAGTAGTATTTAAGACACTATTTCTTCTAAAAATCTAACTTTTTCTTTTAACATTTTCCAAATATATGATGTGCAAACAACAACTTTTAATAGGTCTACCCACATTTTGATCATTACTTCTGTGCATTCTGTCTTTCCCTTCCTATTAATACTTTTTTTAAAAGGTGTGGGATCCATGCCGGCCCATGCTCCTGTCTGGCCCTTCTCCGATTTTTTTCCAAGACAATCCTGGTTTCTTATTTAGGTGAACAAAATGAGAAAAAAAAAAGTGATGTTTGATAATTTTGATGAAAATTATTATAATATTATATACTTAAGGGAATGTAAAATAATCAAATGATGACAATATTTCTCAGACTAAATAATAAATTATAAATTAAATCTTATAATTTAATTTTAACAAAATTTAAATTTATAAATTTTTATATCAATCAGAATCTCCTTAGTCATATATTGCTCATTTCTCCATAATTCTCTTAGTTTGACTGTTGAAATTTCGAATCCCAGCCTTGCTAGTGAGCCTCTGGATCCGGTGTGAGTTGACAAAGTAAAACATCATTGACATTGCCCCATTCACTTAACTCCGCAAGTTCAAAACCTCTGTGTTAGTAGTCAAAATAAGGTTAAAAAGTGGTGCGCATCTAGTTCGAATAGGGGGAGTCTACCTTTTACTACTCTAGGTAGGAATTCGAACTCTTACTTAAATACACCCTCTCAATACTCCAAGTGGATTCTCTTTGACTAATTAAGCTAAGTAGACCCAAAAAAAAAAAAAACACGGTTAAAAAAGGCCAGCAATCCAGCATTGTTTTTTCCATGAACAGAGATGAGAATATAATTAAATAAGCATTTCATATGTGAAATTAGTAGCAATTGAATAAAAGGAAACCTTCGAATTTGTACACATCTTCAATGAAGAAGATGTGGGACGAGAGGGGGCATAGGTGGAAAGGCTTAACCCTTGAAAATCATGACTCCATTTTTTTTGTTTGTTTTTTTTTGTTTTTCCAAAAGAGTTGCATAGTAGCGGTAAAAGGAGGGGTTGAGCGAAGATGAAGTTAGAATTCGAATCCCAATCCTCATCATGATTCCAGCATATAAAAACAGAAGCCTACCACTGCATACTTCATTTCGTTTGGAATCCTATAGAATGTGCCTACCAATCAAGCTATAGAAAGTTATAATATATATATATATATATATATATATATATATATATATATATATATGTTGAGAATAAGCTATAGAAAGTTATAATAAAAAACACAATAATCACCTGTGGGAACTAAAATTGTAAACTTGACCAAGTTTTATTGGCTTCTTGTTGGGCTCTGATTTCTGATTCTGGACATCATTACCAATTTACTGTAGTTGTAGAAACTAATTGATATTATAAAAGAGTTTCGTTACAAGGGCAAAGGAGAGAGATAGATCACACACAGATGGTAGGATCTAGAGTTTTTTTTTATTCTTTTGTCAAAAATTTTATAATGTTCATACGGTCAAATATATATATGAAAAGAATATTTTTGAAAGTTGTATGCACATATTGGATTAATTCTATGTACATTTTATTTTAATTGTATGTACATAATTTTTTCTTCAAACAAACAAAAAAATTAATAAAACACAGGTAAGACTTACTTTGTCCCCCCATCCTCAGGTCTCCCTATTATTTTTACATAATAAAATTTAAGAAGCTGGGTTTTAATTTTCAAGATAAGTAGAATTGGTTCTGTAAAACTTCTGGATATTTAGTGTCAGTAGCCAACGAGACTTGTGTATCAATCACAATTGTTATTAATTTAGTTGGTAAAGCAAATACAACATTGCCCTCATTACCGAGTATTTATATCCTGGGATCATGTTGCCTACTCTGAATTCACTAGTTTAAGTTCTAACATGATTGATCTACTTGTAACAGGCTGAATGTGTATGGTGTATTAAAAGTGACTTGTAATACTACTAAAAAAAAAAAACATGCATACCAATTATAACAATATATAAGCTTTTCCAAGTATAGAACAAAAATAATATTTGGGATTTTTCATTTATGAAATGTTATATATATGTTCTCTAAAAATGATGCCGAACTTGCTGCAGGCAGACAATTTGAGGCACCAGACCATTCACCGGCTCCATCAAATACTCACGACTCGCCAAGCTGCAAGGTGTTTGCTGGCCATTGCCGAGTACTTTCACCGTCTCCGATCTCTCAGTTCCCTGTGGTTGGCTCGTGCCCAGCAGGAATAATAGAAACTTTAGACCTTAATTAAATTAGCCACTTTTTTTTTTATATTTTTAATTAGTATCCTTTATTAATTCTCTAGAAGAATTATGCCCTCTTTGATATCCCCTTGGTTATATCATGCGGAGATGTACAAATAGTTGTAGACTAAATTTCAGGCCACCGAATTTTCTTCACCCCACCAACCCCTCTCTTTTATTCAAACATTCTCACTTGATATCATTTAAAATAGTCAGATTCGGAGGCCTAATGACTTGGCTGCCACTTTTGACTAAAAAAAAGGAAGAGGAAAAAAGAAAGGAATGAGAAGAAATAAGGCACATTGTAATTGGAAGAAGATATCAAGAAGGTTTTATTGATCTGCATTTTTTTTTCCTTGGTTCTGGCGAGAGTAGGACAAAAATTGTTTGGTTTTAGAGCCAGGTGTTGAATCTTATGACTCCACCTGGCCTATGTATGATTGCTTCATGCATCTTTTAGCTCTTTACGTAACTGAAAAATTAGGTAGGCTTATGTCCGTTTGTTTGCTGTAAAATAACTTATATTTGTAAAATATTTACAGGAAAAAATATTTACAGTAAAAATAATAATTTTTCTTTGTCACTTACTTATAACACAGTTTGTGTTTTCCCTAAAAATAACTTCAGCTCTGCAAAAGGAGAAGTTATTTTACCTGAAAATCTAAAAATTTTCTCCAAATTTTACCTATGTAAAATATTTTCCGTGAAACAAACGCCGAAAAATCTGTAAAATTTTTTTCTGTAAAATATTTTACAGGAAACAAACACACCCTAATTACCATTGGATTTCTGCATCCTTTCTTTCATTTTTGGGTCATGTGATTAAATTAACCGTCATTATTTAAAATCCTATACATTAGTAGCATGGATTTCTTATGGTATATATCATGCAGTATATTAATGTTTTTATCTCTTCTTACGGTTTATTAGAGTTTAGCATCTGATCTATATATTGAGCCCTTCTTAACTGTTTAAATTTTTTGGTGAATTGATTTTTTGATATCATAATTTTACAACTAAAGTGGTATTATGTTTGAAATTCGTTAACTTCACATTTAATTATAAATTTTTATAAATATGGTAGGCAGGGACGGATCCAATAAAAGACTTGCCCCCTAACTTTTTTTTAAATTAGTATAAATGAATGAAACACTACAACAGATGGTGTAGCGTAGTCCAGAAACAAGTGTGTGTTGCTTCCCCTCATTGTTCCGCGGTTCGAATCTTGCCCAACGCATTTTTATGCTTTATTTGGTTTTGTTTTCCTGTGCTTAACTAATGTTGCTTTTTTTTTTTTTTCAGTTTAACTGGTGTCGCCTTTTGTTTTGGCTTCTTTTATATGTTTGACTGAAGATTTTCCTTTTTGTTTTTTTTTTCTTTCAAAGGCTGGATTGCTCATTTTTTTTTTTTTCCTTATTAAGACTTTTGAATGAACATTCTTTTTTCACCTTCCCAAATGCAATGTTAACAAAAAAAAAATGAAAAAAAGGTTTCATTAATTTATTTCTATTTATTTTTAAAATTATTTGAATAATATTTTTAATTTTTATATTAAGTTTTAGAAATATTTTATCTTATAATAAAACTAATTGTTATAAATGGACATTAATAATATATTTAGAAATACATTGTAGATCTACACATATATTTATTTGTAAAATTGACTTTAGTTTTATTGATTACAATAGTTACAGTAAAAAAATATATTTTTACGATAAATATTATAAATAATATATTGCATAATTACAATAAAAGTAAATGATTAAATAAATGATTATTTATATAAAAATATATTTGATTATAGATAAATTTATTGAAAATATTAAAACTCGTATATATAATTATAATATTTATTATTTAAAATAATTATACAATTTTTCAATTTTTCATCATATATATAAATATTATTATTATATTTACCCATAAATAATTTGTCCCCTTGAAATTTTTTCTTGGATCCGTCCCTGATGGTAGGTCTGTATTTCATTCATGCGTTAAATCTAACGGGGATTCGCGTAAGAGGACATATTAGAGTTTAATTTATAATTCATATCTTAAGTCTCTTCGGATCATTTTAGTTTTTGGGTAAATTTGATTCTTGAGACAACTGCCATTAAATTTGTGGACCATTTGATTTATTATTAACCTTTGAATTAATGGAAACGTTTAATTGGCCGTTTGTTTTAAATCAGCTGGTGGTATATCACAATTTTGTGTCAAATGTAGCTCTTGATTAAAGAGCCAGCCAGCGTTTTTTTTTTATTTTTTTTATTTTTTGGCTCCTCAATTTTCCATAGTTTTAATGAAAATTTTCACTATGGTTAATCATCAGCGCTTTTGACCTAACATGCATCTCAAGTTTCTCACAATAATTTGGGGAAGAGGTTTCACACACCTCTCGTCCCTTCACTCGGCGAGTGATTGGGAAAAAAAACAAAAATTCACCCCTTATATTTGACATTTTTTTTCGTTTTTTCATCTAATTCATTTTTTTTTTTTTGTTGAATTTCACCATTCTTGTTGATTCCATAGCTAAAAATTATCCTTTGCTGTTAACTTGCCGCTAAGCTCGCCATATGATGCTGATTCACGTGCCATGTAGGATCACTTTTGACATATCATATGTCATGTCAACAAATGATGCTGACGTGATAATTTTTTTTTCTTTTTTAAAAAAAGAAAATATATATAATTATTTTTTTATTTTCGTAATTTTTTAAAAATTTTTTCTTTCTTTTACCTTTTTTTATATTTGAGAAAAATATATATTTTTTTTATAAATTTCAAAAATAAGGAATTTATTCAAAAAAAATTCACCTAAAGTAATAATATGTATTTTTCTCAAATTTCAGAAAAAATTTATTCAAACAAAAAAAATTCGCCTAATAGTGTTTATATATTTTTTTTTCTAAATTTCAGAAAAAAGAATTTATATAGTCATAACTTATATTTTTCCCAAATTTCAAAAAAAAAGTTAAAAAGAAGAAATTTTTTTAAAAAAATATGAAAATAAAAAATAATTATATATTTTTTTCAATTTTCCAAAAAAGCAAGGAAGAAAATTGGCATATCAGCATTATTTATTGATGTCACATATGATATGTTAAAAGTGATCCTACATGACAAGTAGCTCAACACTACATGTTAAACTTAATGGCAAGTTTACGGCAAAAGGTAATTTGCAGCTATAAAATTAATGTGAATGGTTGAATTCAACCAAAAAAAAAAAAGTGGATAAAAAACAAAAAAGAGCCAAGCATAGAGGTAGATTTTTGCCTTTTGCCATAGTAATTAGGAAACATTTGGTGTAACATTTTTAACTAGAGTTTCAGTAATTAAGACATCTTATTTCTAATCTTTTTTACTAGTAAATTTTTGCTGCATGACAAAGTTGTTGGTCCAATTTTCGTTCTCTTGCCCAAAAAACACTATAAGAAAACGCGACGTTGAGTAAATTTTTCTGGGTTTTGAAGCTTCCACAACTGCAAATTTATAATAATATTTTTTCTTTTCTTGTTGATTTTTTGTTCTTGATTGTGCATTAAAAAGAGAGAAAGTATTAATGATGAGCCCGTTTGCAAGCTGGACTAATTAGTCACGTTGTATTATTCTCAGTCCAACGAATATTTTAATAAATAAAAAAAATGTAAGCCAGATCAAATATTTGCATTTTTATGATTTTAGCATAAGGGAAGGATAATCAACCATGTTAAGCTGATTGATGCTTTTCTATTCTGACGTTAGTGTAGTTTGTTGGAGCTAAGTTCGATCTTTTACCTAGTGTTGAATCGGATCAGATTGGCCGGTTCAACAGAAAAATTAGAAACTAAATTTTGAATCGATCTGGTTAATTTTAAAAATCGTTAATTTTAAAAATCGGTCAAAAATTAGGTAAATCGGTCGGTTAAACTAAAAATCGGAGAATCGGTCTTGATTTTTTCAATTAAAATGATTTAGTTCAACGAAAAAACACCAAAAAAAAAAGAAAAAAAATAAGTATCAATAAATACCAATATATCTTAGTTAAAATTAATTAATATTTTACTTTACTAAGGAAGGGTAATCAACCATGTTAAGCTGATTGATGCTTTTCTATTCTAACGTTTGTGTAGTTTGTTGGAGCTAAGTTTGGTGTTTTACCTAGTGTTGAATCAGATCAGATTGGCCGGTTCAATGAAAAAAATTAGAAACTAAATCTTGAATCGGTCTAGTTAACTTTAAAAAATCGTTAATTTTAAAAACCGGCCAAAAATTAGGTAAATCGGCCGGTTGAACTGAAAATCGGAGAATCGGTCCGATTTTTCCAATTAAAATGGTTTGGTTCAACGAAAAAAACACAAAAAAAAGAAAAAAAATAAATATCAATAAATGCCTACATATCTTAGTTAAAATTAATTAATATTGTACTTTACTAAGTATTTACATATCTATTTTCTCTCAAAAGTCATTAATATATTTTAATTTTTTAAAAATAATTAATAGATTACCATTTTTAAAAGTAATTAACATGTTTTTATTTTATTAAAAATATTCACTATTTTACAAATATATAAATTATATAATTTTTGAAAAAATTAAATGATTTATAGATGTTCAGCAATCATTTTTTGAAATATATGTTAAAATATGTTATAAGAATACAAATTTATAAATTGTAAAATAAGATTAATAAATTTTCATTTTAAAATAAATTATAAATGATATATATTAAGGTTATCTATATATATATATATATAATATTTATATCTTATATAATATTACATTTTAAATATTAATATATTAGATAAATATATATAACTATTTAAATTTTATATATTTAATATTAAATATTGATTTTACCAGTTCAACCACAATTAACCCGTTTGAACTGGTTGAATCTTGAACCTCTGAGTTTTTCGATTCAATGACTGATTCAGTTTTTAAAACATTAATTCTACCACAGGGATTTACAGTTTTATAACTTCTCGCAAATGAGGTGGAATATGTAAGAGCAAGACATAAAGACACGTTTAATGAGATATGTGGTAAGTATGAAATTGATTCAATGACATCTAATGACTTTTTCAAACTTATAGGAAGAGAAATTAGCTAAGCTTCCTACAAGAATTGGGTCTCTAACCAGAGGCATTAATGAGTCCTGGGCTTCTTGCCTCTTAGCACACAAGGCTGATGGGCGCATCTAATGACAAATAATATAGGAAGCATACAATTGTAGGAGCCCAACTATGTCATCAGAAGATCTTTGGGTGCCCTTGGACCCCTAATCATTTGTGGACATTTTCTTTGAAAATTCTCCATTTTCCATCAATTTATTAATCATAGATTCATTTCGCCCCCATGGGATCATTCAAATTGGAATACCAAAAGGAAAATGTAGTCTTTGTAGAAGTTTTGCTGGTAGGAGAGGAGGATCTAGTATTCAAATCTGAGTCCTGCATTGGTTGTCCCACAATTTTGCTTTTTTTTTTTAGTTAATTGATTCTGATTAAGACTTGAATTCGAAATTTTCAGTATTAATTGTGCCACAATTTTGTTATAGAAGACAAACGAAAGAATAGGAATGAGAAACAGATGTTGGACAGTAACACCAGCCATATCACTCTTACGGACAACAAAATAAACAAACATGGTAGGAATTGGAAAGGCAAAGCAATAAGGATTGTAAGAATATCAAAACAAAGCAATAAAGAGCCTGTCTTCCGTTTATCTGTTTCAAAGCATGCTGTCGGCCCTGGATGGTAACCTTCTGAAGAAGTTGCTGGGAACTGAAGGTAGTTTGCTCCGGAATCTAGGATGGCGCAACCAGAATAAGCCTGCAACCATTGCAATTATTCGAAAAGGTGTTACGTAGAGTGCCACAGCTGCAATGAGGCAGAAAATTATGTAGAGGCAGGTTGCTCTTGGGTCTCTCCAGCTGAGAAGTGCCTGAAATCTCTCCCCTTGTGTTGCCATGTCACCTACCACTGTTTGAATCCTGCCTGCTACACTCCTTAGCCTGTCATACCTCATTTTTACCACGTCTTGCTGTTTTGATGTAGGGAAGGTGTCAAACTCCTCGTCTAGTTCATCAGGGTGAACTGCTTCCGCCCATGAAAGTTTGGTGTCCATGTGTGAAGGGTGCCTTGGTCGGAACCGGTAGTTCCATATTCCTATCAAGAACATGTATAGGAATATAGTTGGCAGAATCAGTTCTGGATAGCATATCAGGATGAAAAATAACACGTGAACCAGAATGGTACTGGCTGGGTTCTTCCATAGACAGACTTCTCCGAGCCACTTGCTCATTGAGATCAGACCAGAAAACAGTGACACAATTCTGAAGAAGTTAGCTTTGCTTCTTCTCATGCTCCACATATGAGAATCTACATCCAGCATGTACTCAACAACCTCTTTCCTCAGTGGTGGCTCGGCTCGGCCAAGCCTTACTGCTACAATGTTCATTGCTTGATATCTCAAATTGTCTAGCTGATTCACTGTGAAAGGATGCAAATAATGCATTTTTGGCAGCAAGGGATGGCTGTAGAGGTAAATCATACTCGCAAGAGATAAGTTGGTGAATCGGACTGCTAATTGGAGTTCTCCCATCTTTTTTAGTCCAGATGGTTGTAGAACTAGAAGTGGATAAGAGTGCGTGTAAATTCTATCAGTTTCCAGTGTGGACAGTCGAATTCTTACCTTTCCAATTCTTGAATCGACTCGAGATCCCCCGCCGGAGACTGGCTTCTCATTTCCACCCAAGTGGCAGTTGTCAAAAACCCCCAATGTGATTACTGTGCAAGGATCATAGACCTCCCATGTGTATTGCTCATTCCACTTTGGGTTGAAGCTCTCTATAATTGTTCTGGTGCGAACCCATTTCAGTCCATACTTGGCTACACAATAAGCATCTGTGGTTCCCCTGCCCTCCTTTGTCTTCATTGGAAGAAGCCCCTGAGCACTTAGGATTCCCACTTCAAGGATGCCTATTGGCTGCTTCCAGAGCTGTCTAGCTGTCGGCCTCGTGTCACTTATGTACAGAGTTGATTCATCTAGTACATGATAAGCACCCTCAAGACAAACTCTGAGATGAACCCTGCTGGAAAACTTTAGTTCATGCCTCTTGTCTGCTTCCAAAACTCCGAAGCCAAATTTTTCGAGGTTGAACCATCTAGAAAGAATGGGACGGTGATCCAGCCGCCTTTCAAAGATGTGCAGTGGCAAATTGATCCTTCCCATGATTTCATCTTTTGCAGGGGTCACCTTGTTTTCAACCGTAAGTACCAGCTGTTCCTCAAAAGGCTCAGCTGCTACAAAGATCAGATCTTCATTCCACAGTGGATTGGTTGTTGGGGTCGGGCATAGCTTCGTTTTCAGAACCTGGTGCCCAACTTGAGCCTTCACAAAAGCCTGTGGTAATCGGCTTTTGTCATCCGGCTCCACATCTTGAGCTTCAATTACGTTAACTCTGAGATACCATAGCTTCGGCGAAACATAAACTTTTGATCTAACACTGAACACGCCTTCTCCTTGAACTGAAGCTGCGTCCGAGTGCCAGGCCTCAGGAAAAGCTTCATCAGCCTGTGTTCCCATCCAAACTGCAAGCATGACCTCTCCTTTAACCTTGCTATCCCCACGCCGGTCCTCTAATCTGTACCACTGAGGTGCCAAAGGGCTGTCTGGTGGAACTCTTGTGGGCACTTCATGCATGTCAAATACCACCTTCCCTATGTAATCATCTCTTCCCACCATTTCTCTATCTCTGACAAACACTTCAAGCACTGAAGACTGAATCTTCTCCTTTGAGAATGCGAAAACCTGGTTCCATTCAGGGTTAGTTTTCTTATCAAAATGCTTTGTTTTTCCTTTATAATTTCCCAACTTCACTTCTATGTATGGGTCGCAGCTCCCAGTTACAGGGCTTGGTGGAAGATCCTTGGCTTTCACGACTCTGACATACAAGTAAAACATCTGCTCGACAAGATCATATGTGCTTGTGGCTCTTTCGCTGCTAATCCAACCCATTCCACCGCGTGCTCCACCATGTGGCCATCTTTCCCCAAGCTGAGGCTTTGTATCCTTCAATTTGAAGTCCTCTTGGCGGCTTGGCACGGTCAGCGGATTCATCGCAGCAAACTTAAAAATGTACCACTTTTGGCAGTTTTTCTCAAATTCTTTGGTGCAGCTAAGTTATCGTTGCTGAGGAGCAACCAATTGTAATTGGCTCGCAGGAAATGTGAAGGTAAACAATGTTGAACTGACGTGCAAGTTAAATAGTGTTTAGCTGACCTGTAGCCTTAGAACCTGAAATGGAAATACAATGCTGGTATTATCAGCCAGAAGCATTTGGTTTAGATATCGAGAAGAACATATCAACACCCAGATTGCTAACTTGTTTTCTCACCTCGACCTGCTCTTATGGTGAGAGCGGTCAATTATCTGCGGTGAACCTTTCTTTATATTTCAGCTATGGACTCAGCTTCACAGATGTTCTGTAAGCAGCAGTAAACTTTTCCTTCAGTGGAAACAAGTTTCAGTATCCTATTTTCGCGGCATTTGGGATTGAAGTATTATGGGAGGCCGCTGCTGGTGCCAAAGAATGTTCATGTGCAGATTGATTTCTTATCTTGAGAGGCAAACATCAGAAAACATTTTAGAACAATTATCGTCTATTCTTATGCTTAACATGAGAGAATCTGCCAGCTCCACTAGCAGCTGCACATTACCTTTTTGATTTCTTTGAATGGCAAAGGAATCTTAACTTTAAAAGATAAAACATAGCAGAGAGAGCGATCAAGGATTTCATTGAGATAGAAGCCACTGTTCACTTGTTCTACTGAGGGGAGAGTGAATGGCAAGGCATGTCCCATTGTTGTAAAGAATATATGCAAAATGGAATGGTCCATGATTAGAGATGTCAAGAAGATTTAATTGATACCCAACTTGAGAGCACCTAGTTAGTATTTAAGATTTTAGGAAAATAAACTTATTTCATTTATGCTTTCCTTTATAGATTCTTTCTGCTTCATCTGTTTATCGTCAAACTAAAAGCTTAAGTTGCCTTTCACTTTCAATAGTTCTAGAACATATTAGTACTAGTGGCCTGACAGACTAAAGTCTACAAGGTTCCTACACACTGAGGAAAGGATGAGACGTGCACAGTCTTGTTCTTATTTTATTTTATTTTCACAAAAAATATTATTTCTGCGGCTCCAACTCGTAACTTATGTTGTAATAAAGTAATCTTTATCGATGCACGAAAGCAGAGTAATCTCTATCGTTACATTAAGGCATGACTGATTCTGCCAATTTATTTCTGCTGCATCACTCAGACTGCTCATGTGTGGACAGTTATCTTCTTTATAGTTTCTGTGGAAAAGCAGCAGAACAATAAACAAAAAAAACCTATAAAGATCTAAAGTAGCGTGGATGTTGAGATTAAAGAAAGCAAAAGCAGTGCAGAAAGCTTAAGGGTGCATGACCTTGCATATAAAGATGCTTTATCCATTATTCTCCATCTTTATTCTCCTTTTTAATTTAATTTATTGCTTTCAGTACGCCTTTCGTAGCACAAAGTAAAACTTCGTTTGCTAATTTCTGCGACTCAGTGCGTTCGATTTTGAGAGAAAGCTTTTCGGCTGTTAGGAATATGTAAGCTTAGCTGGGTGCAAAATTCTTTTGCTGTGCTTCGCGATGGATAGCTTAGGGATTAATGCTCGCCCGTTCCCATTTATGGGAAATCTTTTTTTGACAAATTATATTGAACTAAGAAGTATCTTTATAGCCCCGTGCTTTTAGCACAATTAATTAAGACACGGTGTTGAAACCTTTTAGTTTTGTATTTGAGTTTTAGTGATTCTGTTTTTGTTTCCAAGCCTTTCGGCTTATTTTGTAATTGAGGAAGAAAAAAAATACAGGTATCTTTACAGATGGCGAATCTTCTGCTCCAAAAGAAAATGTTGTATGAGATGATAATATTATCAGTGGTTAGACCTGACCCCGTTAGGCCGGTTATGGTCCTTGATTAGAACCGCATCGAATTGAGGAGGGAACGAACCATAATCTGCTCACCATCAGCTGACTATTTTTAGTGCAGGTTAATCTACAATTTGTGGACTGGTTCTGGCTTCAATTCAATCCGTTTCAGAACCTTTTTTTTTTAAAGAAAAACTTAGATTTATTTTAGCATTTTCATTGAAATAAGTTAATATGTAAATTGTTAATGTTGGGAGAAAGACTATAAAACATCCACATCTCCAACACCAATTCATAGCCCAAGCTTACACAACAAGATAAATATAAAAACATCAGCAGTTCAGCAAGAATTCCTTATTCTTATATTTTGCAAATAATCATGTTTCAATTTTGATACAAGAAGAAACAAGTATCTCACAGAACACCCCACTTTCCCTCTCTCTAAGGGGTGTTCTTTGATATCAGTGATGTACATTTTAAAAGTTTAGCAAGAATCAGGGTTTATGGCCTTAGGGGATGATTAGCAACAAGGATAATAGTAACCTTATTCGCGTGTGGTCCCTTTCACAACGGAGACTCTTTCCACTGTAATCTATTCAACCCATCAATTATTGCCTTGCGAAATTCATCATTATGGAGAAGGAAGGATGAGACGTGTCCCCCCGTCACCCACCTCACCTCTGAGCCCGGCCAAGCTTTTTGCAGCTCCAGAACAGAATGTTTTGGAATGTAGCCATCATCCTAAAAGACCACATTAAGGATGATTAAATACTGAAACCTAATTTGAAGAGAAAAGCGTTTCAAAACTATAAATGATAAAAACAACATGAAACAAAGAGGATATGCCGTGCATATGTCCAAAAAAATTAAGAGTAAAAGTTTCCTTGGCCTATGCAGATTTATTTGTAGAGAACCTGGGACTGAATTGATAATCATTTTGCACGGTCTGTACCATTATAAATTCATGATTTCAATACCCAAAGGCAGGGTAAAGACAGATCAGATTACAAGATGATCAATGTAATGTTAGGCTCAATAAACTTATGCAGGCATATGTAAGCATATTAAATTCTCCAATGAAGCACATCATGATCCAAAGCATATTGATACCGAGAAGAGAAGTTGCTGCATGTTGCTAGGTGTATAAACAAGTTTCTCAAACATATTGACTACTATATTGGTCGAAAGGAAGACAATGAAAATAAAGCAGGGCAGTGTAACTCCAAAGCATGCTTATATTCTATATCAAGAAGTCTAATGATGACTTATCATTTACAAGTGGTTGAAACACCAAGCGTGACAACAAATATGGAAGAATCGAAGACTGGCAAGAAAAAGTACTTCTAATTAAGTTTCCCAAGACACATCACATTTTTATTTGAGAGATTGTCACTTACTGTTGCAGCGACAAAAATTACGGCACTGGGATTTTTTGGAATTGGAAAGCGTGTGACATCTGTGAGAGATAGTACATTTCGCATCCGTTCTCTCACCTCCTCAAGAGTCATTGCAGTCTTTTCCACTGCAAGATCCTCTCTTAGTGCCTCCCAAGCAGTGCCATACCTTAATATACCCTCACAGAATGCCACCACAGCAGAATGTGGAGAGAGAAAAGGAAGGGTTGCAACAGGTTTAGGGTGTAGTGATCCTACCATTGCAGCATGGACTCCACCTAGATTCAGCAAATTATCAAACTTTAAAGCCATCAAAAAGTCACTAAACCTTATGATACTAACAAGGTGGAGCCCTCACAGCAAAAATTCAGAACAGCCTCTAAATAAGCATTCTGCATAAAGTGGCTGCTCCCAAACCTTAAACCTGAAAAATTGCAGTTGCTGGTTTGAGACTACTTTAACACTGCAACAATCAGTGGTCTCCCATAAAATGCTTAAAACCAACACATGGGTTCACCATTCTTAATTCATGGATGTTGTTAATATCCTACTAATATATTCTCGAGAGCTAAACTAATTCAAGTTTGAGAAAACCAATGGTTGCAAGTCAAACCTTGAGCAATGTAATATCAAGTTCATCTTACCCATGCTAAGTCCACATATGCCCATCTTGCCAAACCCAGCTTCGGTGTCCAACCAATGTAACAGACTGCGTGCCTCCTCAATAGTTGCTCTACCTAGTAGCAACAAGTCACTAACACATAAAAGTTTTGCGCCGCATTGCAGCAGAGGGCGTCTTTGTCCATAAAAGGGGCTGCATAGCATAGTAGGTCAAACTGTTAAACAGTCAAAGGGAACTTTGATATTTCATGTTCCTGAAGTTTCTAACAACAAAATTGCCTCTAACCTCTCTAGCACCATGGTTGCAATGTTCTCTTTCAACAGTGGTCCACCAAGACGCAATCTTCGTTCGAATGAATGGTCCCCAGTTCCTATGAAAAAAATAAATGTAATTAGCATTAATTCAGTATTGTCCTCGCTGGAATGAAGTTCCAAGCATTCTTCACAATGACACCAAAGGCAAACAACACACTTTTCCAACAAGGCAAACATCATATTGACCTCATACTGAACACAGCATCTTTTAGAGACCCATAAATCAGAAACAATGGAAACAATACCTACATGGAAGAAAAAGATAAATCATTTGCCAAAAAGAACAACCAAAACATAAATATGCAGCAAGCAAGTCACTAATATTCGACTTGATTAAGCCAGATAAGTAGGCAAAAAAGAAAGTGCATTGCCATCGTGCAAAGACATCGGCTTTCCCTCGTTAAATGAAAATCCCAGAGGACACAACTCATGAATGAAGTTCAATCCAGAGATTGGCAACTATACTGACAGAAATGAAATTCCTCGGCAGCAAATAAACATCAAACCATAGCCTCGTTCAAATTTCTATGGTATACAAGAGAAGCCAACACCGGACTATTAGATGACATTGGATATCAAAATTAGGCCTAGATTAACCAAAAAACCAAGGATAGATATGCAACAAATCTCCTCAACACCCATCTAACCAGGTTAACAGACAATTCACAGCCACATTCAAGCTAGTAATTCACGGTGACCTTTCGTATATCTAGAGTTTTTAAATTGAACTTGTTACCTGAATTCTCCACCATAATCAATAAAACAGACGTGTGTCACAAATCGACAGAAATTCGAGCAGAGACTAAACATATACCGTGTTACCTGCTAGATGAACCACACAGGCCATCTTCTGTGGTGGAACAAATTTCGGGGCAAGAAAAGCGACCCTTGCTGTATGACTCTCAGGAGGCAATGTGCTAAGGAGTTGATCGTCACAAGGAGTCCTGAAAACCCCTTCTCTTAAGCAAGCGGTTTTCGTCTCCCAAACGGTTCTCCAAATGGGTTGTATCAACATTGGAGGCCAATTTTGGCCCTCCACTTCAGGAAATAACTCCTTGATCATTCTCTCCAAAAGCTCAAGCTTTGTACCACCCCAGCCTCTCGAGAAAAATGGTGGGCTTAATTTGCTTCTGTGCATAAATGCTCCATAGATGTGGTCTAGCACATAATGGAGCATTCCTAGATTAACTGTCACCATTGTCTTCAGACAAATGCTCGGGAATGCAAACACGAGAAAGGAAGAAATTTGTTGAGATGTATGTCCAATTGGTCAAATTTAAATCATACCCCAGAAAATATTGTGAAAAAAAAAATGTTTCTATTCAATGTCTTGGGCGTGCAAGTAAAAACTATTGACCACTAGGGGAATCCCACACGCAAACAACAAAGAAATTTCGGAGCAGAGCCAAAACGCAATGAAAATAACAAAAGAATGGGATCAAAAAAAGATTACAATGCAATTGATTGTTTTAAAAGAAACCCATAAGTTATCAATGTTGGCCAGCGAAGCAAATTGAAATTCTAATAAACACACAACAGGCCACTATTGAATGAGATAAAGATCAGATTTTTCAATTTTCAATAGCTAAAAAAAAAGGGTACAAATTAGATCTGATAAAAACAGAAGCTTTTCACAAATTTGAAACGCGTGGGAAAGAAACAGCAGAGATAATCAGATCCATTGATGGAAAGAAGCTGAATTGAGAGAAAGAAAGAAAAGAAGATATGGGCACAGAACAAAAAAACAAAAAAAAAGCCAGAAAGAAGAGTTTAACTAAAAATCCATAGGCAATTGAGAAGAACAAAGAAGCTAAAAACAAGGGAAAGGAATGGCGGAAGATAAAAATAAAAGGGTCAGACCCAAATAGGATGGGCTGCTGGATTTTCTATCTATCCAATCTCTCTATCCACAATGCACAAAAACTATGAGAAACAACACAGAGAGAGAGAGAGAGAGGAGGGGGCAAGCGGAAGCCAGAAAAAGCGATAAACCAGGGGGAAAAGAAAACTGGGGGCCGAAAATTTGAAGTAAACCATGAAACGATGGATATTGTGGACCCCACGTTTTAACATTAATCGCCACCTCATTGCTATGTTACTATGAGCTTGCATTGTATCTTCAGGACGTGGTTTTGGTCGTTGGCTCGCAATCATCTGATGTCT
Organism: Carallia pectinifolia; assembly: GCA_037832335.1. Lineage (NCBI taxonomy): Eukaryota > Viridiplantae > Streptophyta > Magnoliopsida > Malpighiales > Rhizophoraceae > Carallia > Carallia pectinifolia. The sequence continues at coordinate 10,418,455 of CM075444.1, forward strand.
GTTAGTTTTTTTTTTTCGACGATACGATGTTGGGAACAAACTGGATTCACGGTATGAACGGATGTATTGAAATATCACCAACCTCCTTCCAAACGTACGAGGTTGTCGAGTTAACGTGTAGGGTTGTTTGGAGTGCAAGAAAAAAAGGACAAAGAAAGGAAAATGAAGGGAAAAAAAAAGAAAGTAAATAAAAAATAAAATTGTTTAGAGTGATAGAGAAAATTGAGAGAAAGAAAGCAGGAGAAAGAAAAAGTGAATAGTAATTTGTGAAAGAAAAAGTGAAGAGAAAATAAAATTATTTAGAGTAGTAGAAAAAAGTGAAAGAAAGAAAGTATGGTAAAAGAAAAAGTAAATAGTAATTTGTGAGAGAAAAAGTATAGAGAAAATAAAATTATTTGGAGTGATGTAGAAAGTGAGGAGAAGGAAAAGTGAGAAAGAAATGTAAATAATAATAATTATTCTTTTCTTTTCCCCCTAATTTTTCCTCACACACCAAACATAACATTAGAATCGTGAAAAAAAAAAGGACTGGCTGAGAGAAGGGGCAACATTTGAAGTTTGAATAAATTTTTTTTTTGGGGCATATTTTAAATGAGTTTTAAAGCACATATGCACCTTAAATAGTATTAAAATATGCATACAATCTATTGAATTATAAAATAATATTTAATAATTTATTTATTATATTTTTTAAATTTATTACTCATATTATTGTAATCTTATTTGATTTTGTTTAAAAAAATCTCAACAATTATTTCATATTTGAAATTTCGAAGGACAAGGAGCGTTGTCCAGCCATAAGGACTCGCGAATGATTGAGTTTGGTAGTTAAAGTTATGATATGTTTGGATTTAAATTATGATAAAAAAGAAAATTATGTGAAAGAAAATGAAAGAAAGAAACATAATTTTATTATTAATTGTTTGAATAAATTTGAAATGAACAACAAAAAAATAACAAAAAAAGAACTGAATATATGAGTATTTACAAATATAATAAAAAAGTAAATAAAAAAATCAAAATTTATAAAATGACAATTATTTCTCCGTGCAAAAACTAGGGTATGTTTTGATTAATTTTTTTTGTTTCTCTTTTTACGTGGGAGTGAGAAGAATAACGTTTTATAAATAACAAATATCGTATTACACCTAGTTATAAAGCAAAATGTTTTGCTTGATAAAAAAAAAAAGTGTTATGCGAAATAAATTTATAATTTTTTTTTCATTTTACTTATGAATATTTATAAAATTATAATTTTTGCTCGATTAGAAACTGCAGTAATGTAGCTTCAATGGTTCAAAGGGCAGAGTTTTTTTTTTTTTGGGGAACAACCAATAAATAAGTAATTCATTAAACCCTAACATAGTTACATAAAACAGGTCCAAAAAAAACTCAACCTAATATATACACTAGAAGTCTGAAGCCCCACACGCAGCTCAAAAGCCCACAAAACAGGGCAAGCACCAGTACAAAACACACATAAGCCTAAGAAACTAGACCCAAAACCCGACAACAACCTGACTCGCAGGCCACAGGACAAATCCACAATAACTTCACAGCCCCTTCCCGGTAAGTAAGAAGGGATCGACACCGACAACAACCCAAATCCCACCAGCCACAAGAACCGTTGGAATTGCCAACAAGATCCAACCCAACACAACTTGTACATGGACCGTTCTACAGCAACCAAAAAGAGGGCCTCCCCTATCATCAATGACCATAAGGGCGATTGGCGAAGGAAAGGGAGCAGAGGCATGAGAACAACCATAACTAGAAGAGAAAAGCGAAGAACCACCAAAACCAGAGGATGAGAACGGCACAACAATACAAACACCAACCAAAGACCAACGGGAAAGACCCAAACAGCCGACTATAAAAGCTGACCAAACTGCAAAAAGCAGCACAAACATGGAGATAATAAAAAGTCCCTTGTAAAGGGCGGCGCTTGAGCAAATAATTTTGCCACATCAAATGGGTACTCAAAAAATCCCATGGTACGGCGTGCAAGAAGTCTACACAAAAAGCCAAAAAGCTCCATGTTTGCTGAAGATTGGAGAACAATTTTGTAATCATAGGTTGTCTCAACATTTTCGAGCGTTTCAGCTAAATTGACGAGAAAAAAAATTTGGCTGGTCTCCACTCTCCACAGCTAATTTTCAATCATAGTTTCCGACTATTTTTCAGCTAAATAAAACAATGCATTAAACTCTTGTGTTACTTGATCCTAAGGTATATTTTTTTTTCTTTGAGAACTCCTTGATGCTTATATTCAAAAGGATTAAATGCACCTAGTCTCTTTTGTAATTTTTTTTCTTCGTGTTTTACTTCAATCTGATTTCAATTTACACTTTAAGAGTTATATAGTTATCTAGTTTGGCAATTGAGACCACCTATTCTGATTTTAGTAATTTTAAAGCTCTTTTTCAATGTTAAAAAATTTTTAAAAAGAAAAATGTTATGATGTTTAATTTTTTAAGTAATCATGATTATTATTTTTTTTTTGAAACAAAATGATTATGTCAAAACAGTACTGAATTGAAACGAAATGTTAAGATTTGAGACTGAAATGAAAACAACAAAATGTTTACGATTGCATCGAAAAAATCCTCAAAAGTCTAGAACCAAATTGATGTTTATCCCCCAATTATTAGTAATTTAAACTAAATTTATTAAGTATAGCAAAGAGTTAATGGAAAATTATGAGAGTTTTAGGCCAGCATTGAAAAGAACTTAGTTTATTATTGACAAAAAGTCATAATTGACGTTCACCAAAAAAATTTGGTGAAAACTATTTTAAAATGAAATTAATTTCCTCTCTTTCTCTCTCTCCATTTTTTTTTTTTTAACTAGGTGGTTCGAAACCTCAACCGTCCGGATGGGCTGGCGCCTGGGGGTTTCTAATTCAAGTCACATATGGATTTAGTTGAGGAGGCAATTATATATAATAAGAAATCCACTCATTTTCATTCTTATTTTTTATTAGAAAATTGTTAAAATCAAACGCTCCTTTAATAATATTGCTCTTGTGTTTAACATGGTATGATGTTTGCAATAAATTTTATTACATTTCAATTATTAGTTTTAGATAAAATAATAATTACAACAAAACTTTAACTTTTTTATTCTCAATTGAATTCAAGGGCTATAAAGAGAGTCATTTCGATCATAAAATCAATTAAAAATATTATAAACTTAATTATTTTGTCATCTATTCTGATTAATTACGATTTCAATTCCGAAATTTATTCTGGATTAAGATCCAAACTACCCCTAAAATTCATGGCTTTTTTTTTTTTTCCTTCTTGGCAACAGAAGACGAGGGAAGTGAAGAAGTTAAAGGTACTTCTGGTGGGCTTGATTTATTGAGAGCAACTGTTTATAAGATTCACTAGACACTACAACATGGAAAGTCTATGGCAGCGGTTGCAGCGGTTTTCAAGTACTAAAACCATAAAGTCTAGTTCTGTCAGATTTGCGGGGGTTGCAATATATCATATGCAGCAGTTTCTTCGGCGTATTGCAACACATACTAATTTTATGCAGTGGTTATTATAAATTATTGCAGCGGTTTTAGGATATTATATGCAGTGGTTATGGAAGTTATATGCAGTGGTTTTTTTGGTTTTTGGAAATGGTTGCAAATTTGATAAGGAAGTGGCTTTAAGTCGAATAAGCAGCGGTTTTTGTTGGGAATAGGTAGTGGTTTGTTGAATCATATGCAGCGGTTTCTGTGGGAGTTAGCGGTATTAGCAGTGGTTTTTTTTTTTTTAATTTTGAAGAATAAGCAATGCTTTTTAATGAAATAACAACGCTTTTAAACAGAATATGCAACGCTTTTTTTTTACAAGACTATCAGCAGCAATCTTTTAACTTGTACAAAAATAAAATCACTGAATATTCAATATAAAATCATATTGTAGCAAATACGAATATACAAAAGCAGTTCAAACCTATAGTTTTTCACAATCCATATTCAAAATCTCACATAAATGCAAACGGACTACAATTTCTAGACAAAAAAAGAAAGTTGTAAAGGAAAGTTGCTTTGGTGACAAACTCTACATCTTCGATCATCATCATCCCACAATTAGAGAAACAAAGCATATATAAGCTCTTCCATAGGTCATTAACTATGATAATTTAACATAATATAGGAAATAGAATTTCAAGCTCAATTTCATACTAAGACCGAGAGGGTTATGGAAAAGCATCCCACAATTAATTTGGGGTGTTTGTAATGGTTTTTGAAAATCTTGAAGAAAAGGATGATTTACTGCTTTCGGTAATAAAAGCTGAAAATTAATTTGTTTGAAAAATCATGAAAAGAACTTTTAGAATGTTATACTTAGTAGAGACTTGATTGCCATTAGTGTAGGAACTTAGCCTTCAATCAAATATTAAGAAAATTTCTCTGCAGTACAACTTGCTCGTTGCTCCTGTTCTAATGGCCCTCTGTAGTTACTCCAACACAGAAGCCGTTTGTGCGAGTAGTGGAAAAGGCAAATTTCAAGTTGCTGTATCTATGTTGGCCTCTTCTTCTGGAGTGGGCCTAAATTGTGACGATTAGCCTAATAAGCCCCTTTCTTCTCCTCCTCCTGTTGGGCCATTGATGGGCCAAAATAGTGCTTTTGAAAGCCATAGAACTTTTGGGTCTAGTATAGCAAACGAGAATTCCACTCAATTTCTAACCCTCGTCGTCGTCTTCCTACAAATAAAGTAAAAGACACAAATAAAGTAAAAGATAGAGGTTGAATATTTACTTAATTGATTAAAGGGAATTTCTTTCAATCAATAATGAGAGTTTTGAACTTCATTTAATCTCATTTATTCCTTTTAAAATGTTTAATACGATTTTTTATAGATTAAAAAAAAAAAAAAAAAAGTTAAAAGACAGGCAATCTCGATCTCAATAAATGCCACTGTCGGGAAATTGAGGAAAAATAAAGCAAGGAGAGGGAAGAAAAAGGCAAATATATCCATTGATGCTGATTTATTGGAAGAAGCCACGGATTTCTCAATTTCGGACAGCTACCTCCGGCAACAAAATAGGTTGATTTGTGCAGCGCTTGAACGGGACGTCTCCAATTTGGATCATAAGGTAGCAAGGCGTGAAGAAGCGATCCAAACATGGACAATGGGTCAAAAATCGGGGCTTCACTTTGAAAGGAACTCCTCCATGTTGGAGACGCGACTTGAAGAACAAGATAAAGCAGAAGAGATTCAATGGGCAATTCTATTGGAAGTTGGGGGTCTGAACACTAAGTAAGTGTGCTGACTCTTCTTATAGGCGTTTTGTGCAATATTAATGATTAATATACTTTGTTGGAATGTGAGGGGACTCTCTAGAGGTCACAAGAAAAAATTGGTGCGTAATATTGCTCGGACCAAAGAGGTTGACTTTGTCCTTCTTCAGGAGATGAAAATGAAGGAAATCACTGAAAAAAATATTAGAACAATATGGGGATCTGATTTGTGCCAGTGGGTGTGCATTGAAGCTTCAGGTAATTCTGGAGGATTATTATCAATTTGGGATTTGAACAAGTTAATATGTGAGAACATCTTTAAGGGAGAGAGGTTAATTGTCGTTTATGGAACTTTGTTGATTTCCAATTTGACATGCCTTGTTGTTAATGTATATGGTTTCAACGATGATGTGAATCTCAGGGCCTTGTGGACCAAATTGTTGGCATTATCTAACAAGTTAAAGGTGTTATTTATAATAGGGCGGAGAGTTTACTACTACTTTGAGGTTAGGAGAAAGATTTTCTTGTGATGGGGCTTATACAGTTGGTATAAAAGACTTTGCAAATTTTATACATTGGAATCAAGTGTTTGTTATTACGCTAAAAATTTAGGTTGATGATTGAAGAATAATTTTGTTTTCTTAAATTTTTTCAAAATCAAATTTGTATTTAGAATCAATGGATTACATCTATTACAAGTATTATAGGCCAATATCTAAAGTATAGAGACAATAAAAATAAACCTTAAAATAAATAATTTTATTTTGAATATGTACTCACCGTACCATATACATTCAAATTCCAAACTTAAGGAAGGGAAAATGTTTGTGGGCATATAATTTTTTCTTATTATTTTTATATATAATTTTTTTGTACAATCACATGCATGTTTTGTAGAATGATAACGATAAAAAATAATACAAAAAGTATTTTGTTGTATATTTTTTTATTTATAATTGTACAAAAAATACTTATAATTGAATAAAAAAAATACATATAAACATAATAAGAAAAAATCACATGCCCATATAATAAAGCCCCTTAACAGATATGTTTAAGGTTTTAACCTATAATTCTCTCCATCAATCATAATAATGTAAATGGACTAAGCCTGGCCACAGGGACACAAATCAAAGGATTTGCCCTTGGAATTGAGAGTCCAAGCCCTTCTTCCATGTCAACACGGCCATTATTGCCACTGACCTTCCATTCAAAGCATTGAATCATAGCAGCTAGGCATGTCTGCATCACCTGCAGTGCAAGAGAGGTACCAGGACACCCTCTTCTTCCGCTTCCAAATGGCAACATCTGAAAGTGCTGCCCCCTCACCTCCACCTGTTCGCCCTTTCCATTATTACTGCCTCCCGATCCATTTATAAACCTTTCCGGGGAAAATTCAAGTGGGTTTTTCCAGTAGTTTGGATCTCTGCCAATAGCCCCCACGTTGATAAAGAGTCTAGTCCTTGCAGGAATATCATATCCACCGATAATACAATCTTCACTTGATTCCCTCACAATTAACGTGCCGGCTGGATGGAGCCTCAGTGTTTCTTTTACTATGGCTTGGAGATACGGGAGATTGATGATATCTGATTCTGTCACTAGTCTCTCGTATCCTACTGCAGAGTCAATCTCTTGTCTTGCTTTTTCCATAATATGCGGGTGATTGATTAGTTCTGCTAGTGCCCATTCCAGTGTTATGGACGAGGTATCCGTTCCAGCTACAAATAGGTCCTGTGTGATTCCAGATTAAATATAAAGAATGTCAATAAAAAATTTATATATGATCTATACGTTAAACCATTCCCAACACCTTAACATTTTAGGTGGATTGGTTTATTGAGAAATAACATTAAAATAAGAGCAAGAAAAATTAAATTTTGCTCCACGTTTATTCATGAGTCAAAAGAAATTGCAAATCATGAATTTGTGTAAATTTTTTTTTTTAATTCTTACCAAAATGACGGCCTTGATGTTTTCTTTGGTCAATTTCATTTCCGAATTCTCATCTTCTGATATATCGAGCAAAATGTCAAGCAAATCTTTCGCAGAATCATCTTCATCAACCCCACCAATTTCCTTCATTATCCTCCTTGCTTCTTGATGCTCCTTTATGACCCTCTCCATCAAATTGTCCAAAATAACATGAGCTTCCCGGGCTCTTTTTCCAATGCCCTGAAAATCGAAGTTCTTGCAAAACCAAATAAAGTCTGCAAAATTAAACTCCCCGGCAAGCACGGTTATCTGCCGCACCACCTTTCTCACCTGATTGGCTCCATCTTCCCCACTTGAAGACCTCTGGCTCATTATCATTCTCGACAGGATATTATTGTTCATCCTTAAAAGCTGCTTTCCAACATCGACCGCCTCTTTTGTTCTTGCTTTCTTTAGCACGAGCTCCAGGAACATCCTTATCTCTTCTTCCCTGACCGGACGCAGCCGTTCCAGCGTTCGGCCCCTAAGAAGTCTAGACATGGAAAGCTTCTTTATGAACTTCCAGTAAGGTCCATCAGGGGCAAACAAGAAGCCTGATGAGCCGTAAGAAAGGAGGTCAACGACAGCTATTTTGGGGCGATCAGAAAAAGAGCTTTCGTGGGTTTTCATGAATTCTCTTGCCATGTCAGGAGACGAAGCTACGACACAAGGAACGGAACCAAGAAAGATGTGGATTAAGGGTCCATACCGGACGGAGAGTTTGTGCAAGGCTTGGTGGGGTATTGGACCCATGAGATGGAGGTGTCCAATGATTGGCAGGGCTACAGGGCTCGGTGGAAGACGAGCCCTGCTTCGGATTTTGGCTGTTGTTACCCTGACTAGAATCACAGAAACCAGCCACACTAGGGATAGTGTAATGTGAATTTGGAAATCAGACATGTTTGGATCTTTGCGTTCAATCTAATGAACTATTAGACAGCAGCCGCAGTTCAAACTGATTTTGCACTCTGCCTAAGCTAAATTATTGTTTCGGGGAGGTAGTTGTGTCTACAGTATGCACATCACAAGCTATTAACTTCAGCATTCGTTGGAATATAAGATATAAATTTCATATCAGAATAGAATAAACGAATGAAGCAACATATATGCAAGTGTCACTAAAATCTATAACATAAGATTTAAAATTTTAAGTAAAATATAATATCTAAAATTCTATCAAATGTTGAAAACTAATTTTTTTAGTTCGACCTATTTCAATCTAATTTTCTAATATTGGACTTTCCTTTCACTGGCTTTATTTGTCAAGCTTATTGTCGGAAAGCTCTTTCCAGGAAACCTGCTTAAATTGGTTGAGCAGTTTCACTTTTCCTTAACCCTACTTGTTTGAACTTCTAGAAAGCTCTTCACTTGTACGCCTTGTAGATGCAAATTTTAAACGATCAAATGCAAACAACAATACTGAATTGCTAGCAGTAGCGAGCCTCAAAGCTATGAATTGACGGCATCGAATGATATATTGAAGATTGTCTTTCATCTTAGGATCCAATTGAAATAGTATAGCAACAAAAGAGCTATTAATAAGAAAGGGCTCCAGCCTTGAAAATTGAAATAATTCTCTTCAAGTCTTTCTGATGCTATTTATATTTATATTTTTCAGTCTTTCAAACATAGTAATAGGAATTGTAATTTTATAGGGAATGGTTTAGCAAAGCATGGAACATTTAGGTAATTTAATCACACTGCCTCACTTTAATTTTGTTGTTTGGCTATTCTTCTTCATCTTCTTATACTTGTATTAGTTCTATTTCTCTCAATAAAATTGGATCTTAACTTATAAACAAGTACAATGTTATAAATTTGTACTAAAAAAACGAAATTATCGAAACAGTATACAAAAACATTCATTTGATTGGACATTGTTTAGACGAACGTTACTATTGACATTAATATTTAAAGATTAATTTGTTCGACTAATTAAATTTGAACCAAATATTACGACCCACTTAGATAACGGACCAAGATATCTCGGCCGCCGACGAGCTTATTATCAATCTTCGCTTGATCTTCTGAAAATTAATGGGGCTACTGGATGGAGCCTTAGTGTTTCTTTTAAAAACAAGCTTGGTACCCCAACTTTGAATCTTGCACCCAAGAATTTAGAGGGGTACATCTTCCACTGCATCGCTACTTATTTTGTTTGTTTTTGTATTAAAACAATTACAGCAGCCTGAGAATTTTTATCTAAATTTTTGTTCGAATACAATGATATCTCAAATGTTTATAATTATTGTAATATTTTTTATAATAAAAAATAAAAATATATATTATTTTTTTATTATAAAAAATTAAAATATAATTACATTTAAATAAATTTTTAAGTACCAATCTTTCCGTCGTCATAATAGTGCTCTTTTGGATATATGTATATAATATCACTCAACCCCACAAGATCTGCCCCTGGCGGCATATCAGTCTGAGCTAAAAATACATCCTGTGAAATTTAAGAGGAAACATAAATAACATTAAAATCAGAGCTAGAAAAGTTTGTATTTTTCCCACCACCTCTTTACTGAGTTAAAAAGAACTGGCAAATCATAAATGTGTGGAAGACATTTTTTTTTTTAGTAGTTCTTTACCAAGATGAAGGCCTTGATGTTTATTGTAATTTTTATAGCACACATATATTTTAATTGTTATTTTATATTTTTTATTTCTATTTAATTGTTACTGTAATTTTTTTTTTTTATATTAAATGTGAGTAAGATAAAACCATTCAAAAGCGCCAAATATAACTTTCATGTATTAATTAATAAACATAACTTTCACCGAAAACTATTTTGGGGTGATCGGAGAAAGAGCATTCCTGAATTTTCATGAACTCTTGCCAAGTTGCCATGTCCGACGACGAAGCTACAACAAAGAGAACCGAGAAAAATATGTATCGAGGTCCACATCGCGCGGACAGCTTGTGCAAGGCTTGGTGGGGTATTGAGCCCAAGCGATGGTGCCCAACGATTGGTAGGGCCAGTGGGCTCGGCGGAAGATGAGCCCCCCTTTAAATTTGGGATGTGCATTTTTTTTTAATTTTAAATATTTATACTTTTTTTATATGAATTTTTAATTTTTTTGAGATTTTATTTGAATCTTAAACTTTTTAATTTTTTATTAAATTTGTTCATCTATTGACAAAAAGTGATCAATATATTAAAAAATAATTTTAACCTTACAAAAATTATTTAAAAAAGATTAAATATATGAATTAAATATTTTTTTAATCAAAAAAATGCATGTTACATATTTAATTAGTGTATTTGAATTTTTTAATAATTTTTATTAAATTAAATTCATTTATTAATAAATTGACCACTTTTACGTAAATAAAAGGACTGATTTGATAAGAAATCGAAGAGATTGAAACTCAAATGAAATATTAAAAAAGTTTAAGATTTATATGTCAAAAAGTATAAAAATTTAGAATCAAAAAATTGCATATCTCTTTTAGATTTTTGTTACTTCAACAAATTTTTGTTATTAGTTACCTAGAATAACTAATTCATTGGTATTATATTACAGAAGAAATTAGGAGTTTCATCTTTACTTCTTCCAAATCTGCTCTCACCTAGTTTTAATATGAGCATTTAAAGTTTAACACTGTGTTTGGCAGAGAAAAGGGACATGAAAATAAAGAAAAAAAAAATGAACACTTGTGTGTTTGGAAAATGTTTTGGGATGGATGAAAATAGGGGAGAGGAAAGTTAATTTTTTTCTAGACTCACGAAAATCATTCTTTCTTAAATTAGAAGGAAAGTCATTGATTTTCATACTTTTTTATTAAAAGAATATATTACCCTCATTATATATTAAAAATCATAAATTTACTTATAAAAACTTTTGCATTCTTTTAAATTTTGTCAAACTGTTCAATAAAAAATTATATAAATATCATAAACTAATTAAAAATTTATACAAGTATTTATATATAATTTAGAAACCAAATATTTTTAGTATTGTATATAATATTTTTTTCTTTTGAAGGGTAAAATTGACATTTTAATATATATTGTTTTCCTCATCCTCACTTTTTATCTTTTTCCAACAAATAAAATTTCAGTTTTTCTTTCCTCTGATTATTATTTCCCAAATATAAAAAAGATTGAAAATTTCTTCCCTCCAATTTTCTTTTCCTTATTTTCCTCTCCCTACTTTCCTCTCCTATTACTTTTTTATCCAAACAGAGGGTGAGCGAAGACAGCGCAATGGTAATGTGTAAGAAGCTGGTTTGTTTTTATACAGCTCTTCCAAATCACAACAGGAGAACACTTATATGCACACTCTTGTTCTTGAGAAGCTTTACCTTTAAAATGAACAATTTTATTTTCAATATGTACTCACCATACCATATTCATTCATATTCCAAAGTTGACAAAAATGTTTGACATTTTAATTCATAATTCTCTTAATCAATCAGAATGATGGAAATAGATTAAAACTAATAATTTTACAACAAAATTGATTGTTTTTACAATAAAAATTAAAAAATAATTTTTTTTCATTGCAAATATTATCTTTGCAAATATTATCAGTCTTATTATAAAAATTATTAATTTTATTTTATTCGTGACACTATTTAAGACAACAAAATTCTACATATCAATATTTTCTCGTTTTAATTTTGTTGAACGCAGAGTCTGTGACGTTGTGAGGCGCCGACTTTAGCTTATTGCCTGCAAGTTGGAAGCCTTCGATCAATGTGTGAAAGTTCAAGCCAAAGCGTCACAATGTTTGTAATGTGTTATTTCGAGAAAATGTTCTAACGCTCGGCTTATATATGACATGGAATTCAGCTTACTGCCGGAATAAATTGTCATGTTCAATCAGCTATACCTACTTGTTTTAACGTAGGACTTCGGATCTGCCCTCGAAAGGGTCAACCAAAATTTGCCTGGGCCCACCCAATCAAATATTGGCTTTTACTTAATTTGTTCCAATTTCACTAAAAGCTTGTGGCATTGAGTTCAGCTCATTTTCCGAAATTCGGAACCCTTAATGTGTGATAGGTTAAGCGAAAACAGCGCAATGGTAATGTGTGATTGGCCAAAATTCTCTAACACTATTAGATTTTGCTCCCATTTTCCTTCACTAAAAGCAAATGGCATGGACTTCAACTTATTGCCGGAATAAAGATTCCATTTAATTCATCACCTTATTCCTATTCATTTGATACTATGCTTTAATTTCACCTTTGGAATAGGAGCATTGACTCACTCATTCTTGTCAATATTGATCGCTAAAACAATCTGAAATTTTACCAAAAAAAGGGCAAACTGAAGGCCAAAAAAGGCAAACAATCTGAAAGTTTGTCAATACTTATTAAAACAATCTGAAATGTTAAAAAAAAAAAAAACAAAAGAAAAAAGGCAAGAAAGAGATAAAAAGGCAAGAATCGTAAAATGGGAGAGGCCTGATCATGCCTGGTTAACGGGACTCTTCTGCGGTTCATTTCATTGTTATCAGGAATTTGGAATCATCTTTTTTTAGAACAATCTTCGATGTAAATTAGATGATGTATATGTAAGAAAATATTGAATAAGATTTTTTAGTTGGGTTGGAAGTAAATTGACATGTATGATTGAATTATTAAAATTAAAATAAATAAATAAATTATTAAATAAACTACATAATTTTTTTAATACTATTTATTTAAAATAAAAAAAATTTAGTGCTACTCAGGTTAGTGAGTTCCATCATGTTCTTCGTTGATATATATATATATATAAGGGTTGAATTTTAGTATCCAAATAAAATAAAATAGATAATTTTTAGAACAAAAACTAATAATATTTATAATAAAAAAATAATAATTTTTTCTTTTATAAAAATTATCAATCTTATTGTATAAATTATTTATTGTATTTAGAACAACAATCAAGATACTAAAATTTTACACATTAGTTGTTCTTATATATATGTGACCAAAATACATATTAATGTAAAAACTTACAAAAAAAGGCCTGTGTCGATTATAGATTCATAATCGTAAACTTATGTTATCTGTTCAAAATAAGTAAAAATATTAAGCACTGACTACTGTACATAAAATTTACAAGAAAAGTTACGAACAAATAAGTGCGCCAGGTCAGAAATTGCCTTGGAGCTTCACTAGCGTCACATGTCGTTGGCTGGCTGCAATAATTCAGTGTCTTTAAAACGGAAGGTTTCTGCTAGTGTGAGTGATCAACGCCATGGCGGTGTTGATGTATGGAACAAAGGGGGGGCCCTCTGGCTTTGCGACCCAATGGCAAGGTTCGATCCCTTTCCCTCAATCTCATTTATTTATTTTACTTTTAATTAATTAATTTCGACTACGACTCTCTCAAAAACTTCGATGGTGAATACGATTTTAAAATTAATTGAACTATAACTATTTATCTATTTTATAAAAGAAGTATTAGTAATGCAGGCTTTCGTTGCGCAGCAATTGTTTGTCATATTGTCTCAATGACCACTTCTATCGCCTTTTTCTTTTATTATTTTTGCTAAATTTTAACCAACTGGTTGAGGGAGAGAAAAACAGAGAGAGAAACAGTTAGAGAAATTAAGTGTGTTATCTTTACAGACGCTGTCTTGTGGATTAAGCAAATTTTCTCCGGAATTTTCATATTGCGTAAGAAGCGCAAGTTAATAAACTGAATGAGTATAAAATACTTTTGGGTTTAAGATATCAGCTTGTGTTAGCCTAACATATAATTCAACATACGATGCATAACATAAGACATCATTTGAACAGTTCATGTGCCCACAGTAGGCTGCTGGCAAATCCGGACCCTGATTGCTACATTTGCTGATTTGGGTTTGAAATGGATTTTCAGCTATCCTTCATCTTTAAGAAGTCCTTTGTCGAGACATAAATTATATTAAAGGGTTCTAGCATATGGGTAACTAAATTTTTTTTACTGCATTAGCACTTTTTTTTTTTTTTTTTTTGTAACTATGAACATTTTTTATGTAATTAAAAGAGATAAATATGAAGCGAAAAAATAGTAATATTTTTTATATTACTTTTTATCGTTTTGATTGTATAAAAACAGTCGTAAATGTATAAAAAAATACGTATAGATACAGTAAAAAAATTTATTCTGTACACCAAATTTTTCCCTATATTAAATTACATAATAAATATAATATCCTAGTTAATCTTATCATTCGTCACGAGTGACGTTAATCGGAAGCATACCTGCAGTGCTTATGTGTGCTTGATAGCAACTGGGATAGAGATGCCCGTATTAAATTAATAGAAGGCTTATGGACCACTGATTAAGAAATTGATCCAGAAGCTAGCATAAGCATGTCCTTCAACCGAAATCATTGCCCTTTATTAAATTCATTAGCAGATTTGATATCAAAAGACCCGGATTTCATCTATTATTCGCGCTGGACCACCTGAGATGGTGCGTGACAGATTCTGTGCGTCCAAACTTACACGAAATCTTGTTCATAATTTTAAATATGATGTAGGCTCAGTTGAGCTTGGCATTCAGTTCCGGTGATTAAAATAAAAATAAAAAAATTTTAAAAAAAAACTTTGCAGTCAATCATAAAGAAGTTCAACTGTTACTCCTTTCTTTATAAATATAATTCACTTATAATCTTATATCATATAACTCTATTTTATTTTTTTTTATTTGAGTTAAATTATGATTTGATTGTTTTGTATTTTATCCCTTATGACTTCAATTTAGGTAATAAATTTCTTTATACTTTTCAATTTTAATAATTAACCCATTAACAACAATTTGTTAAATTTATTAATAAAAATTAGCTACAATTATATTATTTAATGATTACAGGAACTTATTCATATCTTCAAATAGAAGTTACCCGTAAATATTGTATTAAGCACTTGTAAATCAATATGCACAGTACACTAAAATAATAGATTGTCAAAAATATAATGGAAATGCAGTTCAAGTATATACTAAAATGCAATTTGAGAGATATGTGATATATTTTTATGATTTTGATAGAGAAAAAAAATTAATAATTAAAAATTAATGTAATTTTAATTAATTTCTAAAAAATTAAAAATTATAAAAAAGTTCAATACCTAAATTAAAATCACAAAAAATAAAATATAAAATAACCATATCACAAGATTAAATGCATTTAATCCTTTATTTCAAGTGGACCATATAAGTTATAACATCAGCATATTCATTTGTAAAATACCCTTTCTTCACCCTCATACAGGCACCTTTTCAGAGCCACCACTCCCTTGCAGTGCTATTTTCTAAGGTTTTCAACTATGGGTGACATGCAACTCTATGCCATTCCTCTCCTTGCAATCTTAGCCTTCTTCATATTGTTCCGTGTCATCTATGACAAACGTCACGCTGAGGCACGCCTTCCACCAAGCCCAAGAGGCCTCCCAATCATTGGACACATGCATCTCCTCGGTCCTATTCCCCACCAAGCTTTCCACAAGCTTTCTACCCTATATGGACCGCTGGTCTACTTCTTCATTGGCTCAAAACCTTGCCTCCTTGCTTCTACTCCAGAACTTGCAAAAGAAATTCTCAAAACCAATGAAGCTAATTTCTTGAATCGGCCTAAAATGGCCAACCTTGATTATTTAACATATGGGTCGGCTGATTTTGCAACCATATATTATGGACCCTACTGGAAGTTCATGAAAAACATCTGCATGAATGAACTTCTTGGAAGCCGAATGCTGGACAAGTTCCGGATAGTCAGACAGGAAGAGTTAAAGCGGCTACTGAGGTTTGTGCTTAAGGAAGCAGAGGCAAAAGAGGCTGTGAATGTTGGAGGACAGCTCATGAGGTTGACTAATAACATAATATCAAGAATGGCATTGAGAACAAGGTGTTCCGGCAATGAAGATGAGGCCAACGAGATAAGGAAGCTGGTGAAAGAGATGAACGAGTTAGGGTCAAAGTTTAATCTTTCGGATACAATTTGGTTCTGCAAGAATCTGGATTTCCAGGGGTTCAAGAAAAGGCTGGAGGATGCTCGAGGCAGGTATGACACTTTGATGGAAAGGATCATGAAGGAGCATGAACAACAAAGGCAAGAGAGGAAGGAAATTGGTGGTGATGGAGGTGACGCGGACAAGGATTTGCTTGATATCTTACTTGATATATATGAAGATGAAAATGCAGAGATCAGATTAACTAGGGAAAATATCAAGGCATTTATTATGGTGAGAATAATAATATGGGTCCAATTATAGGAATCGGGAAAAACTGACAGTAAATACAGTAAAATCGATCAATTGAATTGTATAACTAGACGATTATAGTTTGCAATAAAAAATTAATACAAAAGATGTTAATTTTATCAATTTTTGGTTACAAATAATAATTATTTAGATGTACAATTCAATCAGTCGATTGTACTGTGTTTGTTCCTCATCAATTTTTTCTTGAGTTCGGGTATGTTTTTCCTAATAATATTTGCACACAAATTCAGAACCTAATTAGCACCCTACGTGATGCATACACTTGAACCATAGAGCAAAGAGATTTCTCTGAGATTAATGAGATCTTTAGGTTTAAAGTTGCATTGAAAAAGAAAAAAGAAATCGGCATCCACCATGTCAGGTCATGGTTGGTTGACTTTGTTCCTTTTTTTGTGCCTCTTTGAAATTAAAAAAAGAAAACAGAAAAAGAAAATGAAATGTTTTGCCTTGTCCAAAACTTTCTTGCCAAATGATAGCTAAATCAACAAGACTTACCATGGAGAGGTCAATTTGCCTTATGTTGCATTTGGTGACATGCACATTTTGAATTCTGCAGAACATCTTTGGTGCTGGGACTGATACATCTTCCATTACGGTAGAGTGGGGACTAGCAGAGCTCATTAACCACCCAAGCGTGATGGTCAAACTGAGGCAGGAAATTGACTCCATCGTTGGAAAGAGCAGGCTAGTGGAGGAATCAGATATAGCAAACCTTCCCTATCTCCAGGCTGTGGTAAAAGAGACACTAAGGCTTCACCCCACTGGGCCATTAATTGTGAGGGAATCAGCGAACGACTGCATTATTGCTGGCTATAAAATTCCTGCAAAGACCAGATTGTTTGTTAATGTTTGGTCACTTGGGAGGGATCCAAACTACTGGGAAGATCCCCTTGAATTTAAGCCGGAGAGGTTTACAACTGAAAGTTGGAATGCAAAGAGTAACATGCTGGATGTGCGGGGGCAGCATTTTCACCTCCTGCCATTCGGGGCTGGAAGAAGAAGCTGCCCTGGTGCTTCATTCGCATTACAGTTTGTTCCAACAACTCTTGCTGCTTTGATCCAGTGTTTTGAATGGAAGAATGGGGATGGAGAGAGTGGTATTGTGGACATGGAAGAGGGACCTGGATTGACCCTTCCCAGGGCTCACTCCCTGGTGTGTGTTCCAAAGGCCAGGCTCACCCCATTCTCATCAATTTGATCACTTAGTGTATTTGTGAAGATGATTGTGTTACCGCCCAATTTGTTGATGTTTAGGCTATGGCAGCAATTAGGTTGGTGCACATTACAGTTTGTGTCCTTCTGGTCTTTCAGTGGTGTGTGTTTACGCTCTTTCCTAAGTTTTTCCATAAAATGAGTCAGAATTCAGGTGGGCAAGACGATGCCTTGCTGTCATGATTAAGTGCTTTGAATGGAAGCTTAGGGGAGAAAATGGCCAAGTTGACATGGAAGGAGAATCTGGGCTCTTAATGCCAAGGGTTCATCCCTTGATTTGTGTCCCTGTGGCTAAGTGGCTCAGTCCATTGCCACTATTCTGATCCAATACCGTAGTTTATTCATGTTTAAAAATGTCTTAAAATATTAGACTATCATTGTGTGTTTGGAATGTGATTGAATGAATTATGATTGCCATGAATACACGTTCGTTGTAAAAGATTATATTTTTAAGTTTCATTTTCTGGTTTCAATTGATACCACATTTTAGTTTTTAGCTTTGCGTTAATCTAATTGCATTAAGATTTTTCCCCTGAAAAGTGAGATTTATTATTTATTTAAAATCCTTGACCATATAAATTTCAAGGTTCTCAGAACCAAACCGGTTATTAAATCGAAAAATTGAGAGGTTTAAGGTTCAATCGGTAAAACCGCGGTTAAACCGGTAAAACCGGTATTTAATATTAAATATATAAAAATTAAATTTTTTTATAACTTATATAATTATATAAAATATTATATTATATAAGAATGATAATAAATATTTAAAATAAAGTATATTTTAAGAATTATATTAATATTTACATATATTAAAGATATTATAATTAGTATATTTAACAAAATATAATTTATAAAAATTAATTCAAAAAATAATATTTATAAATAGTGATTAAATATTAATTTTTAAATTTTAAAGATTAAATTGAAAATTTTAATCAATTGAGAACTAAATTAGAATTTTTAGTTAAAATTAGAGTTTTAATTATAATTTAGATAAAGTTTTGGGTTAAATTATAATTTAAAATTTTTTGATTTAAATTGAACCGGTTTAACCGGTCACAGTTTTCCCGGTTTTTAACCGGTTTTTGACCGGTTTTTTTCGGTTCGGTCCGAATTCCATTTTTAGACTTGAACCGGACCGAACTTAGGACCGATTCCCGATTTTTTCGATTGAACCAACCGGTCCGATCTAGTTCTTAATAATTCCATGATAAATTCTCATATTTTTTATTTACAATAAAAAAAGTAAAGTATTTATCTCATAATCTCTCAAAAAAAAGATTGTACTGATCGCATAAAACATAATTAACAATTATATTACATTGTCATGGAAATGGGGTCCAGCTTAAAACATAATTAACAATTATTTTTGATTTTCCGCACGAAGCACCAAATCTGCAATAAATACAGTACAATTTTCAACGGACATAGACACAAATTGTAATAGGCTTAAAAATATATATTTTTTTTGTTAGTAAACGCTATCACTTTATTACAGAATCATATAATCTTCGATTGAAAAATCAAATGTGTTTTGGCAAAAAATTTCCAAAATTCAAAACAAAATTCTTACACGAATAGGCCCCACCTACGAATTTGTTCTTCTTTCTAGACTATGGTCAATATTCTTATGACCGTTTATATATTCTCCTCTAATAATTTGCCGTGATATTGTTTCGCTTGCTGAGTGCTCGTACTCGAACTTTGTGCAATTTCCTCCAATTTCTCTAGTCAATATCAATCTACCGGTCCTAAGTCTTAACAACTCCTGAATTATTTTCACCTTGAAGAAATTTAGATTGACACAAAAAATAATAGACATACTTATCGATAATAAAAGAAAAAGAATTTGACAATTTGACCATATAGTGAGAGACGCATAAAAAATATTCAGTTCATCCAATAATTCATGTATTATTTTATTTTTTACAAATTCAAAAATAGCAAACAACGTTAATTTGATGACTAACTTTTTTTGTTAAAAAATTGATGTTCAACCTAGCATAAACCGTACAATTCAATTTTGTCTTAATAATATTTGATGAAATTCTTTTATTTTCTACATTTTTCTTCCTAAAAGTAAAAATGAATTCTCATCTAATAAAAATTTGTATCTCACGTTTTGAAAAGAAAAATATTGAATATTTGAGCTAGACTTTGTGCAAAAAGGAGTCATTGTTCAGGTGTAGCCTCTAACGTAAATTATTAGCAACTTAACGAGAAGTAATTCTTTAGAGAAAAAGTTAGCAGCAGAGACTTAATTAATAATAATATATATTATAATCAAATTTTTATTTATATGGACATATTGTAAACAACTTTTAAACCCACAAGGAAATCATCTAAAGGACCTCCGAGAACTGTGAAGTACGATGCACAGTTTGGATAAACAAACTTGATGGCTACAAACATAAGTACCTTTTATATTGGTACACATGAAATGAGACAAGCAGCTATGCCACAAACATAAATACCTTAGCAGGTTAAGATTAAACGACGTGGATCCCCGTCTAACTTTTTTTTATCTTTCAGTTTAATGTACTGACTAATCTAAATCGATTCGAGTAGGACATCAAATCTTCGTTAATTTTTATGTTGAATTCTCACGTCCCTGTAACATTTTTTTTACTAAAATGGATCCATATGTTTAATTGGGTAGCACACAAGTGGTTGGGCCATCTCGGCCGCAAATCCTGAACCTTGGTTTAAATCAACCTTCTCCCCCCCATCCTTTAATTTCCAATCAAAACATTGCACCATTGCCCCAACCGCCGGGTGCATGACCGTCATGGCAAGAGTTGCGCCAGGGCATCCCCGGCGACCGCTGCCGAACGGAAGGAACCGGAAATTCTGACCCTTATATTCCATTTGGTGCTCCGCAATTTTCTCGCCAGAGTATTCCATGAATCTCTCAGGCATGAACTCATCAGGGTCAGCCCACAGGTCCGGATCCCTCATGATAGCATAAACATTAACTAAAACTCGCGTCTTGGCCTTGACGACAAAGCCATTGACATTGCAATCCTCGGCGCATTCCCTTATGATCAAGGGCGCTGATGGGTGGAGCCTTAGCGTTTCCCTGATGACTGCTCGAAGGTAAGGGAGATTTGGGACGTCTGATTCTTTCACTAGCCTGTTGGACCCCACGACTGAGTTGATCTCATCTCTAAGCTTCTTGAACATGTTTGGCTTGTTGATCAGCTCTGCCATGGCCCATTGCATAGCTGCCGAAGATGTGTCCGTGCCCGCAAAGAATATATCCTGATGATTAAGCAGGCGCATTTTATTATAAGTGATCAATAAATTGAAGAGAAACTGTTTGTGTACTGATTTTTTATATTTCAATTAGTATTTTAAATGAAATAAGTCTAACAATTTTTATAATAAAATTGATAATATTTTAAAAATATATGGTTTTTAATTTTGTTGAAAAATTATCAATCTAGACACTCAAAAACGGCACATGCATTGGCTCGAAATTGAACTATGTAGGTAGACTTACCTAGCTTCCAAAAAACGTTTTTTTTTATGGTCATTTTTTTTTAAAAAAAAAGAAAAATTAATGAATAAGAAAATTTTTTATGTGAAACCCGCTCAGGGTACATTAGAATTTGAATGAACAAAAGAAAATAAATCTTTCTAGAGTGGTCTACAACACCAACCTGTGCATTCAATGGTTCTTGCCTGAGATATAATGCCTTGAGAAAATTAAAATGAGAAATTTACGAAACTTACAAGCAAGAAAGACTTGATGTCTTTTTCAGATAACTTGATTTCAGCAGCTGGATCATTGTAAATCTCCAACAATATATCCATCAAATCCTTCCTCTCCCCATGATCAAAACCCTTGAGTGCCTTCTCTTCATGTTCCTTAAGTATCCTGCTGACTAATCGATCATACTTTGTCAAAGCCCCGACAAGGGCCTTCCCAGTAGCTCCAGAGAAAAGCATCTTGAATGGTCCCAAAATATCCCCTAAGCTCAGCCTCCCTGCCAGGCTTAAACAAGTCTTGACCAACGCCTTAATCTCCTCCGCATCATTGTCAGCACCCGAGCACCGCGTGCTCATCGCCATCCTACAAATAGTGTTGTTCGTCAGGGCCGTGAATTGGCTACTCAAATCACATAATTTCCCTTCTCGTGCACACCTCATCACCGATTCCACAAGCCTAACCTTCTCTTGATCGCGTATGCCAACGAACTTTTCTAGTTGGGGAACGGCAAGGAGCCTTGTCATGCACAGCTTCTTCATGAACCGCCAGTAATCGCCATATTGAGCTGTGACAAACCTTGATCCTCTATAAATGAAGTACTCGGAGGACCCAAATTCAGGCCTGGAAGAGAAATTCAGTTCCTGGGTCTTGAATATCTCTTTGGCCACCGCAGCATTTGAGACAATAACACATGTTGATGCGCCTAGGCGGATCTGGATGACTGGACCGTAGCGACGGGCGAGTGCTTGGAAAGACTTGGGCAGGACAGAACCGATCAGGTGAAGGTGGCCGATGATAGGTAAGGCTGGCGGGCTCGGCGGGGCATCGAGTTTGATATTTCTACGGCGTTTGATGAAGAATGTTTGAACGAGGGAATGGACTGCAAAGGAGATAAGGAAACAAACGAGGATGGGAAGATAGTAGAACATGTCACCGGCAGCCGACATGATCGCAATTGAGCCTAGCTACAGGGTTTTTAGCGGGTTTCAGGCATGTCCATGTGAAGGAGAAATATTACATCTATATATAGAGCTTGCATCATTTTTTCCTGCATAAATTTGGAACTTTTTTAAAAGAGAAAATAATGTCTAAATATTGTGTTTCTCAATTGAGAAAACGGATAAGTTTTGCAACAAGACAAATAACATTTGCAGTTATAAAAAATAATTTTTAATTTTGACTATAAAAATCGTCAATCTTGTAATAAAAATATTAGTCTTGTTTCACTTTAAGCACCAATTTGATCACCAAAACTATATTGTTGCTCTTCTTAAAGCTTTATATATATATATCAACCACTTTCACAAAAATAAAGTGGTCTAGCTTATATTTGTCCACTAATACAAGAGTATCTCAAATTTGTGGTATATTATTGTTGTATATAAAAATATTTTAAAAAAAAACAAAAATGTAAATCTATAAAAATTTATGATGTACAATACAACTAATATTGATATACAATAGATTTATTAATAATATGTAAAATATATAACAGTGTATCTCTCAGTATTCATGTATCAAAGTCCTTAAAATTAATTGAACTAGATCATATTAACTACTCAGTTCCCACACTTATTGAACTAGACCTCTGTTATCTTTCTCTCCCTCACCCTTTTCAGTTAAATGCTTGTCTCAATGCTTTGTCAAACCTATGAAGCCGATTCCCGACGGTCGATTGTTTATTTGAACTCCTCTGCACAATTAGGCCAATTGTACTCGGTTGCTTGTCACTGATGGTGGACTCTGATTGGACATTGTGTTGAGGTATGCGGCCGATTCGGGCGCTAACAAGAACATGTTTGCATTTTTACATATCCTAAGTAAGAATAAGATGTTTCTTAGAAAATGCAGTTACAATTTTGTGGTCTCAGTCTGGAATCGTAAGTCAACTTCAGAGCTCAATCAAAATTTCATTTATTAAT
The DNA here is from genome assembly GCA_037832335.1 of Carallia pectinifolia. Taxonomy (NCBI): domain Eukaryota; kingdom Viridiplantae; phylum Streptophyta; class Magnoliopsida; order Malpighiales; family Rhizophoraceae; genus Carallia; species Carallia pectinifolia. Next base: position 10,441,735 of record CM075444.1, read on the forward strand.
TGCTAGTCTCCAATCAATAATTGAAGCAAGTAATTATATTGTTTAACAGCCAGCGCCAATTTGAGATGCTTAATATATATACACGGATGATTGAGAGCATGATCTTAATCTTTGTCCGACCTTTAATTAATAAAATGAGACAGCCTTTTGTGCTGGTCCCGTAACTATCGGAGAGCTCAGGACCAACATTGTGCACATATCTTGTGGACCATCTTCTTTCCGTGGTCCCTTTGCATTATTGCTAATGGTGGTGAGATTAGTACGTGCCCAGAGGGCCAGGGCTCGGCCTTTCTGATTTGATCAAATGGTCATCCATGAAATTCACAGGGTTATACAAAGATATACAATCACTAATTTTATACAACATATATGGGACAACATTATTTTGAACAATATATGGACCACATATGATTGGTACAAATTAATCAAACAACATAAACCTAATTAATTTCTATCTATATGCGTAAGTAGCTTTGTTTAAGTAATATCAAAGTACTAATATAATTTTATCAAACATTATCAATAATTTTTTTTTGTTTGAATTCAACTATTTAATAGCACACGTACACTTAAAATTCTTTTTTATTTATGATCAACTACTTTAAATCTTTTTGAAACTCTCTATATAAATCTCTTAAATTTTTTGTTAGAATAATAGGCCAATTCGTACGGTACAATTTTATTTTTCAGTAGTACCCACAATGATAATGTGAATTATTAAGCTACGTCTCACAAATCAGTGAGATGACATTAACAGAGACTTTAATTATATTTAATTTCATATATCTAATTAAGCATAGTGCCATCTGCCAATGGATAATAACGATTGATAGCAATTTAGCCTGATCAAAACAAAAATCTATGGCGTGGTCCTCTACATTTTTTAAAAGGTTATAGCAATCATGCTCTAAGGTCATGTAGCTAATACAACCTCCGTACATTCCCCAAGTGGTACACCGATCAAGCACTAATCCTTATCATTGGCTTGCATGGAGAAGATTATTGGAATTGGGTTCATGTGGATCGACCACGAAGGCAAACCTATGGGACTTCTCTATGTAGATAGACTTTTTTTTTTTGGAGGGTCCAATAAAATGTTGTTTATCGAGCAAAGAACCATGCACAACTATAATAATTCTTTCTTTTCTTATAAATCTCTCATCCCTATTCTAAAAATTTAAAGCTAAGATGTATATCTAAACTACTTAATAATGGATGACATTTTAGAACTTTATCACGAAACTAATATATATATATATAATAAACTTATGGGTTCACATCACGGAGCTCTAAATTAAATTGTTTAGGTTCTGGAATTCCATCTCTAATTAGGATTTTAGTTTCAAAGTTATAAAATGTAGTGTAGGTTCATCTCTCTTGACCAATTCTAGTCCAAAGGGGTGATTGAGGGGACCTAAACTTTAGATTTAGACCTCTTTATTTACGGTGGGACGGTTTTTTTTGTAACAGAAGCGTCAGATCAACAAGCTTCTATCAATCAATTTGAAGATAGCACATTCATTTTCGCCATGCCAACATAACCAATAAGTAATAAGAAGCAGCTAGAAGCGAGCGCTTCCAGTGCCTGAATTCTTACTCACGAATGAATTGCCAACAGAAAGTGTTCAACTCCGATAATATTTGTGTTTCTGAATATCATATAATAATTATTGCATGGAAATTACAATTACTGAAACATGAGAGAGATGCAAAAGAGATGGTTTTGATTATACGACTAAGCCCATTGCGTGTAGATCTACTCCAGCTTCAACCCGCAATTGGGTCAGTACTTCAAAATAGGCCCGACATTCCAATGCAGGCAACAACAAAACACAACCTTAAACCAAAAAAAAGAAAATAAAACACAACCAATTCCATATCCCCTACAATTCAAAAAAATTTGAGAATTGTGACACTAGAGATGATATTCTTTTGCTTTTTATACCAGAATCAGCAATATGGAGTCCAAGATGACTCTTGTATAGTTATATTTATTGGGATACTTAAATAGTCCAAGATTTAGCATTTAAGGTATTAGAGGTTGTCCATGTTGGTTAACGTCTGGGTTTTTTCATATGTATCTAAGTGGATGATTAGCAATTGTCCAAGATGACTTGTATTTTTTTGGAGGAAGTAAATAAAAATTGTCCAAGATTTTTAGCATTAAGGTATTGGGGTTGTCCTGTTTCGTTAATGCGTATGTGTTCTTCATATATATCTACGTTGCTCAAGAAAAATAAATTACTAGTTGTCTATATAAGTAGTGCATAAACTTATGCTGGCAGAATGGAGCAAGAGACTGTTGACAGTTGTATTCTCCATATTCACTTTATGAAGAACCAAAATTTTAGCAATCGTGTATCTGAGACAAAATGGCTACAACTATTCGTAGCCAAAACAATTTCTTCCTGTTCCTTGTGTGGTTGATCTCTTGTGTTCTTTTTATTTTCAAGACTATAGCAAAACTGGCATACCTACTTTGATTCTGCAAAACCAACCATATGTAACAAGGAACATTTTACCTTGTCAAGATTGAAGAAGCTCTTTTAGTATCTCCTTTCCTAAATCAGAATTTCTACATGTTCATGTTTGCCATACTACAACTAGGCCAATGCATGGGGGAGACCCCTATTTGCTTCAATCATCGCAGCAGATTTGCCAGAAGGCAGAAACTTCGGAAACCCACTATATAAACAATAAAAGCGATCTCAAAATCGGACAACCACCAAAAAATTAGCAGCAAGTGTAATTTCTTTTGATTTCATATCAATGTATTTGCAGAGCAATTGGACTGATGAACACCAATAACCACAAACAATATGGTCAAATCATTATGCTGAATTGATGCTTCAATAGTACACAAGAAAAACATTCCAATTACTACAGAAGAAATCCTAATCCAAGACTTTATGTACAACAGATCAACGCAGTATTCATTTTGGCCTGCACACCTTAAAAGAATAAGGTAGCTAGATTGCCTATGATATAGTGTGGTTATTCGCAAAAACTGCCAACTTATACTGTACAGCCCTTAACAAGATGTGAAAGGCAAGCCAGTGAACAATCCAGTAAAAGTACAAAAAATGAAAAATGAGAGCTCCCTGCCAATTCAAGCTCAAGACTCTTTGGAAAGTTATCATTGAGAAATGATTTATCTCAAAACTAAAAGATCACCAGAAGATGATCAACCTCACTGCACAGCTATTTCATGCAAGATCTTGCATTCCAATTCCACTGATTGCCCTCCTGCTTCTTTGTACTGCAGCAGGCAGCACTGTCATCAGAAGATGATCAACTACCGCATTGACATAAGAGTACGTACTCGTTTCTCCCTATCTGCCTTTCTAGCAGTAGGAGTTCTCTTCAGTTTTTGCAACTCCTCCATCACTACTTTCTCAACTTTGTCAATTGAGTTTAGTAGCTTTTTCTGAGGGGTTAGGCATTCTGAATCTCCAGAAGACTGATTTGTGATATCAAGCAAAATTCTTGGCACTTTACCAATAGTAGGGGGGCAGCGCTTGGTTCCGTGACTTGGAACTGGAGTTGTTATAGCGTCACTGTGCTCAAGATGATCATCTGCTGATGGCCCAGAAGAGTCAGTAACTCTGTGAGCCTGGGGAATTGGGCTCTCATTTTCTTGGCCTTCACTTCCTCTCAAGCGTTCTCTTCTCCTTTCAATAGCCTGCTCAAAAAGTTACCTCCAGATTTAGATCAATTGAACTCCGATCTATCCTTTTCCAGTATCATATGCAGTGACAAAAGTTTTGCCAGAAATAAAGAATATTGGAGTTTCCCACGGCTTTGGCAACTTGAAAGAAGTAAAAATTTTAATACATGCAAAGATACTTGACAGCCATGCTTGTTTGGACGCTCAAGTCCAACACCACAAGTGCTTGAGTACAATCAAATAGGTGGTGCAAGTCAATCATATCTACTAACTCAGCAATTGTAGCGAATGCCTGTAAATCCTTTTTTAGATCATTCTTATTTCATTGGATCGGCCAAATATGATATGGTAGGTGATTCATCAGTTTCCTAACAAGGAGCTGAAAAAGGCCATACAGTTGCATAGCCAAATCAACTTTGATAAATGAATCAATCAACACCCAGATTGCTAGTTAACTGAACTCATAATACCAAAGAGGGAAAATCAACTCTTCAACCTCTGAATCAAACTAATTAAAAATCAGAGAACTTCGATGCCATCAAAGCAACTACAACAACATTGCAACCAACGATATATAATGACAAGTTGCAACCATTAAAAAATAACAATAATAATAACATAACAAAGGCAATATTAGTTGCGGCCAAGCAAAGATGCACTGGACCCAGGAGCCAGAACCGCATGACCTATGAGACAAGCCATAGTCCTCCAATAGAAAACATAAACATCGATCTAGGCAGAAGCTCGGATTGAATTAGCATTAAAAAGGGAAATGCAGATGTTCATCTGGGTTTCAGAGACAAAAACCACATACAGTTTGCAGCAATAGCCATTTATAACAAGATTTACCCAACCATTGTTTCCTGTAAACAAAGGGATAACAAAATCATCAATAAAAACACTTCAGATCAAGACGCATACAACCCAAGAAATTACATCACAAGCATTATAGTGCCAAAGACCATCTGCCAAGAACTGCAGCAAGCACCAAACTGCTTTAAGCCATTATACACTAATCATCCCTATACCACCCAAATTTCAGTAAATCCCATCTAAATTCTTGGCCCAAAAATCCAAGAAATAGATAAAAGACAGCAGAAAGAACAAAGGACAAACAATTAAAGAGAAGAGATGGGATGCCATAAATTAACAGAGAAAATCAAGAAACATAGTCAATTAAAATCATTTCAATACAACACAATTGCAATTCGAAAACAAAAGTCCCCAGGAAATAAGAAGCGAGCCGAGCCAAGAGTACTAGTAGCAAATTACCCGAACCACGGCAGTGATATCACGAAGAGGAGTTCTCGGATACCAATAAGGTAACACGCTGTTAGCACCACGAGCTCTTCCGTGGCCATTCTTCCTCTTCGGGCACTTCCACCGGGCAAGTTTTCTCTGCTTCTCGTTGTTGCCGGTGTTCCGTACATGCTCCTGCCTCTTGGAGTGCCCAAACCACCCCTTCCCCGCCCAGCGGAACCCGCACCCACCGTTCCGGTCCGCAGCTGCTGCCGGCGCCGCCGTGATTGGCCTCGGGCGTGGAGTTCCAAACAGGGCTGCATCAAGCTCTGGCTGGTCTTGAAAAATCTCCAGTGGCCCCGACCGTCTCCTAGCGTAAAGCGCAGCAATATCGACCGCCCTTGCCAGTCTGTCTCTCGATTCCGGCATTGTCACTGCCATCACATACAAACAATATCATTTGACCCAAAGAAACCCAAAAAAAATTAAAAAGAAAGAAATCATTTCCTTTTTTTTCCCCGGAAAATGATAAAAGATTCCGAGAAAACTGGCTCTCCTTTCAGACCCAGATGTCATCTAAGCAAGAAAATGAGAAATTCTTTGTGACCCAGAAGAAAAAATCTCATTTTAGTGATACCCAAATGCCAGATTTTTAAAGTAACAAATAAAATAAATAGTCAATCGAAAAAGAAATGAAAATAGAATCAATGAACAAGAAAAAAAGAAAAAAGAAATGGTGGGTTGAGATTGCTGAGTTTTTTAGTTACCTTGCACAATGGTAAGGATTTGGGTTGGGATTTTTCTTGATGATGATGATGATGATGAGGCACAACAAGGGAGGAAGGGAGAGGCTGTTTCAGATCCAGCTTCAGTTTCACTGCAAATGATTTAAAAAAAAAAAACAGAGAAGCCGAAGAGAGAAGTGAAAATTGGCAAATTTTTCAAAGTGGAAATTTGGGCGGTCTTATACTAACCAAAACTTCAAGAAATGAAAGCTCATGAACATTTTGGCACGTGGCGCAATCTCGTAGGCCTTTCAAATTTCAAATGTTCTTCCATCGGGCGGGCTCAGGGTTTTCTAAATCTGATATCACGATTTTACCCCGCTTCCCTTGTTAAATAACCTGGGCGGGCCTCTTGTTTTTTTTTTTTTTAATTCCTCTTGCTTTTTTCGGGAGTTGGGGTTAGGTTAATGGGCCTAGTGGTGTTGCACAGTACGCTTTTGCCAGTTGGACTTGCAAATTTGATTCCTGTGACTATACGAGTCTATGAGCTAAAAAACAGCTCACTCGGATCAAGTGGGTATTGGTTTAGATAGTAAGGATTTGAATTTGTTTAATTAGAGGTCTCGGTTTTGAGTTTTGAAAATGTAACCGCGTTAAATACTTGCTGTGAGATATTTACCGCCCTTCAGGGGTACTACCTGAATCAATTCAAATTAGTTAGTTCAATGAACTAGATATTGAGCGGTCTAAATAAAAAAAAAAAAACAGCTCACTCGGAGGAAGCGGGAAAGGCATGTGTAAAACCCTAACAAGCTCACTCATCTACTCATCCATCAAAAAATTTTCAAGACTTAGACTATATATATATATATATATATATATTTTTTTTTTTTTTTCAAAGCCACTACATGGTATTTTTCTAAACGGTAAAAATCATTTTGAGTTCGAATTTTCATCGAACATACGATGAAATTAACTTTTTTAATGAACACATTATTTTTTTTTTATGAGATATGTGCAATTAAGGGTAAAATGTCACTTATATTCGTTGAGTGGTTAACAGAACTAAAAACTCATGCATGCATTTAACGCCAAACAAATGTTTTGTTTTTTATTTTTTTTTTTTGGTTCTTCTGCCCAACGCCCCCATGCCCCATGGCCACCGCCGCCTGCTTCTTCACCCCTTCCTCCCCTATCAACACCTCTCCTGCCCACCACCATCTCTCTCCCTTACTATTCTCTACTTGTCGTTGTCCCCTCTATCCTTCATCCTCCACCGTCACAATTTGTTCCCTCTCTTCCTCCTTTTCGTCTGCGAAGATGGTAGCATAAATGGGCAAAAAACTCCCTCTGACGGTGGCTGAAATAAGGATAACCAGGACAGCAACAGAAGTAATGGGGATGAAAAAGCGGAGGATTGGAATAGGAGGTGCCATCGATGTCCTTGGCAGAGGAGGACTGGTCTCGAGAGAGCTTGCCATTAGTGATCCGGGCCAGATAAATTTTTTTTTGGAGATTTTTTTTTTTTTTTTTGGGTTAGTATGAGGAGGTGGGGTGGGCTGATTGAGTGGATGGTGATTTTGCTTTTTGGCTTAGAGAATTTACTTCAAAAGATTTTTTTTAAAGTGCTTTACATTATTTATTTGCAATTTACGTTTTGTTTTGCTAGAATTTTATACAATGAGGGAATTCCAATGAAACAAATGTTCCTGTGGGGGCAATCCATATAACACCTCACACCCGCTCCGCTCGGCGGAAGACATTAGACCACATTTAAGCGTATATTTCAATTAATCAGAGCAGTGTGGAATAAAAAGGTCTGGAAAGAAAACCATGCCCTGCTCGGAGATGAAAGAAATGCAGCTTTTGTTGACTGTACTGGAGAGGATCAAGAGTGAGTGCGGGTTCTAGAGGCGGCAGCAACGGCAGGAGAGCAGAGCCATTGAACGTGTAGTGTAGGGATAGAGGGATCGAGGCCGGAGGAGGAAACTATTAAATCATCCTTTGAGAGTGGAAACAATTTAGATTGTGGAAAATCAAAATTAAAATATCCAGGACTTAAGATGGTGAGAAGAATAATTGAGCGAGAAGAGAGATGACAGTGATATGATGTGGCATGGAAAAAGATCAAAGTAAGTGACTTTGACTTGCCACCAAGCGTTGAAAGCAGACTGGAATAACTAAACATAGACACATCAGTTGCCATGTAAGCGTCGTCTCAACATTTAACAGCCAAATTAACGTTTCAAGAGTCATTGATTCATTTGTGTTTTTTTCGGCCATAGTAAACTTGATTCGAGATTGTTTTAGTTACTGACCTAAATTTAAAAAAACGAATAACTATTGACCCATTAAGAATGGTACACTTTTGCTAGTTAGACTTGCAAATTTGATTCTTATGACCATATATGAGTCTATGAGCAAAAAATCAGTCACTCACTCACTCATCTATCCAAGACCAATACATGGTAGTCCAGTGGTAAAAATCAAATCAAAAAATTATTCAATCTCTCTCTAAAACTCTCTCTCTCTAAATTCTCCCCCCTTTACTCACAACTCACCCCCTCCTCATCCCTGACCGACGGCAGTGGTCTGCCTTCCTCCCATCCCATCCTCTCTCTGTCCTCGTTTTCCTCCCCATTCCCTCTCCTCCTCACTTTCTCCTTCCACAGTCATGGCTCTTCACCTCAACTTCGTTTAGATCTAATTCAAATAAAGCGTCTCACCATGGGCGTCTTGTCGTCATTTTAACGTTTTTGCCACTTTCACTGCCTTCCCTATAGAATAATTACAAAAAAAATAATTAATTGTGTAACTAGAATAATGAAATATGTAACAAAATTAATAAAACATAAAATAATACTAACAATATGGTTACATAATGTCATATGTTTATTAATAATATATTGTATATTTTATTAATATAGTTATACATTCTATTATTCTATTAATATGATCGTACAACTATTTTCTTTTGCAAAAAAATAAAAAATAAAAAATAAGATTTTATTTACAATGACGTCATATGGCGGAAAATGCGAGAAGAACTTGCGTTTGGACAATTGGTTTCTGTCAAACTCGAATGCTAGGAATGAAACGCTCAAGCAAGCGCAGCTATCAGGGCAAAATTTTTGTCAACTGTTCTGCGCCCCTCGCCAGTCGCCAAGAATCTAAGGATTCTTTTTCAAGTCTTAAAATTTCATATGGGTATTTTGTATTTTTTAGTCTCGTTAGAAAACATAAAAAATAATTATAAAATAATTATATAAATGAATATAATTATTAATAATTAATTAAATTTTTATTTTTTAATTCTATATCAAAATCTCTGGTTCTCGCATTATCATCAAACTCTGGTAATTCTCATCCAACGATCGTCTCAAGTCCAAGATATATGAATGTCAACATTTTAGTTGGTACATCTCTTCCTCCTATCATCCAATAACATGAATACCCACTTCTATATGTCGTATGTGAACTAGTTTGGAATTGGCTGTTAGTGCCTAAACAAACAGTAATCCAGAAACAGAAACCGATTATAAGCTGAAATTAGGATGACATTCAGCAGCCAGGTCTCTCTCCAGAATTATCTTCTTACCAAAGACTATAATATTTACTCATTATTTTTACTCTTTTTTTTTTTTATGTGTATAACTCATATTTTTATACTGAATAAATCTATTTTATCATCTTTTAAATTTAAACAAAATCTTACTTATTGTATAATTGAAGATTATAAACAACTTATATTTATAAAAAAATGAATTAAATTAAAAATTTTTACTATTATAATACACTTTTTTAGTATGCTATTTAATTTAACAGTTGATGCACTTTTTTCTTAAAGGTCTTATAAGCCTTGGATTTGGGTGGACATTTCTCAACAAGAATCTCTCATCTTCTTTATTCATGCGTAATAATTACGTCGATATATAGTTTGAGGGTTTTTTTTTGTCAAAAAAAATAAAATAATGCTAAAGCGGCTAGAACTTTTTGTTAACCATTATCCGCTGATACAAGAAACCACGTGGGGGTCAATTACTCTAATTTCCGTATTCTTTTCATGGTTGTGAAAATTAGATCAGACCGGTCGATCCGATCGGTTGAATCGGTAATTAGCTGGTAGTCTGATCCGGTTAAACGCAAAACTTAAATGAAATTTAGACTGGTCAGAACCAGTCAAAACCGATTTAGAATAGGTCAAAATTGATAAAAATTAGTTAAAATCAGATCGGTTCAACCGGTCCAAGTAAAATATAAACATTTAAAAATTTTAATGTGATCGCAAAGTTTGTTTAAATTATAATTTGAACTCTAAGTTTATTAAAATTTTTAATTTAGTCCTAAATTTATCAAAACTTTCAATTTAATCCTTAAAACTAAAAAAATTTATATTTAATTACTACATATATATATATATATATATATATATATATATATATATATATAAATTACTTTTATACATATATATATTATTAAATACCGGTTTGACCGGTTGAATGTTGACCTACTAATGTTTTTGATTTGATATCCGGTCCGGTTCTGACAACCTTTGGTTCTTTCTCCATTGAAAGTTCTTGGTTTATGGACGTGGCACTGGTGTTGACTATTCAAAAAAATTAATATATAAAAATATTATCAATTTTATTTAAATTAATAAATTTAATGTTAATTTTAAAAAATAACATTTTATTTTTATTGAATTTTTTTATTATAAATCTAATTTGTTGTGAAATTTTTTTAATAGAATTTATTTATTTTGATGATATAGTACTAACGTATATGATGATGATATCATCAAAAATAGATATATTCTTATAAATCTATAGGTTGAAATTGATAGATTCTATTCATATGAAATCATTGGGTATTATATTTATTACAATAAATTTTAAAAAAGATAAAATGTTATTTTTTCAAATTAAATTAATTATTTTAAATAAAATTAATAATATTTTTATATATTAATTCTTTAGAAGAACAATTCCAGCTAGCTAGACCATTCGGATTTACAATTTTTTATCCACGTGGTGGACACGTACACAACATCATCCTTATCTTTCAATAATCGACAAGATTAACAATCTCTTAAAAAAAAAAAACAACAGAAAAAATCGACAAAATTAGGCAACAGGCTGTTATGCACGCATGAAAAATACATATATCGCAATTAACTACGAAAATGTTTAAATCTTCTTTAAATGTCTTTGCGGTCTGCATTGATTTAACAGTCTAATTACCAAGAACAAGGAACAAGGAATGAAGGAGGAAAAACATTTGGAGTAGCAAATACCAGAAATTCTAGTATGTTAATTACCATCAGAAAATTCTTTGTTGGTTCTTTTCTTTTTTATTATTATTTTTTTAATTTTAAGGAAAGGACCAAATGGCGGCCAAAAAATTCCAAAATAAAACAAATCCTTGGGCTCTGGAAAATGAGACAACTTTGGACTTTGGAGATAGCAAATTTAACTTAAGCAGTAACGTCAACCTGTGATGTGGATTGCAACAAAAAAATAAAAAAAAATAAAAAAAAAAGGCCCAACTTGGTATACATAATTTGTACTAAGAGATACATCGAGGAAATATTTTATTATTATTATTATTATTTAGAAAACTAAAATTTAGATTTTAACAAATATTATCTTAAAATTCAAAATATAAATTCTAAATAAGATGTATTATTTTTTTTTTTTCAGTTTTTATCTATATTCTGTCCACCAAACATTACCTAAAAAAAATGTTGGATATCTTCCTAAAGTACGACCGTACAACCTTTGGCGCGCACAGGAATACCAAAACCAGCAAACAGAAGCATGACCAAATAAGGTAATAAACCGTTGCATATTAATGGTGTTGTTAGAATATATAAAAAAATTTAAAAAATGTAGATAATTTTTTTATTTTTAAAATCTTTGGCACTATGTAGTTTGTACTTTGTACTAATATAAATAAAGTCAGTTCTTGAACATGTTCATTGATCAACAGTAAATGTAATAGACTTAATTGCATAAAAATGTGATCTTCCGTGGGTGGAATTTATACCTTTTATCTAGTAAAGTGACCTAGTTATTAAATTGAATTGCGACTGAAGTTGAGTGATTTGACTGTAAGTAACTAAAGTTGAGTGATGAAAATGAAAATAAGAGAGAAATTAAGTGATGAATTGGGAGTCCATTCTACTAGACTATCACTTATGTTGCCCACAGCGAAAAAAAATCACCCAAATGAGGAAGGTGTAAGTTGCAAGTGATGTTGAATTAATGCATTACAGCAAGAAGAGGAAGTCCAACATTACACAACACTTTTGATCTCTTTATTAAGCTACTCTGTCACCTGAAAACTTTGCTAGCTTTCAGCATCTGAAATTTTTTTTATGGAAATTCTACAAACTTAGTAGCCCCACCAAAAAGGAAGTAAATACATGGAAAGTATAATTTACCACTTCCTGATACTATAGATCACTGCATAGAGGAAAGAAACAAAAACTGTTTCCTATCAACTATCTTCTTTTGGATTTCCTGTACAGAAGCTTGTGTCAAACGATGTGGTTTTGGGCCGGCTTCTGGTTACTCAAGCACTTGCAGTTCGCCCTCTTGTCGCTCAGGTTCTGCCGAAAAAAAAGTGTTAGAACTGTGAATTAAAGATGAACAAATATGAGGAATCACTCCAAGGGTTGGTTAGTTTTCTCCCCCAAATACCTTATATTGTTTCTGAAGATCTTTAATGTACTCAACTGCCAAATCTAACATGTCTGCTGTGTTTGTTTGCTGCCAAGAAGGAATGAAGAAAAAGAATAAGTATCAGGAATTCTTCAGGAAAATAATCTGCAGATTATGGCGCTTATGGAGAGAGTCTTACTTTGTCCATGTTGGGAACAAGCTCTTGCAGTTTCCTCATTCTTTCACTGATCCGGGTTCTTCTCACCTGAAAGATTTAATAACTTATGATCATTACTATGATCTCAAATTCAAGAGATCAACAAGTTTGAAACACAGACATCTCATAAGGTGAAATTGTTTGAGGTGTGACATAGCTAGATCATTGATCAATCTTACCCTTTCTGCAATACTTCGTGGATGAGTAGCGCAACCACGCTTTGCTCTAATCTTACAAGGAACAGAATCTTGGAAATTGAGGAACTTTTCCATGGCAGCCATTGTTGCTGAAGTCTTTGGTAAGCTCATGTGGTGGGACAGCAACGGTACCTTATTTCCAATTCCTCCTGCCTAATTTGAACCAGTCAGTCAGATAAGCCCATAAACAAACAATGCATATGTAGAACTTTACTCCCAATACACAAAGTAAATACCTGAGAACTTGGAAATGGTTTTCCACTATCATTTTGATTCCTTTTCACACCATTGAAATTCTCAACAAAATTTGAATCGCCCCAAGAACTATATGGGAATCCGAGGCTGCTATAAAATCGATCATCATCATTTCCACTTCCGGGCCTTCTGCTATCAGGGCTTCCTGCCCCAATGTTATCACTTCCAATTTCAGACATCTGTGACAGCATACCTAGGGAAGAAGGTACTCCAGGTGAGAAGCTTAGTTGGTTCTTCAGTCTTGGACTTCCTTCCCCGTTAGTAGCATCTATGGCTGCATAATTTCCCATACCTTTCATTGAAGGATAGCCTGCAATTTGCCGAGAGATCTTAAATGACTCTTTCTATCTTCTGGTCGTTATAAAACTTATTTTTTTGGAAATATATCACACCATATAAAACAATCTGAAAAGACATGTTATGGAGAATAGGAAATTTGCATGATCTGTAGCATATCAAAACCAAATCAACTGAATGATACAAAACAACTGAACTGAACAAAATCCAGAAGAAATTCGAAATTCAAAACAAAAGAACATTTGCAACCATTCATTAATCCACATTAGGCAATAGACCATGGAAACCTTACCAAGTTTACCACTCAAATTACTCACTAATATTCAACCCCATGAAGAATTCCTCTCCCGTCATTGCATCGATAGAAAATGTTTTCCTTATTTCAACCTTTGTGCCAACTATAATAGAACAAATTCAATTTCTTCTTACAACCATACAAGTAAATTGAAGGTTATAGCCAACTAGGTATTATCCCATTGCATTGGAAGAACAAGAACAAATATTTCCAGGCATGCAAGCATAAAGAAGAACACAGAGAGTAAAAAATTCTCAATGACATCAATTCAAAAAAATGAGAGCAAAAAATATACCATTTTGAATAGGGAGGTTCCCAAAAAGACCAGCAGGGGAGCTACTCTGCCTGGCAATACTTGAGTCAACACATTTTGCTTGCTCACGTTGACTCACCGCCATTGAACCAACCAAACCGTAAGAGCCCTCCATGGTTGACGAGCTCGTACTTGAATTGTGCCTTGGATAATGCGGAGGCAAGGCCGAGTAACTCTGCGGGGAATTCACATAACCAGCAGCTGCTGCCGCTCTTGCCGCAGATTTACCATCAAACTCCTGGAAATTCAGAACAGAATCGTCGCTGACTCCATTATCGTTGAAATTTGCGAAGAGTGAGCTTGGAGCCGAGCGAAACCGCAACAAACCCGAATTGGGTTGGTCGTTTTGGTGTTGAACGTTATGCCCACTACTCGAATCCATGAACATAAGGCCAACAATTTCTCTGTTTCAGCTCTGTTGCACCGGCTTTCTCTCTTTTGCTCCTCTATTCTTTACTGTAGGCTCAAGTTACGAGATTTGATACCAAGAACCATTCCGCACTCCTTAAAACCCCGCCCCCCCCAATTAAATTCATGAAAAAGATTCCGGGAATATATTTTCTGTCACTTTCTGGAGAAAATCTTTTCCAGCTTATTTTGTAAGCAGAGCAAAGATAAGATCTTGAAGAGGAAGCAACCGAGGGGAAAAAAGTGTAAGGCCTTTTGAAGGGTCAGCAGCAAGGCATATGCAGTTTAGAGAATAAAGAGAAATCCAAACCCCAGCTAGAGGATTGTCCATCTCCAAACCATTAATAAAAAGCAATATCAAAAGATTTTGAAATTATGATTAGGATTTGAAGAGATTGAAAGGAAGATGATTTACTGCAACCAAAGTACAGTATGAGCCTCAGATTTGCTTTTCCAAAGCACCGAAAGCAAGGAAGATCTTCAGCTTGTAAGATAAAGTTGAGAGAGAGAAAGAGAGAGAGAGAGAGAGAGAGGGGCTTGTTTGTTGATCGCTCGCTGGCAAGGAAACAGAGAGACATAAAAAAGGGCAAGGGTCGGAAACGGCCATTTTATTTACCCGCAGTGAAGTGGACATCTTGGTTGATATACAAATATTTAGATTATTAAATTTTAAAAAAATATATTAAAATTTAAAAAAATAAATAAATTATTAAATATTATTTAATTAATTATGTTCTTTTTATATATCTATCTTAACATGTTTGCATAATAGAGCTCAGAAGGAAAAATAAATTTTTTTTATTGTATTTTTCTTCTCTGTTTTTGGGTGCAAAACTGAAAAATTATGCAGCCCAATCTAGGAGTACAGAAGGAGCAATCTCACCACCATTTTAGTTTGTCTTTTTCTTTGCTTTACCAAAATGCCCTTGTTGTTTACCAAAATTTCTTCCGTCGGAATCAAGGAAATTGCAAGTGCAGTAAATTAGAATATCAATATTTTTAATCTTAAATTTTTAAATTTTTTTTATATTTAAATTTTAAATTTTTTGATATTTTATTTAAATTTTAAATTTTTTAATTTTATACTATATCAGTTCTTTAAATTACAAAAATTAATCAATTGATTAATAAATGAGTTTAACTTAATAAAAATTATTTAAAAGAAATTAAATATATGAATTAAATATTTTTTATCAATAAAATATACACATTAAATATTTTTTAATTAATAAATATACGAATTAAATAGGTAGCATGCATATTTTTTATAAAAAGACATTTAATTCATATATTTATTATTTTTTAAATAATTTTTTATAAAGTTAAAATTATTTTTTAATAGATTGATCACTTTTAGTAAATAGATGAACTAATTTAATAGAAAATCAAAAAATTTAAAATTTAAATGAAATATTAAAAAAATTTAATATTCATATATAAAAAAAATTTAAAAATTTAAAATTAAAAATATTGTCATCCCGTTACAGACTCAATACCATACAAAGAACTTTGGTAGCTGCCAGGATGAGAAGAATATAAACTGTAAATAATTGACATCAGTGGTCAATATCAAAAAGTCGTCATCATTAAAAAAATTTCAGAAAAATGAAATTGAACAATATATTCTGTCACTGCAAAAGACCAACAGAGAGCCTATCTATAGCAAAGACAGCATATTATTTTTCAGACATGTTTCCCCATTTGAAAACTATAAATTGTAAATGTGGCATTCTTGGCATTCATTCCTATTGATAATTGATTTGCATGAGATAGATTTGCAGGTGTTTAATATTTTTACTCACACTTTTTATCAATATGACGTATAATCTTATACTATTTAAATTTATTTAATTATTATTTTTACTTAAATTTAAAGTTGAGTTATTTTAACTCACCTAAAATCCTTTAAAATGTAATTGTGTTATAATTAAACTTGTTTTTGAGCATATTGTATGAACGCGGGTTTTTTTACCAAATGCGTGCCTAAAAAATTTGTCAAAATAATTCATATTGTGAAACTTTTTTTACTTTTAATTGTAAGGAAGATTGAAAGTTTAGAATATGATAATAAAGTTAATAAAACTAAAATATAGGACCAAAAAATTTTTAAAAGTGTCTCAATTAATTGTATTAAAAGCATGAGACAAACTCATTTTTATCTTAATAGCGTGTTTTCTATCTGTTTTTTATTTTTTCTTGTTATACCAATTAATAAATCTTATGCTTAATGCTTATTCTTTAACATGCCATGAGAAGGGAAGGGGAAAAAACGAGACAGCATCATATGATTCAATGCGAATAGACAGAAACCGCACTATTCCATTCCATGTAGGAATGTACCAAATGGACAGTGACTGGGAATCAAAGCTTAAAACTATTCGGTCCTCACTTTAGGGGCTGCGTTTGGTAAGTGAATCGATTTGATAGAAATTCTAATCAATTTTGTTACATTTCATCATGCTTCATTACATGTTGATAAATTAAAGCAAATGTATTCTGGTAACAACTAATCTATTAGGCACTGTGACATTTGCTCTGAAAGGGCTAAGTAATTCTTTTCTGTACTCAAGAGGAGAGTATGAATACTTTAAAAAAAAAAACTCTTAATAAGATTGGCTATTGAGACTACGAGTACACTTGTTTTATCGCTAGATAACATGATTGATAGTTCTTGAAATACAAAGTTATAACTACAAAGTCACTTATATAAGATTATGTTTTATATCGCGTTAATGATTTATATATATTACTTTGCATTTAAAGGATTTAGATGTTAAATTTAAACTAAAAACTTGTTATAATTAAATTACAATAAAGAGTAGATGTATAACCAAGTAATTGGCTAATTAATGAACAATGCAATTATCATTGGTGTCACTAACAAATTATACACGCATAAAAGCAATTGAAATCATGCTTACTCGGGCAAAAAATGTAATCGCAATAGTTATACATAAATCATTTTTTATCATTTAAAAGACATTAAAAAATTACTTCGGAGAAATGTACTAAAATGAATATTTTATTTTCTAAAAAAACTGTCGTATATCTCAAAGGCATATTATCATTATTATTGAGTTGTATCATGTTGTAACAATTGTGTATTATACAATACAATACAAGTCAAGCAAGGCAAGAAAAACCCTAAAAAAGTGAAGAAAATAAGGGACAATCAAAACGGCTCGACTCATTACACTTTGATTTTTTTTTTAATTAATTGATTCTAACTAACACTTGAACACGATACTGTTAGTTTTTTAAACGATTAAAGTTTCGATTGAAATATAGCTAATTTGTTAAACTTCGGTTTTAGAGAGCATCGGATTCAATAGAATTCATGGGCCGCATCCGGTTCTCATCCGTCCCTTTCGCGTTTTCGTCTTTGACATAGATGAGGAGGGAATAGAACGGCCACCGCCAGCGCAGGCCGCCGTCTTTTTATTCTATTGCTGCCATTGCTTCTCTAATGGGTGTGATTGGATACTAAGAAATTAATAGAAAATAAATAAAAAATAGTACAGTAATAATAATCTTATAATTGATAAAAAGTAATAATTAAAAAATTGTGAAAAGAAAATAAATAGTAATTTCTAAGAGAAAAAATAAAAGTTAGTTACTTGAATTGATAGAAAATGAATAAAAAAATAAATAAATAATTATTTTCTATCTATTTTCCTTTCTTTTTTCATTGAGAATACCCAAACATAGTGTAAGTATTCACCAAGTTGTCATCCATACAGGTGCAGACTGTACTTGAGTTTCGTTGCAGTTTGCACTCATGCGTCCTTTTTTTTTTTTTTCGGAACAAACTCATGTTTCCATCTTTATTATCATTATATTGACAAAGAGGGGGAAAGACGAAAGAAAGTAAGTTAAAATTTTATGAATTTCATTATACAATTTAATTTTTAGAAGTAACAAATGGTCATGTAATTTATTAAGAGTATCAAATAATTTATTTTTTAATTTAATTATTTAATAACTTGTATTATTTTGTCACTACCAAGTTGTTGTTACGTTGTATACTCTCAAATTCTATTTTGTCGGGCATCAAATTATTCTCTAGTGAGTTAAGCATAAAACTTTGAACAAAATGATTCTTCCGATAAAGAATAAAAGATAAATTGGCTACGCAGCAGGAGCAAATTCTCTATTTTTTTTTATGATTCGAATATTTTTTTTCTTTCTAATTTTATTTTTTTAGTATAGAATTATTGTAATATTTACCATCACTATTACTTTTCATTATGATGCATGGGAAATGTACTGGTAATTTTGAAATTAATTTGATTTGGCTGAATATGATGCATTTTATATCTATTCGAGGTCTAATTAGGTAAAGAAAGATTATAACATGTGTCTGGTGTAATTTGTACTAAAAAAAAAATGCGTCTGGTATAACTAGTTAGGATACAAATTCTAGTAACTCTGTTCTTTCTTCTTACCATCAGAATGTGGGTTGATTAACACTTAATAGAGCCACACAAGGCAATCGCCTTAAGATACCTCTTTCTTTCTTTCTTTTTTTAAAGAAAAATTAAATAACAACACTTATGGACAACATGGTAGGAACAAAAAAATACGAACTAATCAAATCTTATCTGCTCCCACAAACAAATGAAATTAAATATAAAAAATTATCTTACCATCCTCTTATTTCTATTATATTGCACTCTATGTATTACTGCATGATAATGCTCTTATGTTAATGAATATGTTTATGCAAATAATATTTTTTTTTTTTTTGTCTATAAAAGAAATGATAGCCTACTAATCGAAGGGGGTTTACGCGACTAATATTTGCCTAAACTGTTATCGAATAGTATTAAAATATTAATTAACTTGTAACCCCTGGCATGTTCTTGTGATAGCCACTTTACTTACCCATGGAGCTTGTGACAGTGATAATAAAAGGAAAGCAAAAAGAAGAGTGTAAAATAGTAAACTAATAAAGTTAGTCAATGAAGCCGAAAAAGGAAAATGGCGGTTGGCGAGACACGATGCTTTGCTTTTACCTTTAAGGCCCCCCATCGAAGTAGGGGGTGGCATCTCCAGCTTTTAAAAATTTTAAATTTTATTTTAAAAATTTAATTTTGAGAAAGAAAAAAAAAAAATTATAGTAATACGATAAGTAATAATCACTATATAATTTACAGTCTAATAAATCTTTTAACGAATACTAAAAATTGTGTGGAAAAAAACAAAAACAAGTGAGATTCTATTTGCTTTGCTTTCGTAGCTCTCGCTCCTCCCTTCTCCATCTCTCTACGCGTGTTTGATAAAATCATAAAAAGTAAAGTCGTCCTTTAAGGGTTAAGGTATGAATCGAGTACACACTATCTTAATGCTCTAATTTCTTTTTATTTTTTTAAAATAACTCCTAAGTATAATTAATATTATCCTAAATCTTGATTTTAAAAAAGAAAAATTCAAAAACTTATTTTTGCGCTAACATAATATGATCAGCGTTTACACTATTGTATGCTCATCAACTTTTGCTGGTTTTTTTGGTTAAAGGGAGTTGAGTTAGAGCGACGTAAGGGCCCAAGAAGAACACAAAAGCCAATGTCATTGTCATGTAAAAGCAAAACAACCGTGTGTTTAATTGGAATCTCTTGTTGTTTACTTGTTTTGCTTTGAGCGTGTGTCATGATATTTCTTTCCATTTTTAGGGGATTCAGACATTATCTTTTTCTTCACAGGCTGGGGCCAAAAGGTTTTTTTTGTTGTGGATGGCTAATAAATTATGCTTTGAGGAAGACGGTCTCATTATATTTAAGTTAAAATTAAAATACAATTTTATTCAATAAAATCTGATAATTTATTTATTTATTTATTCTTATGACCTAACAATTCAACTATTTATATTATTTTTTTATTACTTTTCTTATGTTTTTGCAGATGATGTGCCCCGTGCCCTGCCCAATTAAGCTCTTGGCCCACCCTTTAGGGCCTTTTCTCCTCAAATGAAAAATTAGAAATATTTTTTTTTTTAAATACTTGGTTCCATTGTAACGAATTAGAAATTAGTACATTTTTCCTTTCAAATGGATGGGAGTCTGGGAGATGGTTGTCCTACAAGAAGAAAAATCTTAGAACAAAAAACAAATCTCTCTGGAAATTTTGCAATGAAAATGTTATTCCATACAATTACAAACCATTGTATACGCTAGCTGTTTGGGTCAAAGAAATCATGAAATATTTGACGTGTTCTCTAGACCAAGTCCTATATAGCAAAATTTTTTTGGTTGTTCTGATTGTATATTGTATATCATGAATCTCGCATGCGAAAGATACACTTAAAAAATGATAGGCTTAAATATATAATTGTGCCAAAATTTATGGTTTAAGAGCAGTGTACAATTTTTTGAAGTTCTGCGTAAATGTCAAATTTATATCATTCTTGCATGAAGTAATCAGTCAAAAAGTGATTTTAGAGCTGTGATTTAATCTCAATGCGTCATAATGACCAAAACCATGATTAGAGAACTCTAATGGGGTTTTTTGGCTTGCCATGTTCTGGCCCATGTTCAGCAACGGATATCAGGCCAGCACCAGCATTCTCATCAGACATGTAAACACTTATTGGCCTCCTGCATCATGCATATTGCAGAATTGAGCACCTTTTCATGTTATATCGTGAATGCAATAAAATTGATTGTTTTTATAACATAATTGATAGTTTTTACAATAAAAATTAAAAGTTGTTATTTTTTAACTATAAATGCTATCAGTTTTGTTGTAAAACTATTGCTATTGTTTCATTCAAAACAACCGAAAAACCAGTACACAAACATTTCCTCCAAAAAAAAATTACAGAAAGGCAAAAGAAAAGAGAGCCTTAAAATTCACATTGACCAATAGCATGCACAAAAATTCTTGTTCCCAAACAAAATTCCAGCCGATGATATGCATATAAACTGGAAATCCCATCATCCCCTGGGTAGCACGCACGCATAGAGGGAGACAGAGAGATAGAGGGGTTTACTTGTTAACCTGTGAAACCACGAACAATTCAAGCTTCCCACCCCGTATATGTGGCCTCCTTATTTTTGAGACATTAGGTGCCAAAGTCACCTGCTACAAAGTTACAAACCTGTTGGGATTGTGAGCTGTTAAGCACAAGAAAGGTTAAGAAATTACAATGCTTCTCATAAGCTTCATTTTGTATGCCTTGCTCGAAAAATTTGTCAAGGAAAATAGTTGGATGATACAAATTACCCAAGATTATGTCTTCCTGGAAAAATGCAGAGAAAGCGATAAGGTTGGATGACTACAAAGCACCAAAAACTGCCATAATAACCCTGTGACTTAACATTTTTACACCAAAAATTGTACGCAGCATCTTGAAAAATGACTATTCACAATTGACTAACAACAATCAAAGGCCTCTCCATTTTCGTTATACATTGACTATGGTGCAGGATATATAGACATGATTAGTAAACTGATATCAATGGTTCCCAATCACAATGCACACTGATCATAAGAAAGTAACAAAATGAAGCGATTGTGGAACTAAATTTTACCATTCTGAATTTTTTCACTTGGAGCGGGTTTTCCAGCCATTAAACAAGCCCCACGAACCACAGGGCGAATTAAACATCTACCATCTCATGGTATTCCTGTACATCATGGGAGACGGAACATTAAACACATATAACTCGTATGGAGGTTTGATGTAGTAGTAAAATGTAAATGAAATGAGGAATGTATGTAAATAAGAAAGATGCTGACCAAGGATAGAATCATCTTCATTGTCCTCCTTCTTTGTAGCTGCCTCTGCATGTGTTGGCTCAGTACACAGAATAACAAACCAGGAGACCGAATATTAAGCCAATATAGGCACGTCCTCATGACCAAGATAGAGTTCTCACTTCTCATGTTACCCAAAATTTTGGAAAGCAATCCTCAAATTGGTACTGAAACTTAAAGTCTCATATTTGTACTTTGGCAGGCCAATGAAACATTTAAGTGTTTCTTCAAAGGGCCTTGAGCACTAACTAGACCTCTAAGATTTGGTGGCCACAAATTACTGCTTTGCCTGGACAGGCCTGATCTAGTACAGCTTCTCTATAATACACTAGAACTAAAAACTGATGGGCAAGATCATGTCTTTTGTGGCAAACAGGGAAGCATAATTTGCCCCATATTCTGCGGGATACAAATTTATGCAACACGAAGTGGATTGTCCTACAATTACCAATATTTTGAGATAGTGCTGGCTCTGTTTTGAACATGGCCGCCCAGGGGAACAACATTCTTTGCACATGCGTAAGTAGGCGAAGAGACTGTCATTCGGGCATATGCTGAGAGCCTGAGACACCGGAACACGTACCATTTTAAGTAGCCATCCAGTTACACACTTACAGGTATCTCATTAGCAATTTGATAAGAATTAAGTGGACAGATGTGGGTCAAAGGAACATAAAAGGAGCCTAAAACATAAATATTAGCTTTGGTAGCAAGCACATACAAAAAGCCTTCATCCATACCGAAGTTTTTCAATTCTCACAAGAACATATATGATAAATATAACAAAGAATTAGGGGATTATATCTCCCATCTCTTGAATTTTGCAATTCATATATCCCTAGGAAACAAGTTGAAAATTAGATGGGTCATTCTTCTTCATGTAGGATTCATCCAATCAATAGGCCGAGTAGAAGAGTATTGCTGATACACTCATCTTAACATGTTTAAGTTGTATTCTCTTAGAGTAACCTCTTTGCGACAAACAATTTTGGCATCAGACATAACCACCTGATGATGCGACCAAAGGCTGACAGGAAGATAGTTTCTGCTGAGTTAGACTCCACATCTGTCCCCCGCTTATATAACCTACGACCATCCCAAACTAATGAATGCAAATTTTCTGGTTTACATTCTGTCATTATCACCCCAACCCCTTCTCCACTAATCCGAAGTCCAACTCAGAGACCATAATCATCTCACGTCTCAACCACACAAAAAACTAGATATTTTGATCTGACAAACTTTATAGATATATCATTCTACCTTGTTTTCCCTCCTTTTATGATAGAAAATGTCATTAGCTTCCTTATATTGGAAAAGGTCATTGCTTTAAGGATTTAATAAAAGCCTTCATAAAATACATAATTAAGAAAGACGAAAACCCACAAAATTAATTTACAGACGGGAAGTCGGGTACACGTCAGTTTCATTAGCATTACAAACTATTGGATTATAATAAGGTTGTGCAACTGACAAGAAAATCCCTGCTAAATGTTACGAATTTATCTTGTAAACATAAGCTTCAGGAGCTGTGCTAAAAACCATTTTTCATCAAACAAAATAATACAGCTGAACTTACTACTTTTATAGAGGCGAAAGAATTGGCAATCAATAATAGTTGAGAGTACAAAAAGAGAATGATGCCCAGAAAACATTCACAAACCATTAATCAATTTGAGAAAGTTGTTACAGAAAAAGGGTTCTTCTCAGCTAACACTATTTGCTAAACGTTAAGGATTAAGGGTCTGAAATCAAACTACAACCAACATTAATCACAAAACACTGACAGGTTCGACAAAAAATAAAAATTAAAAAAAAAAAAAAAAACGAAACCCCCTTTACTCCATTTGGTAGGGAAAAAGGTTTTTTCAAGCCATAGAAAAAATTTTAAAATTTTCTATTCCCCTTTCCTAAGCACTATTTAAGCACAAAATATTTCCTTTTCTCCTTTGCATTACCTCTGTAGTTCTATACTCTTCACTCTCCCTTTGCTTACCTTATTCATATGACAATTTGGATAACTAACACTTGAACCCTATGAAATTTTTTGTCATAGAAAGTGTTTGACCGTACAAATATACAATTTTGTGAATTTATTTAGATACAAAAATATTATACATTAGATATAAAATATAATATCTAAGATATTTATAATAACATGTTTTTTATCCAATAATGTTATAAAATTGTGTGTCAATTTTGGAGTTCATTAATTTTATTTTTATTTTTTGCATTTTTACAGAAAATAAAACCCTTCAGAGAGCGGCCCGCAGGAGTGACTTTATTTGCGGATTGCGGACTGTGCAAGTCCCATTTTGAAGTGCGCTCCGCCTGAAAGGTTCTGCCCATTGGATCCCACGCGGAGGCATTTTCTAGTGTGCCGTGGGGTGGTGGTGGTGGTGGTGGTGGTGGTGAGGTGGATCCCTTTTTTTTTCCCTCCACATTTCGCAGAGAGTTCACTGTCTCCACTCCCCATTACACTCTCTCCAAAACCCACTCCTTCTCCCCCTCCCTATTTCTCTATGTTTGTTTTTGTTTTTTTTGGTACTAAAATAGAGTAGAACAAAAAATGGTATGGTATTTGGGTTTCTGGTTCCTTTGTGTGCTTATGCAACTTGGCCTCCTCGCCATCCTCTTTTACGAGGTGCGGTTTGCCATTTCCTTCCTTCCTTCCCTCCCTCTCTTTAAACCCCACCATTTTAATTCACCTCTTTCTCTTTCTCCCCCCACTTTTCTTTTTTTTTTTTCTTTTGTTTTTTTCTTTTCTTATATTTAATGTTTTGGGTGGGTGCTGTAGCTATTGGCCTTGACGGACTTGGAGGCCGACGAGGTGAACCCATTCGACGCTACGGCTCTTATCAACAACTGGGTTCTTCCAGAGTTCGCTTTGCAAGGCCTTCTCTCCCTTCTTTTCCTCTTGACTGGCCACTGGCTCATGTTCCTCCTTGCTTTTCCGCTTACTTGTTATCATGCCATGCTGTAAGTCCGGTTCCCTTTTTTTTTTTTCTTTGTTTGTTGCTTTAATTTGTTGTTATGCTATGCCTATGCGTTTACCCAAAAGCATAAAGATTGTCTCTTTTATAAAACCTGCATTTCTGATTCTTTCTTACTCTCGTTGTAGTCTTCCAAGTTTAGGAATTTTCTAAATGTGTGGGAAAACAGTAAAAGTGAGTAAAGATAGCAAGCACCTCAAGTTGATTGTGGATTATTAAAGTATGTAACTGATTCTGCACTGATTAGTGCAAAAAGATTGCTGTTAGTATGTGCCTGTTCTTCTTCAAGGGTAATGCTGCTTTGTTTTGGGTTTTATTTCTGTTTGTGACATCTAGCGTCAGCCTATGAACACATGATCTTTATATTCTGCACGATCATTGCTAATAATTGGCTTTTTTGGTTCTCACTTTTGCTGTTCAATAAACAATTAGTGGATTAAGTGAATGGAGTTGTTAACTTAAACTGGAAGTGTGTAACAAAACCTATTGCTTTTCCCATGTTATAGGTGACTACTTGTGCGGGTTCGATCTGTTCTGCTTTTCCCATGTTATAGGTGACTACTTGTGGCGTGCACTACCATTTCTTAATCCCTCTTCCCCCAACTCCCTGGAACAATGAAACCCAAAGCCAGCTCTCCTTTTTGTATTCCTATCCAAATTATTCTCTTGATCTTATTTCCGGATTTTTGAAGAGAAAATCTCGGCTCCAGTCCAAAAATTCTCTTTATTGTTCTGGTTGACAGTGATCACGATTGAATATGTCGAATAGTCTTGCCAAGTATCAATTATATTGTACTTGCTTTGATGGCAACGTTTCTCAAAATATTTGAAAGCAAGAAAGGGCCCCAATTCATTCTGGTCAGTTGCTAATGTTAATTTTTTTATTTCATAAAACAATGACAAGTTACGAAACGATTTATTGCCAACTGTGATTTGTACTTGCACATTGATATTTTTTAATCCATAGATACGTAATATCTGGAAATGGTGCATGCATTTGAAAAAATTCGTGTTTTATTCAGCTTTTGGTTGGGCAATCTTTACTGTTAAGCTCTTTTAAAAACTTGTATTATGATTAACCTGCCAACGCTGCTATAAAAGTAGGCAACTGAAAAATAGAGTTCAGTAGGCATCATGTGACATGTTTGGTTTGTGCTTTCTATGCTTCCCTGATTAAATTTCCACTGTAATATTGTCTTTCTAATACATTCAGGTTGACAAAGCGGCAGCATCTTATTGATGTCACTGAAGTTTTCAGAAGTCTTAATTTTGAAAAGAATTTTAGGGTGATCAAGGTTGCTGTCTACATGATCTTCTTGGCTGTTATTGTGATCAGGTTTGTTGTACTCTTAATATTTAATTTTCCCATTTTCTGATTAACCATTTTTATATTGCTAGTGGATTTATCTCAATGTATAAGCTTGTTTTATTGGAAAAAAAAAATCTCGAAATGATTTTGCTCTAATCAAGTTTGTCTGTCCTGTTTGGAATAGAATGATTGCAGGCATCATATCGCTAGACTACTATGAAGATTTAGACTTCCGATCCTCTTTCCTTGAATTATAGAAACTTTGCCATTGATATCCAGTCTGGATATGCAAATGTTTTGCAGCTGTGAAATAGGTTAGCATTTGTTCATATTACCATTCCACGGGTCTCTGTTTCTTGTTTTTTGAAATTGTACAAACTGATATCGTATAGCACTCCTGTGACACCATTTCCCTTATATGCTATTCGATGATATTTAATTTTATCCGTTTTCTGCCCAGTGCCTGTCTTTCTGCCATCTATTAATGTTTCACCCATAGGATACTGAAAAGAATTAGTCATCTTTGTCTACATCTGTTCTGCCAATTGCATTCTGACATATGGTCTCATGCAGCACTGGGTCTTATGTCTTGCATTATCATTTTTGGAAAGGGAAAAAAAATGAAATGAGAAATCCAGCTCCAGTAGTCTTGGAACTTTTTGATAAGAAATGGAATGTTGCTAAACTTTTTTGTCCATTAGTAATTCAAATTTTTTCTAGAAACGACTTGTAATTTGCCTCTGTTAGTTTCTAAACTACATATATTAAGTTGATAAACGTCACAATCAAACTTTTTCAAGCTGTGGCATGTGGTTTGGTTCTGTTACTGGAGAGTAAAGTCGATGCGATATTTGATTGTTGCTTTTCACTTAATACGCTGATTAATGTGCTATTCATCAGAGTTAATGTGTGGGCTTCTGTCAGATCTGCTTGAAATTTTATATGCTTCAGAATATAGAATTTATATGAATATCAATGTTCAGAACTATACTCTATGCTGCAGAAAATTAGTGTGGTCAGAACTATGCTTTATGCAGAACTATACCCTAGTAGATGTCTTGTCAGTTAATCTTCTCGTAATTCCGAGTTAGTTGTATGGTATGGGTTTGCTGCAGCATGTGCATGGTTGTTCTATTTTAATTTTTCCTTTTGTTCTTATCGTAGTTGATCTATTCTTTCTTTCTTTCTTCTTCTCCATTTTTTTTTTTTCCTGATGGATGATTGGGGGTATTGAAAGATGCATAATGTCAGCATTAGTGGAAAACTAGAGCAATCATTGAACTGTCTTACAAATTGGTACTTCCAATGTTATGTCCGAGGTGGCAAGCGGGAGTCATCATGAATATGGCCTGGTTACAGGATCCATCTTGTGGAGGCATAGTATGCCTAAGTTGGCAGCTGATGTGGTGGTGGGTGGGAAAGGAAGGGGAGGATCTTTTTCCTCAGTTGTAGCCGAAGATAGTATTTGTCTGCTTTCCAAGTGAAAAGCTTGATTGCTTGCTCTCTTCCTCTGTCTCCTGTACTAATATAGCAAATTCTAACTTGCAGGCTCGTGTTTACTGCTTTCAACATTATAAGAAATGTGGATGATGACGTTCATATATTTTGACTACCAGCGACTGAGGTACACGATAGTTGCACGTTGTAAGTGGGTTCTACATCTCTGATTCGTGGGAGAAGAAAAAGCAAATGACATTTAGCCTCCAGAACTAGAAGTCTTTGTACTTTCATGTTAAAAGGAGCCTCATTGAGATGATAAATATATTTGGCTAGAGTTGATTCGTGAGTCCCCCACATATTCTTACTGAGGGGAATGCTTCGACTGAGTTTACAGTTAGGAAGTATAGATAGATGGATGTGTTTGCCTGACCGAAACGCATCAACTACTTTTGTAATCGATAGGTTTCTTTGTTAGCTTTATGCAGTCAAATGTTGTATTTGGATTTCCTCCTGTTTGAGTATGGTTGTGCCTGTGACCAAAACAGTTTCTGTGCACGCAGGGAGGTAATGCACTGTCCTGCTTCCTTCTCTGCAGAGTAAGATGCACTTGTTATAGGAACCGAGTACTTTGAAATTCCACATCTAGCTTGCTTTTTGCTTCTGATCGATTCGGTTATGCATGCACTATATTATGTTACAAGTGCAGTCGACCCTCAGCCTAAACAAAACAATGCAAAGGACGGTTGGTCGACCCTCAAGCGCCCTTCATGCACCCTTGGTCTTGGGACGTGTAAATGGGCTCAGCTTTTGTCAGCAAAGGACGGTTTTGATTGGAAGCTAAACCTGTCTTGTGTCACATGTATATCTCCTTCTGGGTCTGGGCCTAGTTATGGAAATAGGATTTTATAGAATTCCCGTATTAATGGCATTAATCATGATTATGCCTGCTTTCAAACAGTCTTTGCTATGACATTTCCAATGTACATGTTGGGCCTGCCCCTGTATTAGGACCCCCTTGTCGTATTTTTGGATGGTGAGAAATTAGGTAGAAAGTAAATAAAATAAAAATATAGTAATAATAATATTATAATTAATAAAAATTAAGGATTAGAAAGTTGTGAGAAAGAAAATAAATAGTAATTTGTGAGAAAAAAAAAGTAAAATGTAGTCGTTTGAATTAATAGAAAATAAATAAAAAAATTTTTTTTCATTCTTTTAGAAAATATCCAAGTATGGCATAATGGTACAAAAAAAAATGCCCATAGGGTATTATTTCTTTTCTGATGGGTCCGCCAACTTTTGTTAAGAAAGAAAACCAAAGGATACGTAAGTTGACAATCTCTTTGGGATTTGGGCTGATAGAAATTTATAAAATTGGAAAGAAATTTTTTTTTTTTTTGTTTATAGTAGAGATAGTAATTTATTATTAAAAAGGAGAGTATGTGAGAGAGGAAATTAGAATTCAAATTTTAGACCTTCTAAGAAAAGACACACTTTCTACTATTTTTAATTAAGCCGGATCCTTAATAAAAGGAAATTCTAGGCCTAGAGACTGTCAATGGGGTAAGGGAAACTTCCCCTTGAGCCCATGCACAAAAAGTGCTCTTGTAGATGCTCTCATCATCTGATGCGCAAGTCATTTCATAACCACACCGGAACCTGTTGAGTTTTAACTCAACTCTGCTCTACCTTCTCACGGTCTATGTTGGAAATTTAATCCCCCCACAAGTCCCTAAGCTTGAGTTTTGGTTTTTGAATAGAAACATTCGCCTGTAGTTGTTTGCAGTTACCGTTCAAGTGGGATGGATGCGTGTGACCCTTGTGCCAAAGCCAATTATTGATTGAAAAAACAAATGTGCCTCTGATGCCGCAACATTAGTGAGGTTTGGGCAAGAGTTGGATGTAATCATTTTTAACTTTATGTTTTGCAAAGGGACTATTTCGCGACTCAAAGCGAAAAAATACAGTAATTTTTCCCTTACATCAAGCCTTGCCTTCCAATTGAGTAAAAAAAAAAGAGTGGATCCAATGGCCGAGCTGGTAAACGATAAGCGAAGAACCTCTATAACCCAAGCTGGGCCTGAAAATGCCTGCACATAAAATGGGCCCACTTATTTTCCACAAGAGTCGTAATACTACAGCTTGCTGGGCCCCGTATTGTAGACAAGCTTCAGAACAGCTTGTCTACCGCTGCACAACCAAAAAATACTCATAATTGATTGTTGGGCCCCACACAAAAGCTCAATCATCGTGGTACTCCACTGGAGTGGGGGGCCCCATTTTCACTGATGGGAAAAGCGTCGACCCTACTTACGTCCTCCAGCGGCTACGTCAGATCGTTTTCGGATCCTGGGGCTTGGCGACTGGAGCTGTCTTCGGTATTTCCAACGTGGGCCCAGCTGACGGGGCCCTCAACAACAAATGGCAAGGTGGGGTCGTGTTGCAGTTGGCGTCCTTGTCTGAGTGGGTCCCCTTCGTTGGAGATATCCGGCCGTCCGATCGTACCAGCTTGTACCCTAATAATTAATTCCAAGGGCTTCTTTGTAAAGTAAGGACATATTTGTTGTGAGAAGGAAAAGGAGGACGAGAAAGAAAAATATAATTATTATTATATATATTTTTTTATATTTTTTTCTTCTCATTTTTTACACTACTCCAAATAACTTTATTTTTTTTTCACTTTTTCCCTCACAAATTACTATTTATTTTTTCTTTCACCATACTTTCTTTCTTTTAATTTTTCTACCATTTTAAACAATTTTATTTTCTATTCACTTTTTTTCTTACAAATTACTATTTACTTTTCATTCACCACACTTTTTTTCTCTCCACTTTCTCTATCATTCTAAATAATTTTATATTCTCTTTATTTTCTTTTCTTTTCTCTTCCTTTCCCCACCCTTCCCTCCACTCCAAACACACCATAAGAAGTATTTAAATGGAGCCCCCTTTCTCTCTCGCAAAATGTTTTTGAGTGTTGTAAAGATTCTTAGCAGCATCTCTTTCATTTAACGAAGGTCTCTTCCTGGATTGATTTCTTGTCCTCGTGGGCTTCATGTCAATTTTTTTTTCCTGTTTTTTTTAAGAAAAAAAATGTGCATCACCTAAGGGATGTTAGTCATTAAACTTATATGTAGAGATTAGAAGTGATTTATTAATGATTTTATTTAATTTCTTTTATATAAATAATTCACCATTTAACATTAATAGATCTAAATGAGACTTCATCACAACAATCCACAACGATTACCCAATCTAAAATTTAACATATGTAATTCAGCCAAATCCTTCAAGTCTACGTGGGTGAGGACACATTTACATATTTCAACTAAAGGAACAGTGATAGAGTTAGAATTAAAACTAAGTTAACTACGCAAAATATATATCGGATTACCATTTCACCCGCACCGAATTACTATCCAGCCTCTCATGGCAGCAGTGGCTTCATGTCATCCTGTTGTATGGGCAGATACCAATTTTAATATTTCACCCGCGGGTTAGGATAGCAATATATTAATTAGAGCAAAGGAGTAATGGTCAAATACAATTTCTGTTAAGCGTAAGAAAATCGTATTAATTATTTAGAGATACGCTTATTGTTATAATTATAATGTTTCACTCAAATTAAAGTTCACTTATTATACGGCACGGAATAGGAATATGGTCTGAGACCTATACCGTAGTCTGTTCGTGAAGTTTCAAAAACTCCGCTGTCAAATTAAAATAATAATAATAATAATCAGTGATTTGTTGTGGCACCGTCTTCCTCCTTAATTAAAGCATTTGATTGGATAAAATTCTAATGAATGAATTGTCTGGTTTACAGCTAAGATTTTTCAGACTTTCAATGCTGTCTCTTTCACTATATTTTATTTCGAGAAACCCTGTCCATAAATCCGATCATATAGATCGAAGAGACACTTGCATGCTATCATCACCGTCGACATAGCCTTAGTTCTTTCACGTTGAGCGTTCTTTTTGGTTAAAGAGAGGCATTAAGATTTGAAGCCGTTTTGACGTAATGTCTTAATTAGTTAGTGTTGACTAAGACAAAAGTTTTCAGTGGCAGTCGTGGGCTTTGATTTTTGGTACTAAGAGCTTGTTATTGTGCATCAGTAACTTTTAGTTTTGATTTGTCTTTGTCGCCATCGATCTTTGTCAGCATTCGTGCTCCCTCGTGGAGCTTAGTACCCCTTCTAGGTTAGGTGCTGGTTTCTTTCTTTTGAGGTGTTAGTGTTTCACTGTCCCTATTCATCTTCGAATCTCCTTGGATTCAGTGTTTGGTAAAGTTTTGGGGTTTTGACAGCCTTCCCTTCTTCGACCCTATGCTTTGCAGGGTGAGAGTGGGAGAGGGGGGGGTGCTTTTTGGAGCTGAGAGAGCCTGTGTACAGCTCGTCCTGCGCTGCCTTCTACTTTGCTCCAGGTCATTAACTTTTGCCAGGTTTCTGCTTCTTGCTTCTCGGGTTTCTCTGCAATTATGGCTTTGGCTAGCGCTTTTTTTTGGTGTAGTGGCGTTATCTGGCGTGCGTCCAGCTTCCTGCTAGTTCTCTGATGCCGTCGAGCCCTTTAAGGGGTTGCCACCTTCCTCATTTGCTGGGGGTTCACCGCTTCATCGGTGGTGTTGGAGTGTTTGGAGTTTCCAGACGATGGTCTTTTCAAGTCGAACTCTGGGTCCGGCTCAGGTGCTTGTAGGCCTCCTTTTCTTGGGCTTTGGGCCTGAGCTAGATACCTTTTGTGACCTATTTGGTGTGTTGCAGGGATTAGGTTTCAGGTTGTGGTGGGCTTCATTTGTGTGATAGGATGATCCGTTTTCTTCTATTTATGTAAAGTGTGTGGGTTTAAGTTAGGCTATTCTTTATGTACTTGTTTGTACCTTACCTAACGAATGATTTTACCTATTGATCAAAAAAAAAAGTTAGTGTTGGTTAATTTTATTTTTTATTAAAATAAATAAAATTTATTTATAATTTAATATTATATAATTTATTTATTTTTATTTTTTATATTAAGTTAACTTTACTTATTATATAAGATATGATTATTAATAAATTATACTTACTAAAAAAATAGTGAAGGCTTAACATAGACACCTAATCTAAAGCATAATCTTTCCTCTTTAATAAAAAAGTCTATAAATGAGATTCAACAACAATACCATCGTTTAACAATCAAACCAAGTGAAACAGAATATAATTTCACTCAGTTAAAATTCGTTACTTAATAAGTCTTATGTTGTGCTTGGATTGTTCGAAAGTGGTGAGAAGGAAAATTATGAGAAAATAAGATTATTTAGATTGATGAGAAAGTTGTGAAAAAAAAAATGATAAGAAAGAAAATAAATAGTAATTTGTGAGAGAAAAAGTAAAAATTTGTTATTTGAATTAATGAGAAAGTTGTGAAAAAAGAAAAATTATAAGAAAATAGTACAGTAATGATAATATTTTTTTGATTAAAATTTTTCAATCATTTTCTTTTCTCATCAAATTCTCTCAAACCAAACACATCATTAAAATATATATTCTTTATATAGAGTCGAGCCTTTAAACTATTCATGAAACTTTATAACATTAACAGAAATATAATTTAAAAAACAACAACAAAAACCGTCTAATAAAAAAAGTAACCAAATAATTAAGGATAGTGTCTGATTGAAGATATATAATATATATTTATAAAAAAAAGTGTACAATATTGTTAATGAGTTTATTATCGAACTCCCTTAAGAAACTAAGTTCATGGTTGATCGTGCTTAACGCGTTTAGCAAGCTTTAAACTATGTTTATTGAATTTGTGAAGCATATAGTAGAACTTGAACATAATATTACATGAAAGTGGTAAATATATAACTGTTAAACTAAACATCATAGATCACAACAAACGCAGATGTTGGGGATAAGGTAGAAAGAAAAGTAAAACTTAAGGAAATTAAGCAGCTATCTTATGAGCCAAATGCTAACAAACTAGCAAGCGAGAGGAATAGCAACTCCAATCATATATTGGTATATAAACTCATGCATTAATCTAGGAGGTGGCAAATTACGTATCGTGCATTCATGCTCATCTCACCATCATGATTCATGCCATCAATGTTTGCACAATTACCCTCTCTTTCTCGCTTCCACGGGATCGATGTACAGCCATTTTGAAATTGTCTATGTTGCTAAGTATTCACTGTCACCAAATCCTCCTCGATCTTTAGTTGTTCTTTCTTCTCCGTTATATCAAATTTTTTGTTGCTTTTTTTATGTGGCGTTCATTAATGTTAACAATTGCGTAGACACCACTTGGCCGATACATGAATCATGAGGGGGACGATTGAGCCACCCAACTCCAACCACCATTGCCTGAATGGATTTGAATCGCTCCATCAACAAAGGCTTGGGGAAGCCAAGAATTTGAGTACATAGGTCGTGTGTAGCCCCTCACCCTAATGTGCCAATTAAACACTTGTCCCCACTTAAGAGGATACAACAACTATATCTTACACGAGAACGACTAATGAGCACAAAATTTTGTGGACTTATTATTTTTTTTTTGGATAAAAAAAAGTATTTGTAAGTATGTTAGTCATAATGCTTGCTTACCGAGACCCATTTCTGAACTGTTGATATTTTCATTTAATCTCTCAAATAAGGAGGACCACCATCTGAGTACTGTTGGATCCAAATAGGCTTTTTCCATACTCAAACTCAAACTCGGTGTCAACGAGTCTAAAACTGAACACTGTGCCTTGGCATACATTATCTAATTGGGAGCAAACAACAGTGAGAGTATTCGAACTCGAGTCAATACCTAGAAAAGTATACAGAATCACTACCAAATCACCATTTTATGTGATACAGACTTATATTTTACAATAACTGTTTTATATGTTATATAAATATAAAATGTCTTGTATATAATATAAAATAATGCTATATTTATTTATGCTAATAAGTATGAGATTTACATCCCACGTCTCAAGCCCCTCATCCTAGAAGAAATCACATCAGGCAATAAAAAGAGGGACAGATAAAACGGAATAAATTAAGACTATCGTGCACCCGTGATCTCTAACGTGCACTGAGAGCCTTCTTGTCGACTCTACGTTGTCTCTGATGATCCGGTGGTCATTGGTGCCCTTTGGTGGGTTCTATAAGGCCCCTGTGCCTTTTTGTTTTTATGTTTTTCTTTGTGTTGGCTCTTGTTTTCTCTGTTTTCCTTTTCTGGTTGAGGTTTGCGAGTTGATTTTGCTCTTCTACCCCCCATCCTTGTGGTCGGAACACTGGTAGGGGAGGTTTTCTGCTTTTGCTATTACAGACAAGCCATGTATAGCGGTGATGGCTGGGTCCTCTGTCATGGTTCCTTAGCTCCGATGACCTTTGCTCTTTGGGACTAGAGTTCTTAATGTTGGTTGCAACCTCAATCCGTGCTTTCTGGTTGATCTTTTGCTGTTTTGTGAGTGTTTGGTGGTGGTTCTCACCAATGTTTGTTGCTGTGTTAGAGCCTTTGTGGCGTTTGGCCGATTGTGGCTTTGTGGGCTCATACCAGCTTTTCGTCAGTGTCGATTCCGTACCGACTTTAGAGGGGACTGTGGAGCAAGTGAGATGAGCCGCTGTTTGACCTATCGGTCGAGGTCTTTTGAGACTTTGGGCTGGGCCTGTCTTCTATGGATTATGACTTTCGTTTGGGCCTTGTTATGTCAATTGTATGAGTTGATGTTGGTAGCTTGGACCATGTGTACTAATAGCTTTTGTGGACCTTGCCTCTTTGGGTTTGAGATTTGTACTAGACTATTCCAGTTTTAATGAAATACGACTTTTCTACTGTTCTAAAAAAAAAAAAGGGACATTGTCAGAGAAAAAAAATAGAAAACAAAATCTTGAAAAATAAGGACTCCTTGTAAATGGGGTTAAATTAATAAGGGAAGATGTTCACGCGGATGGCCAAATGGACATTCTCCTTCCGAGTCTTGTGTAACATCTAATCTGGATGCAAAAAATGAGTGCAGATTCAATGTTGATTCATATTACTTAATTTTAATAATTTATTTAAGTTTTCTTATCATTTATTAAAAGATGTATCAACTACAATAAATGGTTCAAGTGTCCCTCAGGGGACGCCCTAGTGGTTTGAGTTCAATAATTCTATCGTAGAGGTCTTGAGTTCAACTCTTGGGGAGGGATGAGTGAAATTTGTGGGAGGGGAGAGCTACCCCCATTCTGTAGTTCACGACCCAATGGGCCTCCTAATGGACCAAAAAAAAAAAGGTTCAAGTTGAGAGAAGTTAGGCCACATCATATTCTCTTTTTTTTTGACAATTGGAAAATCATAATATCATTAGCAATAACCGTCCGAACTTAACAGATAAGAGAGTTCAATTGGAGGGTTGGACACCCAGTCTAAGGGACAAGAACCCCCTTTGGACTGTTTAGCAACCCAATCTGCAACCATATTAGCCTATCTGCTAATATACGACAAAATGCATTGAGAAAACCGTGACAAAAGACACTTGATATCATGCAAAATGGGAGCTATCTCATAGGGCCATAGATTAATTGGACAAGACATGGCTGAGTACACCAACTTTGAATCCGTCTCCACAATAGAAAGTGTTGGAAAAAACTTTGAATCCAGCTGTAAGGCCATCAATACTGCATTTGCCTCAGCTTGTAAAGGAGATCTAGCCTTCATTGCCTTATCTCATCCATCAATGACTTTTCCTCTAAAATCTCTACACACGACCGCTGTCCCAACTCTGCAGCTAGCAGCATCGAAAGCCGTACCACAGTTAAGCTTGTATGAGTCTCTAGCTGGCGGTACCCATCTAGCATCCTGTGCCACATTCTGAGAGGCCACCCGCTCCTTTTGCACAAGTTGGAGCTCAATAATTGATAGACGGATACGATTCAAAGTGAGGGACGGGTCAGCTTTCTTTTGTTCAAACATGAATTCATTCCTTGTTCTCCAAATCTACCAGTAGTGAATAGCCACAAGAGGAAGCATATAGAATTGTTCCCTTTCTTTGAAAAAATTTTTAATATCTTCCCACCACACTGCAAAGAAAGGGAAACCTTGTAAACTTGGAATGTATCCAGATTGACCACCCATCCACGTAGCACGAGCATATGGGCACATAAAAAGCAAGTGCTCAATTGACTCTCGCCCAATTCTACATAAAGAGCAATTGTCAGTATGTATGACTTTCCTAAGACATAAATTTTCCTGTGTAGGAAGATTATTGTGCATGGCTCTCCAAACAAATTGTCGGATCTTAAGGGGGCAATTTAGGTGTCCCAGGGCTTTCCAAGTCTTCGGCCTAATAGTGTGAGAGTGGCTTTGCTTCTGTTGACTAAACCTTTTCTCAAACATCAAGTGGTAGCCAGACTTAACTATATAATTTCCTCTTGTGTCAAAATGTCATATCATTGAGTCTGACACTAGTTCCATGCTGAGGGGGATATTGGTGATGGCTTTAACTTCTTCAGCGGAAAAAAGATCCTGGAGCTTTGGGATATCCCACTGATCATTCTGCTGGCCAAAGAGGTCCTTCATCAAGTGGCAATTAGTATCAGCTGGTCTCTCTGAAAGCACTCTAAACCCTAGCATGTCTGGAACCCATGGTTCATCCCAAATTGGCACTGTACGCCCATCCCCAATCATCCATCTTACTCCCATTTGCAAGAGTTCTCTTGCTTGCAACAAACTCCTCCAACTATACGATACTTGATTTGGACGGCCAGTTGTGAGAAAAGAAGATGCGGAAAAATACCTACCTTTTAACACTTGCATCCAAAGTTTAGACAGCTCATGAATCACCCACCATGCTTGCTTAGCGAGTAAAGCCATATTGAAGCGAGCCAAATCCCGAAAACCCATCCCACCATCTCCAATCGGCTTTGTAAGTGACTTCCAGTTGGTCCATGGGATCTTAAATTCATCATATTTTTGACCCCACCAAAAATTGATATTGTTGTGGCGACAGCTTCGACAAGAACACCTCTACCTGCTTGCGGAAGAAGCCGCATTTTCCAAGATTTTAACTGGACGGCCGCATCATATTCTCTCGTTCAATTCTCTGGTGCACGTAACATTTTGTTCTGAAATTTAGGGCCAGAAAATCTTTTAGGGGTCCGAACTCATCAAATTCTCCCAATTTACGGCTTTTATTGTTTTTCTGATTAATTTCTTCAAGAAACCTTTTTTTTTTTCTAATTCTAGAAGCTTATTGACTTATGTTCTCGAATCTTCTTTAATTGTCATGCACAAACGTGCTCGCAATCTCTCAATCAAAGATTATCCTTGACTGGAAAGGAATGATCTTGAGATTTTTATCTACTACTCCCGGAAAAAAAAAAACATAACCAACAAGCGCTGGTGCGGATAGTAGAGATTCGTCACTGCTTAACCAAAGGTCTCGAGTTCGAATCCCTGAGAATGCAGTCGTGGTAAATACTTGCTGGGAGACCTTTGCCACCCTTTGAAGTCCTGCCCGAGTTAGTCCAGATTAATCAGCCTATTGAGCTGGACACTAAACGGTTTCAGACAAAAAAAAAAAACACATTTTATTTTCTTTTTTATCACTAATATTATTGGTAAGTGTTACCTCTTTCTTGTGTAAATGAAAAAAAAAAGAAAAAGAAAAAGAAAAGATAGTAACTAAGCATAGCAGTTACCTTGTTAAAAAAATTAGTAACTATATAAACGAATATAACTTCTTTTTTTTTTCCTTGTCAATCGTAGTTCAATTTTCACTTAAAGTAACTTATAAGTAAAATTCTGAATACAAAAGATTAACGTGGAGAATATTGTCTTTGAAATATTTTGAGAAAAAGACTAATCTTAGTTAATGGAAAAACTGATTCAATAATATAGTTATGGTAAAGATTAAAAAAAAAAAAAAGGTGTGACATTGATTAGTTTAAAAATTAATGGGGGCATGGAGGATGACACCACCTGTAAATATAATTTTTTTTTTTTTGGTTTTAAGAATGTTGATTATAAGAATGCCATTACTCTAAAATATTGTGGAGCGTAGCCGGAAATTATGGATCTTAGCCTATCAAGTGCATTCTCTACCATACCTTCTTGTCACTTGTTTGATAACTAGCATTTGCCCATTTCGGAAACTTTATTTAATATTATAAGTAGAATGAAAAATACTGATTCATTATATATATTTTTAATCAACAAACCATTTATTAGTATATTCATAAGAAAACATTATTTTTATGATCCTTAGAAATTATAATATTAGTTTTATATGTATTCTGATATGTGTCCAATACATTTTTTAAGAGAATATGTGTCCAATATATTAATTAGAAGACATGTTTCCCAATTACTTTCTTTGGTTTGACTACTTAGACGAAAAACTTTAATTTATAAGTTCCTAAATATAGTGACAATTGAATATAACAAATCATTAATTAAAAAACAGAAAATAAGTGTTTTAGTCATATATTGGAAAAATCTTAAATTTATTTAAGAAAATCATATAAAATATTTTTAATAATCGTATTCATATGATCTTAGTATGTTAGTTTTTTTCAGAATTGGCGTGTTCTTATATCTACATAGTACGTGATCATATTTGTGTCCGCATATATGTATATATATGGTATGAATGCAACAGCCTTCTTGTGAACACTAAGTTGTGTATTATTAGACTTTATTCCCTAGTTTGTTGGGGGTGTTTTCTCTTTATCTTTTTTTTTTTACAGAAAAAGAAGAAAACCACTCATGCTATATTAGAGAAGTAAATAACAACATCAAAGAATACATTAACCCACTGCAATTATATTACTGATTATATGAATATATAACTCAAAAACTTATTTGTAAACTTTCTTTCGTAATAACTCTGCTGAGCTGAGAAAAGCACGCTTCCAAACTCACGCTTCATCAATAAAACCATTAATATGAGAAAAGAGCAAAACACATAATCAAAATTAAACTAGGTCATTTTTGTTTGGGCTGTCTTTCGAAGCTTTCAACTTGGCATTATAACAATACCTTTAAGGCCAAAAAGGACTTAGTTGTCTTGCCAGAGCAAATCATGGTCACTTAAATTGTGAGGGGAGAATCCTAAACTTCTAATACAACCGATTTTGATATTTTGTTGAAATATTTTGGTTCTGTATTCAAGTTTTAATGATTTTATTTTTTTTTAACCTTACATTTTCCTTTGTAACAAAAAAAAAAAAAAAAACAGCGTGAGGTGAAATATCGTTGATTAGCCAGCCATAAGAGCTGTCCTGTTTTTATCACGTTCACACACGATGTCTGCCTCCAAGTTTTGATGCATCGCCCTCATTTGTATGGGTTTTTTGTTTTTGTTTTGTCCTTGTCCTTGTCCTTGTTTTTTCAACGTTTGTTTTTTTTTAATTTTTTATTTATTAAGAGACTTATTAGATCATAAACTAGAAAATAAAAATAATTCTTCCGTTTCTATAAACTTCATACCTCATTTTCAAGATTAAAATTCGAAACTTTGAATAAAAATTCGAGACTTCGAATAAATTTCATACCTCATTTTCAAGATTGTGCTATGATCTCTTCGTGACAGATTTTTCTTTTCCTTACTTCTGTGGATTTTGAAAGTAGAAAAAGTTGCTACTGACCAGTAAGGTTCGCTGTCATTGATCCGTCTATTTTAGCAATTGCTAATTGTCATCACATCGCTATAGTTTGAGGAACACTGAATCCCAAAAACTTTTCGGATGACAAGTATGCAAAAGTTTTTAATGACATCCTTTTTTTTTTGTTTTTTTATCAGTGAGTAACGCTGATGAAATTCCTAACATTAATTTGTTAGCCCAAAGGTTCATTTAATTCGCAAAGTAGTTATATTCATTCATTACCTTGTTAACCTATGTTGAATAATATATATGTATTTATGCATGTAAGTATATATCTTGGAAAACATTATACATAAATCTTTATTATGTAACTAAATTTATGTATTTGTTAGTTTAATCATTTACTAATGGAAATGTTACTCTAAAAGTAATCTTCTTACATTGCGAGTTATTCAACTAAACTGACTAACACAAATTTGAATTCAAATCTCACTTCTTTTAAATTGATAAAAAAATATTTATCAATATATTCTTCTTCTTACAAACATAAGCTACATTATAACGCCTCATAGTTATAGTTTACAAAATCAGTGAATTTTGGTGTATAAATTATTATTATTGTTATTTTTGATTAAAATTTGTTCAGACGTATGAGAGGTATCTCCATCCCATAATCAAGAAACGCTTACAGATTATTAAAAATTTACAATATATCTTACTTGTCATCTATCTAATAGGAATTCTAATAACAATTAATAATATTTAAATTCGAGATAAAGTGTATCAAAATTCGATTCAGACACGTATAAATTAATGCAGGGGTCATCTTCAATGCATGAAAACCATGTAGGGCCTCGGTTAATGACCGGTCTCCGCCATATGGGACCAAAACCACTACTTGGTCGGCCCACGGTCCGTCCTTTTAACTCTCTTGCATCCAACGAAAATGTACGGTCATTCTCAAAACTATGCCTTCCAAATTTTGAAGTCCATTTTTTTTGGTGTGTATAATAGACAAGTAAGATGTAGTCTGTTATTGTTGTCGTTGTCATACTCTAAATTTTTTGGAGAAAAAAATTATTATTTTGTAAGAGCATCAGTGTGTTTAATACTTTCAATTATATATTTAAAAAAAATTTCTTTGCTTCGTAAGAGTAATAGAGTACCGAATATGAATGATGTGTTTATCCTATCAACATATGATCTTCAAGAAATATACTATCCTTTTATTTTGATAAAAAAAAAAATGAAATAGGGAGCCTTTCTCCAAGAAAACTACAATGCGTTTGATTATCCTCTCAACATATCCTTTTATTTTGGTCTTCCTATAAATAACTATAGATGCATTTGATGCACTAAATAAGGTATCGTCGTTAAGAACAATGCATTTTTCTTACTACGTTATTATCAAGTATTTTTTTATTGTATTTTATGTATTAAATACACTCAAAGTATGTTTAACTCTCCAATTTGAGCTATAATAAAGAAATTTTGGGAAAAATGTTTTTCAAACAAAAATTGAAAGATGTTCCTCTTTCACTAAGTTATGACTAATTACTTAATTGATAAGTTACCGTTAAGCCTTTTGTACAAACAATATTTATAAGACTCCACAAACTTTTTTAAACTTATAATACTTGCACAGTTCCCTAAAGAGAAAAAATATAATACTTGCACAGTAGTTGCTAGAACAACTTATGCTGAAATTAAGAACTTAAAACTGTATATATACTTCTCTATTTCTTACTAGTACAAAAATTTGTAACACCAACAAGAAATTGTTAACAACAGACAAGTCCACCGATGTATCTCTTCTATTTATCGATTTTGTCCTAATCCTCCTTTTCTTCCGAAAAAAAGGAAGAAGTAGGATCTTCATCGGTGGATCTCTTTGTTCTTGTTTAGTTTCCTTTGTTTTGGAAGTTGTTTCTATTTTTACATCTATTTCTTCTTCATCTCTTTCTTCTATTTATGAGGGTTTAGGTTCTTAATAAAAATGAATAACGGTATTCTGCCTAAATAGTAGACATGCCACACAGGGAAAAAAAATGCAAACTATGGTTAGGGCCTTGGGGCAAAACCCAATTTGGAATGAAAATAAACGAAAACAAAAAAAACAAAAAAGAAGATTGTAATTCAAATTAGATGACTCTTCTTGAAAATTTTTTTTTTGGTCGGAGACTGTGTATTATTGTTAATATGTTACAGCTACAAATACTAAAAACGGAAAAAGATAGTAACCACACTTGGTAGTCATTTTCAGTGGTCATACTGTAATAGCACACAAATTTTTTATAATTACATATATATTTTTTGTAACAAAAATTTATAATTTATTTTTTTATTATAAAATATATATATTATTATAAAAAAATTTATATATTATTACAATATAATTCTCCTATATAATAAAAAATATATAACTACTTAATGAAACTCAAAACTACTAAAAATTTGACCTTCATTAATAAAAGAAAGAAAAGGGGAACGATTGTAAGTAGCAACTTTTTAGTGGGTCCCTGTTATGCACTTATGCTTCCCCTCTTCATCCCAACGAACTGTACAATAAGAGCTGCACCTGCCACTCTGTCTCGCTCGGTACAATACTACAATTAGAACCGCAATCCCCACAGTACACACGACAAGGTTGCTTTCCCTATACTCCAAATGGCTTCACCCCATAAGTAATCTCTTTTCTTTTTATGTACATATAAAAAGAGTATCTAGATTTTCACACAAAAAATATTGCAAAGAATTTTAAAATAAAATATTACTGTATAATTTTAAATAAATAGTAATAAATAATAATATAATTATATTTAAAAATTTTAACAATTAATTACTTTTAATAAATTTAATTATTTGATATTTTATATTATTTTATTATCATTTTAAAATTACATGAAGTCACAATTTTTTCTAATAATAAGGATGATTAAATTCTAAATGAATTGTTACATTGGAAAACTTAAATGGCAACAAGTGACGGAAGTGCAGTAAACAAATCATAATTTAAACCATTAAATTGTGAGTTAAATACATTTTAATCTCTTATAATTTGATTATTTTGTGAATTA
The DNA here is from genome assembly GCA_037832335.1 of Carallia pectinifolia. Classification (NCBI taxonomy): domain Eukaryota; kingdom Viridiplantae; phylum Streptophyta; class Magnoliopsida; order Malpighiales; family Rhizophoraceae; genus Carallia; species Carallia pectinifolia. The sequence continues at coordinate 10,485,144 of CM075444.1, forward strand.
CTCCCCTATAGTTTTAATTTAGGCGTTTAACCTTTCTGTAATTTTTAATTTTAGTAATGAACCCTACTAGTAGTAATTTCTTAAATCTATTAATAAAAATTAGTCAAAATTACATAATTTTGTAATTATTATTTTTTTCTCTACCAAAAAATATATCATAAGTTTTTCCAATTAAATTTTAGTGTATATTTTAACTACATTTTACATTATTTCTTTTACAATTTTTTTTTAATTTTCAGTGTACTGCACATGTTAATATAGAGATATTTAAAACAGTATTCATGATTAACAACTATGTGAAATATAATAAAATACTTGCTATCATAAAATAATATAATTATAGTTAATTTCTGTTAATAGATTTAAGAAATTACAGATAAGAAATTGATTGTCAAAATTAAAAATCACAAAAAATTTAATATCTAAATTAAAATTATAAAAAATACTATTCAAAACAATTAAATTACAGTAAATAAAATACATTTAAATTAAATTATAAAAAATAAATTAAATTAAAAAATTTAATATCGTTAAATTAATTATATACTATAACAGTAATTACTTGGTAATTTGTCTCGTCAAACTCATATTGCGTATACGTACTTACACATACACGTATGCATAGAAGGGAGAGAGCAGCAACAAACAGCGGCAGACACAAACTGACACCTAACAACAAAGAAGCAGCATTGAGCCTGAGCTGAGAGCGCCATTGAGGCCACCACCCATTACATACTGTTACAAAGCTTCTTACTTTTACTTCCTTTCTTCACCCATTTCAAGCCACCATTTTTGGTGTCCTTGGAGGCCTGTCTCTGTGAAACTCCCCAGCTGAGATTTTCGCAACCCCCATCTTTTTGTTTCTTGAAATTTTGATTCCAATAGAGCTCAATTTGATTGGGTTTTGGTTCAATTTCTGTTTTCTTTTCTTACGGGTTTGCTTGGTTATGGAGCCTCCTGCAGGACCCGGAGCTAGATCCGACGACTCCGGGCTCGATTCTATCCAATTCGCCGAAGATATCCACCACTTAATCTCCTCTGTCCCACCGGATAATGGCAGCTCTTTCACTGCCCTCCTCGAACTGCCCCCGAATCAGGCCATGGAGCTCCTCCACTCTCCCGATTCGACACTCGGGGCGGCCCGACCCGTTTTCGTGCACGAACATAAACCGTATCAGCTGCCGCCGCAGCACTTCAGTGCAAATTTGACGTTTCCGACTAACAGCGGCTTAATTGAGCGAGCCGCGAGATTCTCGGTGTTCGCCGGCGAAAGCTTGAATAACACCTGTAACAATTCCGCTGAAACGAGCTCAGTGCCCTCGAGTTCCAGTGCCAATCCGGAGAAATCCGTGGAGAGCGAGCCCGCCGAGACGGAATTGTTCCTCAATTCAACGCCGCAGCCGGTTTCCGATCCGACGGCGGAGATCGGGAGGCAGAATCAGAAGTCGGCGAAGAGGAAGGAGCGAGAGAAGAAGGTACCGGGAATAAGGGGTTTCTTGGATCCCAAACTTTCACTAAAACAATCTTATTAGGCCACTAAAACCTCCATAATTAGCTGCTTATTTAGCTAATTAGTATCTGCCAATTTGATTCATTTAGGCGAAAAGCTCAGCAAAGAAGAGGAAAAGCACTGAAAATGAGAGCTCTGGAAATGGGCAGAATCTTCCTTACGTTCACGTTCGGGCTCGTCGAGGCCAAGCCACTGACAGCCACAGCCTAGCAGAGAGAGTAATGATCTCATAATTAATTAACCAGCTTGGTTAACCTCAACTTAACGGATAATCATTCCACTAACTAATAAAGTTTCAATCTTTGAGCTGACTGCGAGGTGGGGTTTTTGTTTGCCTCTTTGATTCAATAGGCAAGGAGAGAGAAGATCAATGCAAGGATGAAGCTTCTTCAAGAACTTGTCCCTGGCTGCAATAAGGTAACGTGCTTGGTGGACGTGATTCTTGGTTTCCAGTGCTAATGATTGGTTAGTTTCTGATTAATTAATCATTTGATTTAGGTATCCATCAAACTTATTCTGTGATAAAGCGGCATTATATGTTTGAATTATGTGTTTTTGTTAATGGGTTTGTATTGTGACTTATTTTGCAAAGGTGGGTCTTCTTGCGTTTGTACGAACAAAAGTGCTCGGTGGGGTTGTTGCCAGTGATTTTCTTGTGTGTTTGCAGAGCACTTTATGAGTGGTCTTTTTTTGGGGCTAGTTTTGTCATTTGAAGCAATGGCTATTGTGGTCTGCCGTCTTTTTCAATCAATTCTAAGCCTGGCCCGGTAGATGATGCTTAAAACGTTTGGACACAAGAGAAAATGATTGAATTCAAGACCGCTTGGAAGCATTGTTACTCCTTTCAAGTTGTTTTGCTGTGTCGTGAACTAGAAGTCTTTTTTTTTTTTTTTTGGTCGTAGAACTAGAAGTCTTTCAAGGGGCAGATTTTGAAACATTAAGAGCTTGATATTCTGGCTAATTCTTGTTAAATTACAAGAATACCATTCTAGAATGATCCTACAGAATTGCTTAGCTGGACGTGCCTTGCAGCACTTATTGTCCTGGTTGTGGTGGATCAAATGTTTTGGGTCCCATCTCATAGACATAAAAAGTTTTGGGTACATGTCAGAAAGGTGCTTGGTGCCAACCTATCCTACAAGTTTTGCAGAATGAAAATATGCCAAGTTCCTGGACATAGCTGGGTGAGACATGATGTGATAATTGACAAACAAATGAATGTAATTGGGTTACGTGAAAAAACAGTTACATACCTCTACAGTACGTTTTCACCCGATAATGAGATTAAATCCAAAGATTAAATTTCTTATGTTGCATTTATGAGCTGATGTGTGCATGTATTTCCTCATAGTTTCTGAAGAAAGTTATAATTGAAGACTAAAATGGTCCTTAAGTGAGACAAATGTCTATTTCTGATATAGTATGATAAAGTAGTGTTTACTTCAAGTTTTACACACAAGATGCATTTTGATATTGAACATTCACAACACCGCAGGCTATAGCTTGATGTGACCTGTATGGGTTGGCTTGGTGGCCATAAATTGCTTTGTACTTCCCTCAGGGTCGAATTTTGTGAACAGATTGCGAAAAGGCATTCTTTTGTGCTTATTGGTTTCTTGGATCCATTTTTTTTTTTAAGGTCCATATCCAATTAGCAGTTAATAAAAGCCGCTTGTAAACTCCCTATAGCTTTGCTGAGGGTTTTGAATGAATAGTAATATGGATACATACACAAACAAAACTCATTCTTCGCTTTCCCTAGGGCCCTCTTTTTGCTTTTTGCCTATTACTGCCATCATTCACACAGTTCATGATGTTGAACTACATGATTGAACGGATACAGAGAATGCTTTAAGTTGTGGCCTGTAATGTGGTGCTTTTAGAAAAGTTATTTTAAAGCAGGCATATCTAGGGATTGATTGGAGGGCCATGTCAAGCTCTTACTTTGCCTATGAATCAATTGTAACTTTTTCAACCAGAATGAATGAGCCTTGATATCGGGCCAAAGATCTGTCTATGTAATGCTATGGAGGGCCTTGTTTCATCTTTTTCTTCTCTGTTTCTCTTTCTCTCTTACAGAGTGATGGCTGAATTTATCTTCACAACAGGCCCCATTTGTCCACAATAGTTTGTCTCGTTTGGTGTAAAAAGCTGAAATATACCTTCTGTTAGTGTCTTTTTTGTAGAGACTTTTGAACTTTGAGCTAAATGGTTGATTACATAAAAATTGCGCTTCTTGTGCAGATTTCTGGTACAGCATTGGTATTGGATGAAATCATCAACCATGTACGGTCTCTACAAAGCCAAGTGGAGGTGAGATTTCTTTATTACAAGCATCAGTTTAAGCTCTACAAACCAAGGGTATGCTGGTATTGGGATTAGCAGGTTTTAAATTATATTCTTGTCAAAAGTCCCCTTTGAGTAGAAAATTAACGTCTAACTGTTACTGGGAAACTCCATATGAATAACCTAAATAATTCCTAGCTGCACTTTTCTTGTGTAGGACATATTTATATTACTCCAATAATAATTGCTATCTTTATTCTCCTTGACTATTTCTTTCTCCTTTCCAGTTATTATCAATGAGACTAGCGGCAGTTAACCCAAGAATTGATTTCAATCTGGACTCTTTATTGGCAGCAGAAGTAAGTAGTGCCATTATTGGTTTAACACTAAACCCTTGAAAAAGGTTGGACCTTGTGAGCTAGTTTCATAAACTCTACTTTATAACACGAGTAATTTGTATTGTTGATGGGTTCTTGCTCTAATACAAAATCTATGATTTTGTTAGCTAACAGGTGTATACTCGACTATTCTGTAGGCTGACATTTACATTCTTTACCGTTTTGCTACTTTTGTAGAATGTGGTTGATGAACCAAGAAAATGTCTTAATCTACTTTAGTTGTTCTGGAATGTTGGTTGTCTCCTTAGGTGTTCATTGCAAGATTGGCGTTATTAATCTATCCCTATAAAACTAGGATGACTGAATGGTCCATCTGGACCATTTGTTAAGCTCTAAGTTTATTAAATTGATGCCTGTAGGAACTACTCAACCCTGCCATTTATTTATAATTGTCTATTAACAGTGGCTAATACTGCTAACGTCCCTTCAAAACATGCAGAGTCTGTCTGTAGCAGACAATGACTTTCCCAGCATTGCTATGCCTATGATGTGGCCAGAACTTCAAGTTAATGGTAGCCGACAACAGTATAACCAGCAATGGCATTTTGATGCACTTCACCAGCAAATTTGGGAAAGAGAAGATGAGAATCATAATTTTGTTACTCCAGAGAACTCCCTTTTGAGCTATGACGACTCTGCAAATTCAGGTAGATAACAAAGTAATCGATTTCTCCACTCATAATGTTAATCATATTGGCATCACTGACAAATTCTATTTTCTCCCCCTCCTGCATCAGTCTTGAGACCTCAGCACTAACTTTATATTGTCATTATGGTGCAGCTTCTTTGCATTTGAATCAATTGAAAATGGAGCTATGAAGGCAGATTGGCAGAACCAAGTTCCGATTGTAGCTAGTAAGTGTATATATAAAAAAATGTTTAGCATTTAGCTGAACCCAAAAGGCGAGGCTTGAATATTCATCCTGGGTTTCCCTGTCTTCTAAATATCAAGTCAGCTGGAAACCCAATTTCTCTCACTTAGAGACGAGAAATTACAGTAATTTATTCTTGTATGTTTGTATGCATATAGTATAATTTATGTCTTGTTTATATATACACTAAATTTTGGAGTCATTCAATCTAAGACTTCGTTTGTAAGATGATTTGGATAATTAATTAGCTTTCCTATGTAATCCTTCCGCGCAATGTTTGAGCAACTATTAGTTTAGGATTTTCCAAAATCCTAGAGGTTACTCGCAGTTACACTACAATAATATAAGTTATTGAATAATTAAGTTGAGAAAAAAAAAATTTATTAGACAAACTGTGTGTTCGCTTATGTTCTATTAAGGGCGTGCTTTTTTTTTTTTTTTTTTTTTTTTGGGTCTATTCGATGGACCAACAACTTTCAATATATTTTTTTAATTGTTTGAGGTTACGATATTAAGTACTAAGATTCTGATATTAAGTATTAAGATTCTGAACTTGTTCTCATTTTGCAAAAAAATGATCATATTGGTATAACATAGTATTGGAAGAACACGTTAGATTAATTAGTAAATAAAATTTGTTAGTATGCACTAGATTAACATTATTTATTTCAGCCGAAGTTATAGGTTTTTTTTTTTTTGTACTTATTATTTTGTTTCCGATATATAGAGTTAAGCTTCCAAACCTAACATTAAGGAAGAGCGAAACTTAAGAAGAGTAAGAGTTTAAAAAGGGTATAAGTTTCATTTTAGTTCTAATTTTTTTTTAAATTTTTTCAATCTAGTGTTATATATTTTATTTTCACTTCAGTTCTATAACTATAGTTTCGGTTCTAATTAAATCTTAACTTGGACCGAATCGACCCAAAATGTAAGGAAAAAAAAAAATTTGACCTAATAGAATACACAAATACAGTTAAAAAAAATGAAATGTATTGTTAAAAATAAAAAGAAAAATATCCTCCTAATAATGTATTTCTCTTTTTAAGAGCATATCTAACATAATATTTTTCATTTTTTATTTTTATCAGTAGAATTCTTTTTTTAATCGTATTTGCGTATTCATTGGGTCACTTACTTTTTTTTTAATATTTTGACCTAATTTTGTCAAAGTTAAGACTCAATTAAAACTGAACTTATAAAACTAAAATAAAAACAAAAAAAGATGTAGGACTAAATTAAAAAAAATCTTAAAAAATTTAAAATTAAAATAATACTTATTCAGTTTAAAAAGACATCCTTAAATTAGACCGAGTGATTAATATGTTGGTCCAGTTGATGAACTTATACCTTTTATAGGGAATTGCACAACCTTCATCAATTGTAAAGAAATTATTTTTAAAATAATGTCCAATTTGTAGACCATGGACATTTTAAAATTAAAGCTTGAGATGTAGTCAATATAAGAAAAGTTTAACAACTAACTACTTTATTCAACTCTTTTGCATTAAAAAAAAAATACAAAGTTTATCTAACCATCTTAAAAAATATAGCTTTTAAATTTGAAGTATATAGTCTGTTTTAATATTTTGAAGCAAAATGAAATTTCTTTTTGAATTAAAAAAAAGATAAAAATTATGGAATGTGATTGAATATTTTTAAAACAGATTTATAATTTACATTAACAAAATTATACCTAAACGACGCCGGTTTGGCCAGTTTTCCTCAGCAGTCAGCAATCACAAAAGCTCAGATTCCACACGCGCTAGTACTCTGTTTCTCTCTCCAAACGCCAAAAGATCAAAAACGACGCACTCGCCACAACCCTTCACGGCGGCAGCCACCATGCTCCGGCAGCGTCTGGCATCCTCCCTCCGCATAAGAGGCGGCGCCACGGCGGGACCCAGCAGATGGACGAGCCCAGGGCACGAGGAGCGCCCAAAGGGATACCTCTTCAACAGGACGCCGCCGCCGCCGGGCCAGTCGCGTAAATGGGAGGACTGGGAGCTGCCCTGCTACATCACGAGCTTCCTCACCATCGTGACCCTCGGCGTCGGCCTCAACGCCAAGCCCGATCTCACCATCGAGACCTGGGCCCATCAGAAGGCCATCGAGCGCCTCGAGGCCGAAAAGTTGGCTATCTCGACTTCCAGTGAGTCCGATTGAAAATCAGCACCATCTTGGATTACTGTCAGTGTTTTCGGATCCAAAACTGTCTGGGTTTTTGGTTGGGCGGTCGCTTTTTTTTTCCAATATTTTCCTTGTTGATAACGAAAATGTTTAGTTGAATAAATGAAACCTTTTTGACTATTGTTGAGAATTTGAGCTCATTAATTAGCTGTAGTTTGAGCGCTTTTCGTGCTTTTTTTCCTTATATATCTTGAAGAATCTAACTATCTTTGTTTTCAATTATTTGTTGAATTGGGACTAATAATTTGCGCCTACTCATTCCTTAATCCTTTTCTTTTTTTCGTTTTTGATTCATTTAGACGCTGGAATTGGATTTATTTTGAATGTCGCGGCAAGTGATTGAGTTAAATTGGGCTGTTTATGGGGTAGAATTATATTGGTAATCAGCATTTAGTGTTTGGGTGCTGGACCTCTATGATTGGTTCCTTCAAATATGGTGTTGTAATAAGGGTTCTAGTAAAAGCTCTAGTTGATTCTCATTTGATTGCCATTGATTTCTGGATTCGGGAAAAAATAAAAGCATCCCAACTAGTATGACCTGTGCAGCTCATTGCTCGTCGTTTGCTGTGCTCTATTTGCTTGCCAGCTTCATGGTTTTTTGAGGTTTGATCGGTTGAAGTTCTATGCATATCTCTTTGAACGCAATCGAGATGAATGGTTATTGCATAGGTTTTCCACTCTGTGTGTGTGGGCTTCTCTTTATCTTTTTGGCTTTACGTGGCTGGCTGAGTGTCTCTGGACTTTGGAAATATGATAACTACTTCCAGTTTGTGAATTTGTTATTCTTGTTCTAACAAGTTGCAACATCTTGTATGTAGTTCAAATAGGCTAGCTTTGAATAGTATGTTGCATTTTCAGTAATTCAATTGGGGAATTTGCTATTTTTGGTATGTTTTCGAACAGGAGCCTTTGTGACTCAGCTTGTGATTGTTTTGTAACTTTTTGTTATGCTTTCCTTATTTCAGGGAATTGATGATCTTATTGAACATTGGTTGCACACATAATTTTGAGTAGGCTTAGAGCTTTAATCTTGTATAGTTTCCTTGAAGCTTCAGAAGCATGGGAAACCTGTAGGATTTCCTACACCATTTTTTTCCCTTGGGTATGATGTCAACCCATTTCTGAAATTTGTTAGCTTGTAGACCCTTTTTCTCCCTGCATTTTATTATCTTATATTCAGGGTTAACTAAACTAGCATTTTTTATATTTAGGATGATCATTCGTATTTTGGAGCATCTGTGTTCTGATACTTCAAATTCAAACAGAGGTAGTTTGTGCTGTTGCAACATCTACCAGAAAGTTTAGCTCATATTTGAAGCTTTATGTGTCTGATGAGTTGGATTAAACTCTCTTAGATATAAATTATCCAATCATGTTGAGTGCATTAGTCAAACGTATACCTAGGTTTCTAGATGCAATGTGTGGACACTGTTGTCGACTTGGCATTGAGGGAACATATCATTATTTGTCAAAAGGAATCTCTGGAGGAAACACAAACTGAAATATGCCTTGATTCAACTATCAACGTATATTATTGAAACTTTTGGAAAGTTATTAGACTCGTGGAATGAGGGTGAGAGCTTCGGAAGAATGTAGCATTATGAACATCTAATTTATTTTCAAGTGGTTATGAAATTACCATATATGGCACTGTAACCTAGCGGCACAATAGGTTTTCTGTTATTTTCTCTCCTTTTTTTGTGCTAAAAATTGTGAGTGTTTGATTTACTTAAGAGGATGATGGGCTTAGAGGAAGAGTGCCTGTTTCATGGGATAATGGTCGCCACGTTAGTTGGAACCCTAGAACAGTTGTAGATTGAGATTAAGGAATGATTTTCTGTTTCATTTCTTTTGGTTTTTTTTTTTTTTTCATTGGGTTCGAGCTAAATAATATGGGTAGTTCTTCTTTTGTGCATAAATCTCATATCTTTTTCAAAATTAAAACCTGCGATTTCAAAGATAGAGATCTAAATTCTTAATTACTAATGTATCTCTTACTGAAATTTTATTTTAGTTTCTTAAACTACGAAAGCATCTTTAACGTGGGTAGGTGGCCTGAATGGCAGACAGTTAGATTGTTGGGCTTGAGTTCGCCAAAAATTTTGTTGTAGGGATATCAAACGCTGACTTAGCAAAATCAGTGCTTATGTTGGGCTTGAGCTGGTCCCGACTTGGCGAACTTGGATTCAAGCCCAAGCCCTGTAAAATGTGCAAAGTCAAAGCCCAAGGAAACAAGACAGGTGTATTGAGTCGACTTTGAGCTTGACTTAGCCTGTTTGCAGCCTTTTGCAGTCTAGTTCCTCAAAAATTTTCTTTTAGGACCACGGTGTTGCTGCTGATTGTCGTGGTATTTAAGATCCTTTTTGCTTTAGAATGCTCTTCCTCACTCTCCAATCAGTAAGAGTTGCTCATCATAGAATCAATTCTTGAATCCGTTTGCTCATCAAAGAATCAGTTCTTCACTCCTCCCAAAATAATGACTGAATATCACAAGGCGAGAACGTCCATCAGTCTATAAGATTTCGGAATTTTGACCTCCAACTAAGAGTTGTGATTCACTTCTGGGTTTCTAGTATTATTTCAACTCGAGGTTTCTCTTGCGTGCAATGTCCACTAGGGAAAAATAGTCTGAGCAGGAATCCTTCTGAGTTTGTCTGGTCATTTTCACACTGCTACCCTGGGGAGGGCCCTGTGATTTGCAACTTATCCAAGGAATGAGATACATCCAAGAGTATGGCAAAACTGGAACCTGAAAAGGTCGATGGTAAATGAGAAAATCATGAGTCCTACTGTTTACATGTCACGATTTACATCACATTTTAGGTATCATTTCCTTTTCATTCCACTTCCGAGTTGTGATGGAAAATAAGGAAGATGTTATCCTCGCCTCAAGGGAACAGGATCTTGATCATGGGAGTTCAACTAAACATTTCGGACAACTTGTACCACATAAATTGATCACCCGTGCTTAAAAAGATTACCCAAAAAGAGAGAAAAAAAAAAAAAAAGGAAAGCAAAAGGGGTTGTTACGGGAAAAGAATCACTGATTAATCCATATTCTGTGAGAGATGATACTTACATGACTTTCAAGAAGTTTCTTTCTATGTATATATATGTACCCAGCTAATCCATATGCCCAGACGGTTATTGGCCGTTATGGCCTCCGGGAGGTGGAGATTCGAACCCCTCCCTGTCCCCTCCCCCCAAACTCCCCTTTCCTTTATGTTAAGACAAATGCTAAACATTACAAAAGGTTCTTCACAAGACTTCATTAAAATTGTAAATTTTAGGGTAATATTATATCTATTTAAGTTTAATTTTAAAAATAAAATTTAAAATTACAAAAAAAAAATTATTACGTCAGTAAAAAAAAACTAATTCATGAAAAATAAGAAAAAAAAAATTTATACTATATATTACTGCTCTTATGTTATAAGGAGTTTATTCATCTCTCAAGACGAATTTACATTTATATACACAAATATGCCAGTAGGCAATCTTGGCTTTACGGTAGTGTACAACACAGTGATCGCTAGGAAAAAGTCCCCGTGACCAGGGGTTAGCGCAGTGTGGTTTCCTCGTCACCTCTAGCCCAACAAGCTTCTTTATTTACCTGTAAAGTTTCTTATTGGATTCTTCTTTACTTTTCCAGCTACTAATTTCCTACGATTCAATCTGAAGAAAATCTACTTTCTGTGGCTGCCATTTGTGCAGGCAAAGGACGGTTGGTTCATGGTGAGTATATGCTGTATACGGAATATTCTATGCTCAAATTATGTTCTTTATAGTTTTGTTTTTTTCCAGTTTATAAAAATCATTCTAAATTGTATTAATATGAATGATTATATTATCTACGTGTTTTTTTTTTTTAATTAGAAGACTAGAGATACGAGTTCAAAAGGCTGTATGTAGTGTTTAGTACGAGTAGTTTATACTAAGAGATATACTAAGATTACCCCATTATTTATCTGACCTTAATTTTTTAGCTCGAGGGAGACGTAGAAGACTATAATATGAAGAGAGTGATTTTTGTTACTACGGAGTTAATGGGACCATTATCTGTGACACCGATAGACAAGAAGAAGAGGAAAGCGAGCGAGCGAGCGAACAATGGTGGTGGGCAATTATCTTACTCGCTCTTTATTTTGTCGCAAGGGGAATCATGAAAAGGCGTATAATTACCATATAAGATGATAATCTAGTTAGTAATAGCATAGGCCTCTTCCATATTGGCCCAATTTCGAGTTTGTCATTGTCACGCTCTTACGAATAAATGAGGTTTATTATTAAGTATACGGTATTAAAATTTTAACTCATTAATATTAAAGATTAAATCTGAAAAGTTTTACTTAAATTTAATAATATTTAAGTAGTTAATTTGTCTTTTAAAATTATTGAATGAGACATAATAAAAATAGTGAAATATGTTAATTTTAACTTATAAATGTTATCACCAACCTATTTATAAATATTTTTTTTAAAAGAAAAAAACTTATAATTAACTATTTACAATTGGAGAAGTCCCGAAATTAAATGAATTCCTTTTCTTCCAAGTTGGGGTTGAATGAAACATTGTGAAAACCGTAAAATACGTGCATTTTAGGTCACAAGTACTATGATCAAGAAATCTGCAATTATGAAAACCTTTGGCCCCCAACGTTTCAGAAAGAGATAAGACCTAAAATTAAACAAAGTCCTTGACCCTCAAACCCGGCAAGGGGCCACTCCTTTAATTGACCTGCATTGGAGACAAGACATAGGCCCTCTCTCAAAACTGATTGACCGAAACAGCTAAGAGCGAAGAAAGGGTAAGACGAGGTCATTGTCGGTGCCACGAAACCGACAAGTGTCGGTGCAGGTGCTGCTCGTCCTGTTCTGGGTCACACCTGTTAGGCACTCTCTCTCTCGCACACATTTCTAATAAATTAACGTACAGATCCAGTGTTAAAGTGTTTGCCACATTACTAAACCTTTTGTTGCGTCAATTGTGACCCAGCACCACACAGTTATACATTTGCAGACCAAATAAAAGGCATTGCCAGGCCATTCTCGTCTAATTATTACCATACAACGAGTGTTAGTCTGATTGCCAAGCCAGTGACGAGTGTAATCTTGCTTCTCTGAAAGTTTCTTTTTTTTGACACAAGAAATTTTTTATAAAATATGTCAGTTATTAAATTTTTAAATTTGAGTTCAGAGTAATTTTGAATAGTTTGTTTAATACTTAAGTTTGTTCAGAGAAACTTAAGTATTAGTAGGATTAAATGAACTTCTCCCATAAGACCAAATAAGCCTCCCATGTTGATGTCTCGGCGCCGAGTTTGTTTTTAAATATAGGTCACAAGCTTTCACTAACTAAAGGGTTATCTAACTATTTGTTAAGAAAGAACACATGTGTTGAAATTTGACAACACTCAAATTTAAGACGTTAAACGTAAAAATACGTCGATTTACTATTAAACTATTATATCACTTAATTATTTTTCTAAAAAATTGGAGCGAAAAAATCTTCCCGTTATCCACCGTAAACATCTGGTACGAATCGATTATTTTATACAAATTCTTTGATATCAGTGCAGATAACTTAACATTCTTGGGATATATGAAACGGAACGCCAAGCAATTAATTAGTTTAGAAGTCCATCATTGATTGATTAAGTGATACAACATATCATTTCTATATCTTTCATGTTTTAACCAAATTAGTACTTCTCTTTCTTGTCTTAGATTAAATTAAATTGGTTGATTAATGCTTCCAAGCAGGCAGCCATTGTTTTGGTAGGCGTCAATACGTCACATACCACATTCTGAAATTAGTTCGCCGGTCAATTTTCCTAGCATCATACCATGCCAAAATAATGGAAAAGTAAAGTAAATCGACGCACCATGAGGTCGTGGGGTTTTTTTTTTTTTTTTAATTTTAAAATAAAACTGATAATTTTTGATATATAAATTAAAAATTATTATTTTTGCACTGTAAAAATTATCGGTCTTATTTAAAATTATTAGTCTTAATTTTAATCGAGACATTAAAATTCAATACATGTATTTATACTCTTTTTGTTAATAAAAAAATATAGAGCTTCTTATAAATAGTATTAGAATAGTCACATAATTTATTTGACAGTATCTAATTTAAACATATAATATTTCATCTCACTTAAAAAAATCTCATGAAATATTTCTCAAAAATATATTGTGTTTGAAATAACATGTCTTGCCCTCTCTGTTGGAAAAAGAAAAAAAAAAAAGAAATAACATGCGTTGCACCTTTATATATATTGCATTGCGGGAAAAAATGAGCTTCATGTTTTTTAAAGATGTTTACTATTTTTTTTTATTATGAGTAAAATTAACTTATAATTTAATATTATTTAAATATTATTTTTAATTTTTTTATTTAAGTAAATCTCACTTATTGTACAGCGTAAAATTATAAGTAAATTACACTTATTTAAAAAAAAGTCAAAATAAAAATTTCCTTCCTTTTAAAATGTACTTTTTTTTTTCTAGATGCAAAAACTGGTTATGATCGTGGGTTTCGACATTTTCCAGTTATGCATTTACGCAATAGTTGTGATCATTTTCAGTAATACGTATTAAATTCATCTTCTTATTATTTTGTTAGCACCTTTATGATTGGAAAAAAGTTCGAAAGAGACAATAATTAGACACACTCATAGATACATGAATAAAATAAATTAAAAGAATTCATAGTAGGATGTTAGGATACCATTAGATGGGGTCGAGACTTTTGTTCCGATATCTGTCTAACGTGTTAATGTAGTTGTATTTAATATTATTTTAAATATATTTAATTGTACTTTAAATTTTTATTTTTTAAAAAAAATCAAAATTTTTTTATGCTAATATCGGATTGGGCCGGAATACAATTCCTGACCCACCAACCTTTTCTCCTCATATTAATATGATTCAATTTTTTAATATTCTTCTTTTTTAAATTCTCACTGTATTCATTTTTTGAGCAGTAAAACTCTTATAATATAATTAAAAGTATAAATAAGTCACTCTAGGGGGTGGAACTCAATTTTGAATAATCACAAAATTAGATCTTGCAGGAGCTCGGCCACTGGTCCTACTGGACCATACATTAAATGGATACCAACCTGGCAAATCTAAGCAGATTTGATTTTGGATTCTTTAAATTATTCCCTTTGCGGTATCCAATATCTTGATACGAGAAATAATATTTATTTAAATTTTAAATTTTTATAATTAAGTATTAAATTTTTTTAATTTTTTTAATTAAGTTATATATTTTTTAGATTTTTTTGTAATAACTCCTTTTGTCAGTTTTAACCATTAAATATATATTTAATTTAATGAATTTGAAAAATATTTGACTTAATAATTAAATATATATTTTAATAGTTAAAATAATGAGAGAACTCGATTATAAATGATCTAAAAAATATATAACTTAATTTGAAAAAATTGAAAGATTTATGACCCCAATACACGGAGTATCATGCATCCTGATCCATTCCTCATGGCCCCCATAGAGTAAATCCTAAGTAATTAAGATAATGGTTTATAATAAAGTGCCAAATTAATACCTATTTACATAATGAGGTTGGTTAAAAGTGCTTTACTTGTTGAATCCATACGCATTGTGACCTCTACTGGCTTCCTCCATTCAAATTGATGCACTAGATAACCTCACAAAGATGGGTACCTTACACCTTCTCTCTGGGGCCACCATTGAAGAAGGCCGAAGCATCCATGTATTCAATCTCTTTATTTATTTATTTTTTTTACAAAAATTTAAAAATGAGTAAGACTCGATAATTTCTTCAAAGAAGATTGCACTTTTATATTATACAGTAGAGAGCTCACATACTGAATTTATTGAAAGAACAAGCTTTAAAATACTTTGTATAAAAAATTTAATTATTTCCACTCGTATGTCTTTAAATGTATGTTTAATTTTATTAAATATTTTATCGAAGAGTTGAATTTTGCAGAACATTTATTCAATCTCTGACGCCAGCCGCAGACACCCTTTTCTAACGGCTTAATGATCTTTTTTTGGCTTTGCATCAGTTGGAGTCCATCGGAGACAATGACGCTCCAGTAATTGGAGTAAGAAAATGATGGGAGTTCTGGTATACCAAAAACATGAGGGCTCGCCGGTGGGCAGCAGTATATAAAATGCGTGGCGTAACCGGTAATTCCCTATCGCTTCCCCCGCCACCGACAGCTACTCCCTTTGTAACATTGTCCGCACGTGCCTAACAGAGAATAAGAAAGAAAGAAATAAAAAAAAAAGGAAGAATAATAGGATAATAATAATAATAATAATGCTTTACTGGTATATGTGTTTTCCCAACTAACATTGGGGCCAATAGTTTGTTATTCACTTGCTTAATGTTACGTTATTTCTGACAAAACAAATTTAAAATGAATAATAATATATATTACGAAAATTATATTACGAAAGATTTTAAAATTCACAATTGTAAAAAAAAAATATCACTTTTTTTATACTGTTAAATCGAAAAAAGAAAAAAATTGATAATTTTTTTCATATTTATTATGAATTTTAGGATTTTTCATAATATAAATTTCATAATATATATCATTAATCATTCAAATAGCATTGTTACTACATGAGATTTTTAATATGAGTCATATTTTTCAATAAGTATAATTTACTCATAATTTTATACTATACATTAAAAATAATTTATTTGAAATAAAAAAATAAAAAAATAAATTATGTGATGTTAAATAATAAATGAATTTTATTTACCTTAAAAGACAATAAAATTAACAAAAACATTAAAATATATTAGAATCTATTATTGAAATTCCAATCGATCTATGAGATTGAACTAGGAATACAAGAGGATAAAGGCACATCTAAGGGAAATAAAAGATATCGATCACAAGCTATACAGTAGCTAAAAAAAAATTTCTTTTTAAAATTTCGACATTTTAATAAGTAGATGTGTAATTCATCGATAAAGAGAATTTACGTAAATAAATAATATTTGTTATTTTTATTTTTTATTAATATAATTTATTTATAATTTTATATTAAATAAATTTATTTATTATTTTTTAATTTAAATATATTTTACGTTTTATATAATTATTATATAATGTAAACTTATAAATAAATTATATTTAATAAAAAAATAAATTAAATTAAAAATCCACTGAACTCCAACAAAAACTCAAAGCCATGTTCCCGCACACGGACACTCTCTCTCTCACAAGGGTCACAAACCCAAGATGCTACATACGACCCCATCGTCTTTCGCATCTTTCACATGCCATATGAGAAAGTCACTGTCCGCACAGACACAGAGACAGAGAAAGAGATGATCCCAAAGATAGATTGTGTGATAATGCTCTTACTTACTCCAATAACAAAGCACAGTTTCTGAAGCTTCCCTTTGTTTGTTTTTTTCTTTTTTTTTTTACAGTCATTTGGAAGCAGAGCTCAAAAAGCTGCGGTCAGTACTTACTTTACTTTGGTTCATTCATTCAGTTCTGTTCTTTTTATATCCTGTCTTCTTGACAGCTTTCTTCTGTCGTTTCTTTTACTCCTGTCTTGTCGTTTTTTTTCCATTTTTGTGGCTAATAAACACAACACCAGCAAGCTGGAGTTGTTGTGTGCATTTCCTCTGAAAGAGAGAGAGAGAGAGAGAGAGAGAGCATTGTGCTTTGCATATTCAGATCTTTTTGTGCTTTTTTTCTCTGTTGTACTTTCGCTATCTCTCTTACTGTACTGATTTTCTGTAGAAGTATAATGAGAACTTTATTTTCCTTTTCCTTCTTCTTCTTGAACCCCTCAAGTTTCTGGCTTTTCTAGCTTACTGGTGAGGAGAGGTAGGTTCAAAATTATCTGATCACTCCTACTTCTGCAATGTTGAATTTCAGATTTGATCCATTTCTGATTTTATTCTTCTTTTTTTTTTTTAATGTTGGAATTTATTTCTTCAAAGAAATGATGGGAATTTTTGAAAATGCTTTCTGGGTTTTTATTTACACAATTTACTTAATGAACTGATGATTGATTGAGATTCTTTTTTTTTGGGGGGGGAGGGGAGGGGGGGCGATGGTCCAATGGATATGTGCTCTCTGTTTGACAGCCTTATCCATTTCTTGTGATGTGATCTGACTGTTCATGAATTCCAGCTATTTGGCAATAACTCTAACACCAGATACTGTCGCCCATCTGAAGCGAGTCACCATTAATTGGTGAATGATGGAAAAATGGCCCTCATTGTTTACCATTTTGTTGCCACCGACATGCTAATTGGTATCAAGATGGTGATTCCATTATGTTCGCTGCTATATCTTATTGTCTAAAGTTTTCCCTTCCTTTGCAAATTCCCTGTTCTTTTCATATTTTTAAGATGCGGTTGAATGCATTTTGATGATTAGCCTTAATTATGTGTTGTTAACATCGGTTCCCAGTAATTGTTCTTTGTTCTATGTAACATTCCAAAAGCATGTCAATTAGGCCCCAATCTGCAACATGTTTCTAATGTTTAAGGTTGCCTGATAAGCAAAACTGCCGTCTTCTTGCAGAGGAGACGGGCAGAACATGTCTGTTCTGCATGTTGAATGGGTGCAATCTCAGTATCTAGCCGGTTTAATAACGGGTTCTAATGGGATCCCTCATTGTTATACTCTTTCTTCTTCAGCTTGATTTGC
Source organism: Carallia pectinifolia (assembly GCA_037832335.1). NCBI lineage: Eukaryota > Viridiplantae > Streptophyta > Magnoliopsida > Malpighiales > Rhizophoraceae > Carallia > Carallia pectinifolia. The sequence continues at coordinate 10,503,086 of CM075444.1, forward strand.
AGTTGGATTGCTGTTGGAAGAGATCAAGAGTATGAAAGAGACGGACACGCAGAGAACTTTGAACAGTAACAAGTTGAAGCGCTCTGGAAAAGCCGTGGCAAAAGATCGCAAACCACAACAAAAACTGAATGGAAATCCTAAACCTGACTCTGACGTTTTAGTAAGTGATTCGAACGTGGGCTCAGAGCCCTCTGAAGTTTATGAAAACTTGGTTATACATTATGTGGATGATACCAACAGGTTTGAGGAGGTACCTCGGGATTCAAAAGTCAATACCATGATTGCAAAAGTGAACAAAGATGAGGTTTTAGATGACCATTCTGGGGATCTAGAGAAGGATCCCAATCAGGGAAAAGAAGAAGACTCGGGTTCTGAAACTACGAAAGATTCAGTATCATCTCAAGGGGATTCATTGGCAGCTGAGGATGAGAAAGTAGAAAGAGATTTGAGAGTCTCTAATAGTGTTTCTAATAAGGAATCCTCTGAAAGTCGTCCTCGCGGATCAAGGGTGAGATCTGAACAAGCTAGTAAACCTCGACCCAAAGTAGTAAATAAAGTGTCTTCTAGAATTACTGCCGGAAGTACAGATAAAATGTCTAAAAACATGAAATCTTCTCCTGGACCTTCATCGGAGTCCTCTGAAGTAGCCGATGATAAGCCTGTGGAAGACGTAAAAGAAATAGATAATTTGGACGATGCCTCCAATGGTACCCTGAGTGTTACAAGCGACAATGAAGTGCTTGATACTGAAGAAAATGGTCAGCATGAGGATGAAGCAGCTTTGAATCAAAGAATTGAACACATGGAAGCAAAAATTGAGAAACTAGAAGCTGAGCTTAGGGAGGTTGCTGCTCTTGAAATATCACTGTATTCTGTAGTGCCAGAACATGGTAGCTCTGCACATAAGGTGCACACACCTGCACGGCGCCTCTCTAGGCTCTATATTCATGCTTGTAAGCACTGGACTCAAAGCAAGCGAGCTACAATTGCTAAAAACATTGTATCAGGAGTCGTGCTGATTTCCAAGTCCTGTGGCAATGATGTTCCAAGGCAAGTAAAAATTCTTCATTTTCTGTCAGTTTTGTTTAATTATGTTTTAAAGGAGATACCATAAACTGAAGAGTGATGTTCCTTTTGCATTTTTAAGGTTATCCTTCTGGTTGTCAAACGCCATTGCGCTGAGGGAGATCATCTCTCAGGCATCTGGCAATTCACATCATCCTAGTCCACTCTCAAAGTTTGCTGAATCCAATGGCACTGCCAGAAGAACTGAAGGAAAAACTATGTCACTGAAATGGAAGGGTAGTAAACAAGTTAATGGTTTCATGCAGTTTGCTGATGATTGGCAGGAGATAGGAACTTTCACAGCTGCACTAGAAAAGGTTGAATCATGGATATTTTCCCGAATAGTGGAGTCTGTCTGGTGGCAGGTATGTAGCTGCAAGATATAATCCAATTTCTTAATCGACATTGATGCTTATATTTGAAACTCGGTAACCGTCTATTTAGAGATTGGTTTGGCTTGCATGTGTAAGAAAGGTAAAATGTATTTTGCACTAGCAGCATTGACTTGGTCATTCGTAAGAATGTTATGTAAAAAAGTTATTTCCTACTGCTTATTGCATTCATCCCCAGAAATTTCTTAAGTGTGGTTTGCACTGCATTCAGGCTTTGGCTCCACATATGCAATCTCCAAGTAGGAACTTATCCAACAAAACCATTGGAAAGTTACTAGGACCAACCTTGGGTGATCAGCAGCAAGGCAGCTTTTCTATCAACCTTTGGAAGAATGCTTTCCAAGATGCTTTTCAACGACTTTGCCCTGTTAGAGCAGGGGGCCATGAGTGTGGTTGCTTACCTGTCATTGCACGAATGGTATGTGACTTTCATTTACATTAATGGATTCAGCTTCATGACTTTAGTATTAATTGCTATATTTTAGTACTGAGTAAATGAAACTATTCAAGTTGAAGTGCCCTGAGTTTCCAATCTCCGTACTTTTCGCAGACTCGATATGGTTCCACTTTTTTCTTAATAGTTTCTGCCTTTGATTGTTGATTGGAAGTAATTTCTTGATCAGGTAGTGGAACAATGTGTTGCAAGACTAGATGTAGCAATGTTTAATGCCATTCTCAGAGAATCAGCCCATGAGATCCCGACAGATCCTGTGTCAGATCCCATTGTAGATTCCAGGGTTCTGCCTATTCCAGCTGGAGAATTGAGCTTTGGCTCTGGTGCACAACTGAAAAATTCTGTATGTATTAAACTCTTGTTTAGATTTTGACTGCCTCAACTGTTATTTGTGGGCTAAATAATCTAAAATGGTATGTATTAACTGATGGTGCCTGTTCTCGAGACAAATTTCTGCTAGAGTAGCAATCGATTATGACATCTGCTTCATATTTTTCTGTGCGGAAGAGAGTTCCAATCTGAAGGTTTTGACATTATTGAAACATGAGGCTACTGTTTGTCATTCAGGTTGGTAATTGGTCTGGATGGCTTATGGATACATTTGGCATGGATGCTGATGATTCCTGGAAGGAATATGAGCAGAACAATGAGGACGACGACAGGCAAGATGGTGAACCTAAATCCTTCCATCTTTTGAATGACTTGAGCGATCTCTTGATGCTTCCAAAGGATATGCTCATGGACCGATCAATCAGAATTGAGGTTCATTCTATAATCCCACCAAAGCGACAACAAATTTTCCTTTGTGATCCTTTTTTTTTTTTAATTTTGAGTTGATCAATCTCTCACCCAGTTATTGCTTTTTCTTAATTTTTCAAAGGTTTGTCCATCAATTGGTCTTCCATTAATTAAGCGGATACTTTGCAACTTTACTCCAGATGAGTTCTGCCCTGATCCTGTCCCTGGAGCTGTGTTGGAGGCACTCAATGCTGATGTATGCTTTTCTTCCCTTCGAAGTTCAATTACAGTTTTAGATATCTCACTGATGATTAAAAAAAGCCACTGCGTAACCGGTACAACACAATTCGGCATTGATGGTTTGATAACACTGTCCTTAAATTTCCCCCGGAACCTCATCAACGTCATATGGATAATATTCACCGCTGTTTTAAGTTATAAAATGTGACATGCCTCGGGATTTGAATGAAAATTGATAGTATGATGTGGTTCCTGCTGATGTTTATGAATTTGCTAATAACTCACAAAATGTCACGTAGTCATAATACCTGAACAAAATGGACAAAAACAAAGTAAAAGATTACGAATCTCGTAATGAATTTGCTACATTGATTTCATCTGTTAAGAGTATTGTGGAGCGGAGATTGTCAGGAGACTCGGCAAGAAGCTTCCCTTATGCTGCTGCCCCAGTCGTTTACACTCCACCTTCGTCTGCTAACGTGGCAGAAAAAGTTGCGGAGGTGGGACCGAGGTCTCAGCTGTCGAGGAACGCGTCTGCTGTACAGAGGAGAGGATATACAAGTGATGAAGAACTCGACGAACTTGACTCGCCTCTTGCGTACATAATTGAGAAACTGCCCTCATCTCCAAGTATTGTACCGAATGGTAAACCGAAGGAACATTCAGTTTCTGCAATGACAAATGCTAGGTTTGAGCTTCTACGCGAAGTGTGGTCTGTGTAGTAATGAGAGTGACTTTTGTTTTTCCATTTTTGGTTTTTTACCAAATCAGTAAATACGAAGGAAAAAAGGAGGAAAAGAAAATGCTTGTGTAGAATAATGGCTGGATCATGTTGGCCATCAGCTTTCTTTGTAATCAGACTCTTTGTTTTCATAAAATGGCATCAACTGAGCATTCCATTCTGATTCTGTCTGGAAAATTGTGTTGTGTATTTGAAACTGTATTCAGTTTTAAAGGAAGAAAGCCGCGTCCCTATCTTTTCGCTTCTCTGCACCAAAACAAACAAAAGGGCTTTCACATAAGGACCGTTGTCATCACTCGACCCTCCAGAATGTTACCGTGACTTGCATCACTAAAGAGAAAAAAGGAATTAACGAAGAGGTTGTTTTCATGACTCGAACCTTAATATTACGACGGATTGCCTTACCAGTGAGCAAAAACTCAGCACTTTATCTCTTTTCTGCATCAAATAAAAAATTTTTTTAGTTTGGTCAACCTCAGTGAGTCCAGATACAGATATATAGCGGACGTATGATACTAAGGTACTTACAATAATAGTTTTCTTTTGATAAATTGCGGCTAATGATTGCTTTCATTACTTAATGGCTCATGCTATCGCTTCTTATTTTGTTTTATCTTATGTCGAGTGAATGTGGTCGCCAAGTATATTTTTGGTCCATAATGAAAAAATTATTATCACATCAGTTATTTTATAGAGAATTAATAATTTTTTTTTCTTGTTCCAAAAACAACATAATTCGAACAGAAAATGGGATCCCAGATGTGGGTCCCTAGGTGTGGACCCACTCATTAGACCAAACGTTCAAGCTGTCAGCAGAGCAAGAAACGTCCGCTGATTCACTGGGTGTTTTTTTTTTTTTTTTCCCTTCTATTTATCAATGCTTTTTATTAAGGAAAAGGATACTAGCTAGAAAATTTAGCTCAAGATATAATGACATAAGTATGATATTATTTTAAATATCATGTGAATAAAAAAAATATACAGAACTCAAAACGGTGTCAATATGACGTTATTTTGATTGAATTCTCCGACTATGTTATTATGCTCTTTTTCTTAATTAATTAAATATTAAAAAATAAATTAAATGTTTAAGCATTAATATTCATGATTAAGGATATAGTTTAATTGAAATGATGAGAAGTGTGTGCTTCTTTACTGAAAAAACTGAGATTTAACTGGGCAAAAAGGAAAAAAAAATTAATTACCAAAGAAAGAACCATTTTCGGCAAGAAAGTGAGAAAACGAATTTGATGGACCTTGTGATAAAAAATGTATCATGGGCCCAATTTCTGCAATGGATGGCTGAAGATGGGCCTAACAGAACAGACAGCTAGTGAGCACTTTCCCTCGGCCGTAGACCGTTTAACCGTTGCAAATATCGAAAAGGAACATTAAGTGCCTAATAGAGTTTCTTATAGACAAAAAAAATATTAAGTAATTTTTAAATAAATAATAATAAATTAACAAGCAATTATACATTACCATCTAATAATTTTGACAGTTAATTAATTTTTTATTTTTTTAAAAAAATTTAATCATTTAACGATTTATATCATTTTACAACTACTTTAAAACTATCAAAACGAAACCATTAAATTTTTTCCATATTTAAATTGCTGGCAGATAAAGAGGGCCAAAAAAAAAAAAAAAAAAAAAAAAAAAAAGAAAAGCTTGCAAGGTAACATCTAACTTTTAGTGGAGTGCTACTAAAGGTCAGTCATCAGGAATGTTGTAACGAGTTCGATTTTAGCGTCAAAACTAAAAGACGAAAAGATAAACCAAAAAAAGATATTCTTGCATTACCATTAGCCAAATTAACCAAAGCTTTTTAAACCCCTTTGTAGTGGAGAAGAGTATCTCACACAAGCACATTCTCTTCTTAACCAAAGCAGAGATAAAATAGGATGAAGTGCAATCAAGGTGCATTTACATAGAAGGACACGAAGCAAAAAATGGGCTATCCTTTTTTCTTCTGACAGATTAAACAGGAAGACAATGCTCCTCTGAGGTAGACAAGCTTGCCTCTGGAAGTTGAGGTTTTGAGGCCAAGGACTGAAGTGCTCTGATCACTTCAGACATCAATGGTCGTTTATCCGGCATCACAGAAGTGCAACAGACAGCAACATCAAGAGCCGATAGCATCTCTTGTTGGCAAGATTTCACTATCCTGGGATCGAGGACTTGGACTGCTCCATTGACTATGTTGATTTTCCTTCGGACCCATGTCACAACATCAAGAGAGTCTGGTGATTCTGCTTGCTCAGCTCGTCTTCCGGTTATGAGCTCTAGCAGCACAACACCAAAGCCATATACGTCCATTTGTTCGCTTGCTTTCTTACTGTATGCATATTCTGCAATCAAGAATCAAGCTCGTAAGATTTGTGATATAAATTGGCTCCAAAATTCTCTTACATAAGAGACAACAATATTCTACCCCGAACGCAGCTACATAATGTGGCCTACGCCTCATGCTATCTTTAAGTTGTAATTTACTTTCTTCTATATGAACAAGAAAGATTGTGCTCCCAAGTAACTGAAAACTAATAAAAAGGACTTTCCATAGAACATTGTCTAAAATGGCACACATTTTATAAATACAACTTGAGCTGATCATAAAAGTCATCCGAAGGCAACAATGCTAATCGCACTGTATTTCCTAAAAATTGCCAAACAGAAAGCATCCTGCGAATGCTAAGGTCCATAATCTGATTAAAGTCATGAATAAACAAAGTCTGATTTCAGCTATTGCTTAGAGTCAATGAAGATTACCAGGAGCATAGTAACAGGAGTCTGTGAATCCTGAGGCAATGGTAGATTGAAATGCAGCTTCTCCCACAATCTGGTCAAGAGCAAAATCGGCAAGCTTTGGCTCAAAATCAGCACCCAGAAGAATATTTGTCGATTTAACATTTCGATGAAGGAGATGTGGAGAATAATCCTTGTGAAGGTATGCCAATCCTTGAGCAACTCCAATGGCAATGCTTAATCTAACACCCCATTGCAGCTGAAAATCTGATCTGCTTATCAAATCTCCTAGGCTGCCCTTTGGCAAGTATTCATATATTAGAAAGATTGATTCATCTGAATGGCAAAGGCCAAGAATTTTAACAATGTTCTTGTGCCTGATTTTGGCTAATGTCTTGACCTCAGCCTTCAATGCTTTTGAAGATTGGTTCCCAATATTGACTAGCTTCTTTATGGCAACCAGTTCTCCGCTCGGTAAGCTTATAATGTATACTCTACCAAAAGTTCCACCATTCCCCACAGCACTTTTCTCATCCATGTGAAAAATTAAATCATGCTCAGTAACTCTCAGAGGATAGAAAAACACTGAATTCCAACCATCCATTTGAGATTTCCGCTTAGATGATCGATAGAACACAAATAAGCCAGCAGCAACAAGAAAGGTTCCAACACCAATTGCAATAAAAATGAGGGCATATGTCAATGCACTAATGGCAACAGAACTATGCCGTCTTGGCAACTCATCAGAACAAGACCGGGGCAATCCCGGGCCACAGAGCCCAGGATTTCCTTCTAAGAATGATGCAGGCAGACCTGAGATGAGAGCAGGAGGGACCTTACCAGATAATTGGTTAAAAGACACATTGAAGAGAGCAAGCTTCAAATTTTGAAGCCCTATTGGGATGGAACCAGTAAGATTGTTATCAGACAGGTCAAGATAAGTTAGCACAGGTAGGTCAGCAAGGGACGACGGAATTTCTCCACTAAGACTATTGTTAGCCAATGACAAGGAGACAAGTTTCCTGCAATTTTTCAGCTCCGGAATTTGACCGGAAAGGGAATTGTCGGAGAGGTTAATGATACTCATAACTGGGGAATCACAGAAATTTGAAGGCAATTCACCATAGAAACCATTAACAGATGCAGAGAACCTATATAAGCTCTTAACCAAACCAAGACCCTCTGGAATTTTACCGCTGAAGCTGTTGTTATCGATCTGAATTTGCTCCAATCGAGCTGCCACTGACATTGAATCAGGTAATTCCCCCGTAAATCTATTGTTTTCAGCTCTAATGAGCTTGATTTTGCGTAATGACCATAATCCATCGGGGAAATTACCTGAAAAGCCATTGTCCTGAACTTGAAACCTCTCAAGATTCAAGCACTCAGCAATTGAGTTGGGTATTGAACCATTGAAGGAATTTGTGTGGAGGCTGAGGTTTATAAGGCCTTGTGCACTACATATACCATTAGGAAAAGACCCAAAAAGCTTGTTTTGTGAAACGTCAAAAGAAACTAGGTTCTTGAGAGAGGAACCTAATGTTTGAGGAAGCACACTAGTTAGATTATTCCGTGACAAGTCCAGAACACTTAAGCTTTGCAAATCCACCAACGAGTCAGGAATTTGACCCTGAAAACCAGAGTTTTGCAACAAAAGCTGCTGGAGCTTCTGAAGCTTCCCAATTTCACTGGGAATGTTACTCACCAGATATTGATTTTCAGACAAATCGAGAACAACGAGCTCAGTGAAATTTCCAAAGACAAAAGGAACACTACCTGACAGAAGGTTACTTCCCAAGTTGAGTACTTGCAGGTTTACCAATGAGCCAATGCCTTCTGGGATCTTTCCCTCAATATGGTTCCTGCTAAAATCAAGGAATCTCAAAGACCCAAACTGAGAAATCTGATCTGGGATGGTACCCCAGATGATATTGTTGCTGAGATTCAGAGTCTCTAAGTAGCTACACTGAGAGAGGTGCAGAGGGATAGGCTGATTAAAAAGATTGTCAGCGAGATTGAGAACAGTCAAATTGGCAAGTTGACAGGCGGAAGAAGAGATTTCACCGGAAAGATTCAGACTTTGAAGGTTGATTGAAGTTACAGTGAGTAAAGGTGAAGTCTTGCAGGTGATCCCAGTCCAGTTGCAGTAATGGACATTTGAGTTGTTGGACCAGTTTGAGAGAGAATTCGCAGGATCTACAATGGAGGCCTTGAAGGAGAGAAGGATAGCTTCTTCACTTGAAGCTGTACTAAGAATGAAAAGCGAGAAGCCAAGGGACACAACCAAGGTGAATATGCAGGAACATGAAGCCATTGAAGGAGACTCAGAGAGAGAGAGAGAGAGAGAGAGAGAGGAAGCCTTGCTGTGTTGCTTTCAATCTTTTCTATGCATCAATGGAGTGAGACTGTAAGTTGTCTGAGAGAGTAATACTCACAGAGAAATGTATAGAGAGCCTGTGATGGTGATGGCTCAGTTAATTAATCCAAAGGGTTTTGAGGGTATGTGTGAGAAGTCACTGTGAACTTTTTGGATCTTTTCATGGTACTTTTTGGACAAATTCAACGAAGAAAAGTGTTCCCCGTTTTTCGTAAACTGAAATACTTTTACAAATTGTTTTTTCCTAACTTTTATAAATTTTAAGTGTCTGTGATATTTCTATAACAGTACATTAAAAATATCTCTTATCTATTTAATTTTTATATCTCTTATATTTGTTTTTTACAAAAACAGAAAAAAAAAAGATATGATGGAGGGTTGACTTCATAACAAACAAAAAAAATTATGTTAAATACATTTATCCGTATTTAGAGATTTTTCTATCACATCGAAGTCGAGACTGAAATTTAAAATATTTTGTAAAATATGATCTTAAGACGTAAATATATCACTTAACTAGATATTAACAAATTAGAGATTTTTCTATCACATCGAAGTCGAGATTGAAATTTAAGATATTTTGTAAAATATGATCTTAAGACGTAAATATATCACTTAACTAGATATTAACAAATGAAATTAATATTCTTGCCCACAACTTATCACACCCAATTCCGTTCACTTTCCTCCATGAGCCAACCCTAGAGGCATTATTTTTTTTGACATGAAACCCTAGAGCCAACCTTTAGAGGCATTATAAATTTGTGGCTATAGTGTAACTAAATAGTTTTCATTAATTTAAACTAAAAATAAACGAAAGAAAACAATTCAACGTAAGATGCCCGGACACGTCACTGTGCCATAAAACAGCATTCAATTCCATGGAAATTGTTTTTTTCTATTTTTCTTTTTTTTTTTGTCAGTAAATTGAAAGAAAAATATCTGAATAGAGCTCGAATTATTATTATTTTTTTGAGCGACAATTATTTGGACATGCACATGGAGACATGATATATAATGCTTTATTATTTTTTAAAATATAATATATTTTTATAATTTAATATATTTTTTATAATTTATATTATTATATATTTATTACGTACTTTAATATATATTGTCATAAATTTTTTTTAAGTATATTGTCACTGTTCAGTTACAGTCGTTTTGATGAGGTTGATTGGATATACAGTTACAGATCATTACTCCCCATATCATCAATCACCGACTTTCACGGCTGTGATCATCAGGCCGTAGGATTGTACGATGATGGGCGTGTTTTTCTACCCATATTCAGACGGTTGAGATCTCATACCTTTGACTTTGCAGTGGAGTCCAAATGTTTGGTCTCCAACTCAAAGATATGTCAAAAAGATAGCGATTGAAAGCATATGATTCCCTCTTTCCTTCTGTCTAAATTATTTTTTTTGCTAATAATAAAAAAATATATCATAAATACATAAATTATTATATTTATACATTAAAATGAAAAATAATTCATTAATGTCTTCATTTAATTTTTTTATAAAGAAAACTCAATACTTAAATACTAATAGACTCAAATGTAATTTCTTATAATTCACCTAGTAATTATCAAATCTGAGTCTCATAGTCGATAGTCACTAAATCCTTTAAACCTATATTAGAGCGAGAACTCCCAACCTATTTAAGTTCGGTAATTGTGTAGAATGAAAATTTAAATTTAAATCAATTATATAAAATACACATCAATTACCATTTAAATTACTATTTTAAGCCATTTCTTTATTACATAATTACCAATGTTGATAACGACATTAATTTTTTTTTATTTTTTTAACATCTATAAAGACATTAGTCAATATCTATAATAATCAAGAATCATAACTGCTCACGGGTCAAAAAGAATCATAACTGCTCTCGCAGATGGCATCCTATGAAACCCAAAAACTACACTGATAATGTGAATACAGAAACTAATAATATAATAATTAATAAGTGGAACAAGAGTCAAAAAAGGGATAGACAAAATTAATGAAGTTTACAGTTTTATTACATAGTTATATTTAATTAATATTAAAATAATTATATAGTTTATTTGATAAAATTTATTTATTTATTTATTTTATTTTAAAATTTAATTATTTAATAATTTATATATAATATAAAGTAACTCCAAAACAAGAAAGAAGTACATCAATAACAGTGTTGATGTGGTTGAGAATGTAAAGAAGTTTGCTTACATATAATAGGTTACAGGTTTAAGTTTCTATTAAATTAACTAGTGATTAGTGAAATTATATATATGGTAGTTTTACAAAATTATGAATAGCCCAATAACTTATGCTAAGCTTATGGGCTCTCTTACAAATTTAGTGTAAATGAGTTAACCTACTAAGAAGTAATGATCCAATACAATAATCTCTTGTAAGTGTATAAAATATCATCCCCGATTACTCATATTAAAATTGGAAATTAAAATCGAAAGAAGTACATTAATTGTAACAGGTTATCGACTTCTGGGCTTGTTTGTTTTGTGAGGAAAAAGGAAAGAAGTAAAAAAAAAGTATAATTATAATTACGTACTTTTTTTTATATATTTTTTTAATTTTTTATATCATTACAAATAATTTTATTTTTTTTACTACTTTTTCTCTCATAAATTATTATTCACCTTTTCTTTCATTATACTTCATTTTTCTTAACTTTTTATACTGCTCTAAATAATTTTATTTTTTTACCACTTTTTCTCTCACAAATTATTATTTATTTTTTCTTTCAGTATGCTTTCTTTCTTTCAATTCTCTCTACCACTTCAAATAATTTTATTTTCTATTAATTTTCTTTCTCTTTTTCTTTATTTTCCCACCCTTCTCCTTACTCTAAACACACCCCGTCTGTGCACCATGGAATTAAGAACCGGACCGGACCGGCCGGTTCAACCGAAAAAATCGGGAACCGGTCCTAAGTCCGGTCCGGTTCAAGTCTGAAAATGAAAATTGGACCGAACCGAAAAAAACCGGTCAAGAACCGGAAAAACCGGTCAAAAACTGGAAAAACCGAAAAAACCGGGACCGGTTGAACCGGTTCAATTTAAATAAAAAAATTTTAAATTATAATTTGATCCAAAACTTTATCTAAATTATAATTAAAACTCTAATTTTAACTAAAAATTCTAATTTAGTCCTCAATTGATTAAAATTTTCAATTTAATCTTTAAAATTTAAAAATTAATATTTAATCATTATTTATAAATATTTTTTTTTGAATTAATTTTTATAAATTATATTTTTTTAAATATACTAATTATAATATCTTTAATGTATGTAAATATTAATATAATTCTTAAAATACACTTTATTTTAAATATTTATTATCATTCTTATATAATATAACATCTTATATAATTATATAAGCTATATAAAAATTTAATTTTTATATATTTAATATTAAATACCAGTTTTACCGGTTTAACCGTGGTTTTACCGGTCGAACCGGTTGAACCTTGAACCTCTCAGCTTTCCGGTTCAATGACCGGTTCGGTTTTGAGAACCTTGCTGTGCACATGCTTTAATTTGGTATTTAGTTTTTTTTTTTTTTTTTGTCAAAAAACAAATTATTTAGACTTTAAGAGGTTTGAAGGTAAGTTAGACAACGTAATGATTTGCTTTATTGATTGTCAGTCTATAAAAATTCAGAAAAGATAAAAATAAATACTTATGAGTGACAAGCTATCCCTATCAAAATCGCTCATCTTTTTTTTTTTTTTTTTCAGCCCAAAAAAAATCGTCTATCATTGTATCGTGGTATTTTATATTTACGTGCGAATATATTCTAGTTATTTTCGCGTCAAAAGCCGCTCTTCAAAAAACACTTTCTTATATCATTTCAGAACAAACATGACTTCACTCTGAGAATATTTTTGCTCGTTACCGGAAATTGAGAACATTTATATAGGCTTTCATGAAATAAATCAAAGTTTTTTTTTTTCTTTTTAGTTGAGGCCAATGGGCTGACTTCATTGGCACCAATAAAAATTGTTAAATTCGAGCCGGAAAGAAGACTTATAAATATGTCATAACCAAGACTACATGGCCTTTTTTTTTTTTTTTATAAGGAAAAATTGGTAATTTCATTGAACTTGATAACGAAAGCCAATTGCAAGTGATGGGGTGGAGACATGCAGAATATGATCCCGATGCCATGAAGCCTCAACAATACAAGATAAAGCAAATTTGTCAATGCAATGAGCTACATCATTAACTTGCCTACTAAACATGTTTAATAATAAAGGAACTGAAACCATTTGCCAGGTTCCTGACATCAGCAGCAATGCCAGAAGATCAAATCGATGCTACCTTTGCTGTCTTCCAAACAATGGAATGTCAATCTTTATTTTTAAAAATTTTTAATTTAAATATTTAATAATTTTAATCAATTTATTATTATTTTAAAAGTTTTTTATTAAATCGATAAGTTTTTTTTTTCATATGTCATTTTCACATGTTTTTCACTTATTAGTTGACTTTTTTTTCATTTTATATTTTGACTAGTCATGTGAAACACAGACATTATTGGACAAACAGTCTGGCAGAGCGCAAAAGATCTAGCGAAAATTTTTACTGTCAGAGAAGCATCCCAAGAAACTTCTCCGTGTGGTGAACAGAATGGCGTAGGACTCACGGGATGGGGTTGACGCAATTAAAGCTAGTTGGCAGGCATGGTAAATTTATAAGGGAAATTTTTTTTTGTCTTGTTGCGAAGGCCTTTAAGGCCGTGATTGAAAATTTTTAAAGAAAAAATAAAGGAAAATGGATAGGAAAATATTTTTTATTTATTTTTATTTATTTTTTTATTAATTTAAATAGTTATTTTTTATTTTTTTTCATAAATTATTATTTATTTTCTTTCTTACAACTTTTTAATCATTACTTTTTATCAATCATAACATTATGTACTATTTTCTATTCTTTTTATTTTATGTTCACTTTCTTCATATCCAATCACAACATAAAGAAAAAAAAAAAACTTTGGAGGGTTAAATTTATATAAAAACTAAATTGTCAAATACTATTATATAAAATTACATTGTTATATTTATATTACGTATAATTATGTAATTTTGTTATTATAAACACTTTTTTTTTCTTCGTTTTTGAGCAAGTAGATCCAATTTTTCATATCGTACTATTTACTTGCATACTATGGCTAAAATGGAAGCCATGTTAGCCAATAATTCGTGGCTGCTATGCCACAGGCCCACGGCCATGAAAAAAAAAAAAGGCAATGCTACCCCTTTTTTGTGTCAATCCACCATTATTCAAACAATCTGAAATCATTGTTATGCAATCAAGAGTATTGATAAAGAATTTGTAAAGTGTATCAACATGGCTGCTAAATTAACAGTCAAAGTTATGGGACATGCCGTTCAAACACATCTCACAATGTATTCCTTGGAATTATAATCTTGATTTGTTGTCTCTCAAGCATCATTCTTTTTATGGCTTGTTATATAATTTGGGAGATGTTTCTAACAAAAGAGAAAAAAATTTAACTTGTGGACTGTTTAATTAAGACCCTCAGGTTAAACCGATGGATTAATTGAAATTATTAAACAAAAAAGAATTATTATTTTGATTCATTTCAATTTGTTCTGTTCCAAAAAGTATTGCATGGACATGCTGACATTTTAATAGTTAACTCCTAAAAAAACCAAAGCGAGAGCGAAATTTTGAGGTATCCAAAGCCATGTTAAAACCATAATATTTTTCTCTTAATCTATAATTATTTCTAGATTACTACCTTGTGTGTGAGATAGACCTAAAAAAGTGGTTGTGGGTGTTTGTGCGAGTGGTTGTTTGTATAATATTCCCTTGATGCGAAGCATCCCAAGTCCCAACAAAGGATTTGAGGATGCCCTTTTTGTTTTTGATGAACAAAACCAGACATGATGAGGTGGGACTTTGGTGAAAGTTGCTATTATCAATCGCTACTTATTGCACTGAAGAAAGATATAAAGAACAATAATACCAAGTCCTGAAACACCAAACATTGCTTTCACAAAGACGGTGGATGGGGTAGGTGCACCATTTTTGTCACAACATAAGTGGTTATTGTTTTTGCTTTCTTATTTTTGTTACCTTCTCTTCTCTGCAGGGGATGATAATATTATTTATCCTCTACATCTGTCTTGGCTTGTCCGTAACACACAGATTAATTATGACCTGAAATATTTCTTAGGGGACATCCATTAGTTTCTATTTTAAAGGTCTTGATATCTAAATATGAAAATAACAAGTATGAGAATTATGAAAAAAAAAGAGATTCCCCTAAAAAAAAAAAAAAAAGACCTGAAATATGAATCAAAAGACAAAGTAAACACATCATTTAGTTACTGTCCCAAACAGCCTGAAGAGCAAAGCCTACTCATAATTCTCTTTGAATTCGTTGATTGCGATTTATTTTTCTTGGTGTTGGTTTTTTTTTTTTTTTGCGCTGGGGGGCGGGGGGCGGGGGGGAGGCGGGTGGATTTGACCAATAATGGTTCTTTTTCTTCTGAGATCTCAAGTGTATAATGCAACTTGTGAATAAAGCATCTTTGTTAGACATCATGAGACTTCGTTTCCTATCGGTTTGTGTAGAACTCTCGAACATTATATGAGGTTAGGCTACTGTCAGTTGGTGCCTCTTACATTCAGTGCATTTTTTTTTTTTTTCTTTTTCAGTTAGAGTTGGTAGAGAGTTCAAATGTCCATGATGATGTTCGGTTCCAATAGTAGATTTTAACCTAAATTTTAAAATTTGTGACAAATAAATTATACTAAGTGTTTTTTATTTTAATATCATCCTCTATTTTTTAGAGCGCTAAATGTGAATCTCTTTAACGGGTGTTTTTTTTTTTCCTTTCTATCTATTCTCTCTCTTTCTCAAAAACTCTATCGGTTTCCTCCAAAGACTAGCCCCTCACTAGCCGGTGGAGGTGACTGATATGAAACCTTTCTCTTTTATTTTTGCCTCCCTTTTTGGAGTTTCAATCTTCCCTCCATATCCCCTCTGTTTTCCTCGCCCATCAAACCCCCAAATGGAAAAATTAGGGCTTTTTGGCTTGTTTTTAGTCAGTTCGAGCTTTGATAATGTCACCCAAGGCCGTTCCAGTTCCAAATCTACGAGGTGATATTCGACCTCGTTTGTTGTTTCCAGCACCAGCTCTGTCTTACAGGTTGCCAGCGTCCTCGTCTCTGAGACTGCCTTTGCTTCCAGCACTGCTATACCGGCCGCTAGTGCGATGGCTGATGCATACCCTTCTGGAACTCGAGCTACCACCACTGGAGCCCCCCTGCATTGCAACCTCTGCCAGTGCAGTCACCACCACCGATCACGTCCGCTCCGTCGTCGACCACATCTCCGCCGCTACTGGCACTGCCGTTGGAATTGTTAGAAATGGCTTCTATTGGACTTTTATTGGTTGGGTGCTTTGTTATGATTGTGTATTTTTTTTTTTAATTTTCGTAGTTTATTCGTTTTGGAATTCGTTGTCGGAAATACTGGTACGATCTCTGTCATTAGTCTACCCACCGATGTACAGTAGGTGCTGTTGTATCCAATTTTTTCCAACTGTATTAGGTCTAGTTAACACTTCGAGGTTAGATAGGTCTAGTTGCAATCCGATATATTGTCTCGAGCTTTGTGCCATATTTGGCAATGGTCAGTTTGAGCACATGATGTGTAGGCCATTTTTACCGATTTGCTTTCTGCTTTAAGTAGATATTTCCGACACTTATGCATCAACCTCATGTATGAATTTACTGCGTATTAATGCAATGATTCTATTTTAAAAAAAAAACGTGAATCTCGTTTACCACCAGTTAGATTAAGTCAGTTATGACAAGCTTTTTTTTTTGGCATGGATTGGGAGTCAGAAGATTTTGTCTCGAAATGTATTCAAAAAATAACTAACTGTTAACTTTTTATGAGATTTAAAGGGTTGCTTGCCCAGATGATACGGGAGGTTTCTTATTGTTTTTGAGTTCATATCCATTTGAGGAGGATATTGCTTAAAAAAAAAGGAAAAAGTATTGGAGTCGAAGTCTATATTAAGTTGTTCTGACGTGGATTAAAACAATAACAAATTATTAATTTTTTTGTAACTGCGTATGTACTTTATGTAATAAAAAATATGAAACGATAAAATATATTTCATTTTTTGTTACTTTTTTATCGTTATGTCACGTATTGATACATAAAGAATAGGGTTAATATACAAAAAAAATCATCAACTTTATATATAGTAACAAATTTAGCACCAATTTTGAAAATTAACAGTTTACCCCTCATAAATTTTTTTGTAATAAATCTAATACAATTTCTTATGAACAGTATCCATATGTTTCAAAGACATGTTCATAAGAATCTGGCTGTCTCAATAACATGACATTCATACGCGTTAATGTCTGGTAACCCGTATGCTTGTCATGTCATCGAGACAAACAAATTCTATTCAAGAAATATTACAGTATGCTAGATTTATTATAAAAAAATTTTAAAGATGGCTAAAGTGTTATTTTTTAAAGTTGGTGCTAAATTTATTACTTCACACAAAATTGAAAATTTTCTTTTGTGTATTAACCCTAAAAAATAACATTAGAGTAATACGAAGACAATACAATAATTTTTTCTCTTTAAGTTTCATTAATTTATAAATTCATGTAAGATATAATTAGTCTACATTTTTTGTTACTCTTTAGTTTTTCTCATCTTATAATTCACATGATTCTTAGAGGGCATTAAATGCACACTTATTATACAATTTTTTTTTTTGCTTTTTCAGTTTTTTTCTTAGATACTAGTCTTTAAATGCACATCCTCTAAAAGATAATTTACCACAATCGCCTGGTTGCTGCGCTATCATGCACCGTCTGCACTATTGTGTGTCGGTCCGTCTTTCTTGCCTCTGTCGGTAGTCGTCTCTATGTGGTTTGCTCGGCCGCTGTGCTGTGGTGTGCTTTTTCGAGAGTTTTTGGTCCCTGGTTACTTCTCTTGCCTGATCTCATGGTTATTTTTGGGGGGGCCTTGGTGCTTTGGCTTCTGCTGTGGTGTGGGCTAAGTGGTCTCAAGCGCCGCTGTGTGCCCCCCCTCATTTAGCTTCGGTTGAGCGTGGGGGTGGGGGACCCTCTCTCTTTTAAGTCTAACCGACATACATAGTTTTTGCTGGATGCAGGAGTGCCGTGTTCGACAGTTGGGGTTTAGGAGTGGGGATGCTGCCGCTGAGCAATCTGTGTTAGTTGCCTTCTGGTGCAGTCAATCTGGGCTTTCTACAACTGTGTTGAGGTGATAGAGGCCGGTCTACCAGCCGCTGCTTCCCTTGAGCGTGGGGGTAGGGGACCTTCTCTCTTTTGAGTCCAACCGACTTGCATAGTTTTCATTGGATGCAGGAGTGTCGTGCTCGACAGTTGGGGTTTAGGGGTGGAGATGCTGCCGTTGAGCAATTTGTGTTAGTTGCCTTTTGGTGCAGTCAATATGGGCTTTCTACAATTGTGTTGAGGTGATGGAGGCCGGTCTACCAGCCACTGCTTCCCTTATGCATGTTTACTTCGTGTGCTGGTGCCCTTTTTCTCCTCGCCGACATTTCGTTGGGATCCAGGATGTCATTGCCTGCATTTCTGTGGGTGGTGTCTGTCTCTAGTTGTGTCTGGTTGGCCTTTTGTGTTTCTTGGATTGTCTCTCCTCTGAGCTCTCAGTTTGTGAGTATGAAACTCTCTTTTTAAGCTGTATGTTTGGGGCTTATGACCTACATTTGTGGACATTGTAATACTTTTTTAGTTAAATAAATAAAGTTTGTCTTTCTCTAAAAAAAAAAAAAAAGAAAAAGAATATCCTCTAAGGAGGTGTTTGTTTAAAGGAGAAATTGGATGGAAATGGGAATCAACTGACTTTTTCCCATTGTTTACGTTTGATTCCTAAAAAAACGATTTCCATTCCCTTAAAAAGGGGAATGTGATCCCCTTAATAAGGGGAATCCTGATTCCCTTATATTTATCGTTAATGATTCCTATTGACTATAACTGTCAGCCTATTAACACGTTAACAGAAAAAAAATGACTCTCCAACAAATAAAAACCCATCAAAATCTCTGCAACGGGACGATAAGAATTTACAACGTAAATCATCTGAAATTCTCAACTAATCGAGAGAAATCCTCAACAAAAATTCACAAAAATCCTATAAATAAGAGCAGTTACTTGCAGAACCAGCCATACTGGCAAAGGGAGAAAAACAATCTCGTTTCAAGTGGTAAGTATTACTTATTGCTTTTTCCTTTTAATCGTCAACAATTTTTTCTTCCTTTTTTACTTTTATGTTCAGAACAACTCATCTTCTTTTGATGAAATAATTGTTGTTTAATCCTTTTGATTTCCAACAATTTTTTCTTCTTTTTTTACTTTTCTGTTCAGAACAACTTATCTTCTTTTGAACAGAAATTTTGCTCCGTCAGTGTTGATTGATTCATTGTTGATGTGAAGAACCATAGCTGCTATTATTTAGCTTTTAAAATTATTTTTACAATTCCATCGTAAGTCTCTTAATAAATAAATTCCCCTCGGTCGATTGGAAACTTTCCCATCTGAATAGTCCGCTAGCGAAAGGAAATTAATGCTTGAGCGAGAGTTGAACTTTGTCAGTCTTTATTTTTTATGTAAATTCTGTTTGAGCCTATATTATTATTATTATTATTTTAGTCTTTCTACTTTTTCATAATATTAATTAATTATCCAGTTGCAAGATAGCAATTTATTAGACATGCTCGAAGATTTTGGTGAGTTGTTGGATAATCATTCAATTGACGACATCTTGCCGACACACAAAATAATGGTTTCCAATCAAAATATTCAAGCTTGATAATAATCATAATAATACAGGTATGAAATAATTCATGTTGTAATTAGTAGATTGCATCTCCATGGTGGGTCTTTCGTTGGTTTCTTTTTTTTTTTTCATTTGATTTGAACTTGTGCGACTACGGCCATATGTGAATCTTCTGTCTTTAAAATCTTCCTTTTCTTTTTTGTTTCTTTTCTTTTTTCTTTTTTGTTTTTTTTTTGGTACGTTCGAAATTGGACATGCCTTTTCCTCATTTATTTGGCTATGTGGACCGATTGCAGGCCTTGTGGTAGGTGATGGAATAATCTGTTCACTTTTCTTGCATTTTTTATTCTTTCAAGGATTCCAGTCTTTTGTGGAACCAAATCATGCGGACATTTTTTTTTATTTGGTTCTTCTAATTGTTATATCATGATTGGTGGAATTTTTATATTTGGTGACCTAATGAATTCTATTGCAAAGCTACAACTAAACGCCTTAAATTGAATTTACTTTAATGACCGCAGCACCATTTATGGATTCTTGTTTAGTTTCATTAGGCTACTACACGTTCTTTCCTTCGCTGTTTTTGTGTATTAGCCATTAGCCACTCTGATGCATTGAATATATGTTTTTGTTTCTTTTCTAATTATAGTATTGGGTGTAATTTATATATATATATATATATATCTTTTTTTGTCGATTGGTTCTGTGGTCCACCATGCAACTTTTATGAGTTATAGATAGTTTAGGATGCATTATTTTTTGTTGTTGTTATCTTCGCGTGCACACATTTATTGTCTTTATTGTCTTTTTGCACAATTGAGCAGGTTTGTGAGGAGACCAGGCTATCCAGCAATTATTAGTAACAAAGGACC
Organism: Carallia pectinifolia; assembly: GCA_037832335.1. Lineage (NCBI taxonomy): Eukaryota > Viridiplantae > Streptophyta > Magnoliopsida > Malpighiales > Rhizophoraceae > Carallia > Carallia pectinifolia. Next base: position 10,523,550 of record CM075444.1, read on the forward strand.
TATATCTTTTTTAAGGAAATGTGAGTTAAGACTTTTATATGCATTTTTTTATTACTTTGTAGTGATAAATGAACATATTAAACTAGTTTCCTCGTGCATTTTCTTTATATTTCTCACAAGGCTATGATAGCCTAGTTGATGGATGACCTGCAGTTCGTTGACTATGATATATTGTCTAGCATCCTAGCAAATGTGCATGCAAGTTATTTACCTATATCGTATTTTTATAATTTCTTTCTTTACCTTTGTGAAGTGTATACAGAAATGGCTCGTTTAAGAGGGAGGATAAAATTTCTACTGGTACAATTTATAATGGAGATTACTATACTCATGTACATTATGCATTTTATTTGGCATCAAATGGGTGCACTGATTATGAGCGAAAAATGCATAAGAATGAAGAAAAAAGATAGGAAAAGGTTGCGATTAGTAAAGTTATATACTTTAATAAGAGAAAGCGACGTCGCATGTAAAAGCCAGCTTCGCATGAATAGGCATACATTTAGTATACTTTGCGAGATGCTAGGTGAGATTGGTGGTTTGACTGGTACTCAAAATATTTCAGTGGAGGAGATTGTCGCTATGTTCCTATATATATTATCTCACCATATGAAAAATAGGACAATTGGCTCATATTTCATAAGGAGTGGAGAAACTGTTAGTAGATATTTTAATCAGTGTTTGAAGGCCATTTTGAAGTTGCACGACGTATTACTTAAAAAGCCAACACCTATACCAGAAGATTGCACAGATGCTAGGAAGAAATGCTTCAAGGTAAATGCATGTTTCTTATTTTCTAATTTAATAATACATTACACTTGACAACCTAATTATGTTTTTTTTTTTACTGTAGAATTGTTTAGGAGCTTTGGATGGCACATTTATAAGTGTATCAGTGTCCTCTCAAGAAAGACCTAAATATAGGACGAGAAAGGGTAATCTCGCAATGAATGTTTTGGGTGTCTGCTCACCTGACTTGCAATTTATATATGTGTTGCCTGGATGGGAAGGTTCAGCACACGATGGTCGCGTTCTTAGAGATGCAATTTCTAGACCCAATGGTTTAAGAGTTCCTCACGGTAAAATTATTTATCATTTATGTAATTTTTTTTAATGGTTATATAAAATGGTGTTCTTTATGTGTTCTTTTTTTTTACAGGTTGTTATTACCTAGTTGATGCTGGTTACACTAACGGCACGGGTTTTCTTGCACCATATAGAGGGCAACGATATCACCTTAGTGAATGGAGGGGTGATAGACGCCCGCAAACTGCCGAAGAATATTTCAATATGAAACACTCAAAAGCTAGAAATGTGATAGAAAGATGTTTTGGCTTGCTCAAAGGGCGATGGGGAATTCTTCGAAGTCCATCGTTTTATCCAATACGTACCCAAGGGCATATTGTCATGGCGTGTTGTCTATTGCATAATTTGATAAGGAAATATATGCCTACAGATACTGTGGTGGAAATTCATGATAATGAAGATGACCCAAATATTATTAATGCCAACGAAACTGAGTTCATTAGAGCGATTAACACCTCTGATGAATGGTCTAATTTTCGAAATGCACTTGCTCAAGAGATGTTTAATGATTGGAGGGCTCGATCAGTTAGACAATAAAGTTTAAACTTTTTCTTTTTTTATAGCTAATGTCATTATAGTTGCTACAATTATTAATGTTGCTTGTTGCTTTTATTGAATTATTTTATATAAGTTTGAAATTTATATGTAATATTTTTTAACATAAATTGATCTATGTTGTTGTGTTTCTATTCATGTATTTTACGAGTGTGCTAATTTTATTTCAATTTTTGAAGAATGGATACTGTTGAAAGTAGCCAACTAAGTCGAGGCCGAGGCAAAAACAAAAGACAATGGAGTCCTGTAGAAGACCAAATATTGATTGAAGCCCTACAAGAGGTGGCTACTGAGCCCCGCTGGAAAGGTGAAAGTGGATGGCGAAATGGCTATCTATATCGAGTTGAAGAGTTGATCCATGCCAAACTTCCAACTAGTGGATTGAAAGCCTTTCCACACATTGATTCTAGGTGGAAAACATTGAAGGCAAAACATCATGCCTTATCTGAAATGATGGGAAAATCTGGATTTACTTGGGATGATGTAAGCAAGAAAATATGTGGGAATCAAAGCGCTTATGAAGAATGGTGCAAGGTATACATAAAAAATAAATATAAGTTGTAATTTAAAATTAATATAATTTCTCACAATATTGTATTGTCTTTTATGCTAGCAGGTTCATAAAGATGCAAAAGGTTTGCTAAATATATCTTTTCCTTTATTTGATGAAATTGGAGCACTAGTTGGAAAAGATAGAGCAATTGGAAGGGAGGCAGAGACTTTCACAGAAGCTGTTCAGAACATGGAATCAGAGACTGAAAATGAAAATGTCAACTTAGATAGTGATGATGATGATGACGATTTTTCTGCAACACAGCCCGAATCTCAATCGGTCTCCTCATGAACAAAACGGCAACGAAATACCTTTAAAGGGAAAGAGCCAAAAGAATCAGAAAAATTAACAAATATGACTGCTGATTTTCATACAATGACAACTAACTTTGGCATATTCATGCAAGAGGCTAATTCATATCTTGGTGTCATGGTAAATACAATGTCTCGTGCAGAAGAGCGTGAGCAAGAAATGTCTCTTAAGGCTGACAATGTACTTGATGAGTTGAAGAAAATTGAAGGTCTTACTAGTAGAGAATTTTTGGATGCAGCTAAAATACTTGCCAAAGAGCCTCACAAATTGAAAGTATTTTATCAAGCTGACCCATATCTTAGAAGGCAGTATGTGATGGGATTTCTACGTACTGCTGGCAATGGCAATGGTAGTTGGTACTGAAGTTTTTTTGTTTTCAATAATTTTGCTTTGGCAAACTTTGGCAATGGTAGCTGGTTATGTAGTTGTTTGCCTTCAATAATTTCGCATGAGTAGACTATTATGAATTTTGTTTAAAAAATTAATATTTTCTATATTTGTTTGAATAAGGATATTTTAATATATTGAATTTCACTTAGAATGTTCGTTCTTATAAAATTATTTATTTCTCATATCATATATATTTTTATAAGTAAAAATGTCATAATATAATATATTTATTTTAATAAATGCAAAAAATCGTAAGACTTCAAATATAACTATTCATGCTAGAAAGATATTAATTTGTGATTTTTTTAATTTATAATTAAAAATTATTATATTTCAATTCTTATTATTGAATTATCTAAAAAATAGTTTAAGAAAATAATTTTGATTCTGATTCCGATTCCTAACTTGACCAAACGACAACAAAGGGAATTTGATTCCGTTTCCCGAGTAAACCAAACACATTGAAATTTCAGTGATTCCGATTCCGATTCCATTTGATTCCTATTCCAATTCCGATTCCGATTCCAAACTATAAATCAAACGGCCCCTAAATCATTCTTTAAGGCTCATTAAATGCTCTAACATTAATTGCACTCAGAAGTTGGAAACATTTAATGCATAAATTTTGAAGTTCCGGAAGCACTAATTCCATGACCGTCAACTGTGTCAAATTGGTGTAAATCGATGAATTTTGAAATTTTAAGAATGTGAACTTTGAGAGCCGCAGCTTATTTTCCTGTGCAAATCAATTGTATTTAAAAATTCCCTTATTTGGTTAAACTACTATATATAATTTTTTTGGTACTTATGAGTTAGACTTTAACCATTTTCTTACTATAATAAGATCACCATAATAGATTTTGATTATTTTACAGCATTATCTTTACAAAATTGGCCAAGCATGCCAATTGATGAATTTTAAAAAATTCAGCAAATTAATTTAGATAAAGTACAATTATAATTGTACCAAAATGATGTCACGAATTAACATGTAATCAAATTTGCGTTTTTTTAAGACAAAAATTAGTAGCAACATGATAAGAGCGAACGCATAGATATAACATAATTTAATGAAAAGTCTATTGCATAAAAAAGAAAGTAAATAGCATATAAACTATTAAATAGATTGCGGGTCCCTTCTATATGTCTTTTATTGCATTACTACGTAATAAGTCATTTTATTAAATCGATATTACTTATATGCAAAAATCTGTTTGTCCACCTAACATTTTTCTAAAAATACTAAATCTATAATAATAAAGGCAGATTCGGAAAACATAATTATTGCATATCTTGGGAGATATTATGTGTGGGCTACAAATAGTTGTATCAAAGATGGATGGGTGAAGATGCAAAGCAAAGACTAGCTGACTGTAGTGTGGTGATCGCGGGAATTACAGGCATGGAGGGCAAGTGGGTTTTTAAGATCGGAAAAAGTTAATGAGCATATATTTTTAATCAAACTGTTTGCTCATATTATAATAATATTTATATTTTTTACAACAATCTTAATATTTTTTATAACAAAAATTTATATTTAATTTTTTATAAAAAATATATATTTTATTACAAAAAATATTTATATTATTATAATATAACCGAATCGTTTAACAAATTTATATGTCCATATCACAATTCCCGTAAGATATGGGGATAAGTATTTTTGGGGTCTTAAATCTTTAAGTTTTTTTACGTTTGAATCCTAAACCTTTTTAACATTTCATTTAAGTCCTAAATCTCTTAATTTTTTACTATATCAGTCCTTTAAGTTACGAAAAGTATTCAATCTATTAATAAGTGAGTTTAATTTGATAAAAATCATTTAAAAAAGCTTAAATACATGAGTTAAATATTTTTTTAATCAACAAATATACGAATTAAATAGGCAACATGCATATTTTTTTATAGAAAAGATATTCAATTTATATATTTAATCTTTTTAAAATAATTTTTTGTAAAGTTAAAATTATTTTTTAATAAATTGATCACTTTTGTTAAACAGAGGGACTGATTTGGTAGAAAATCAAAAAGTTTAGGACTCAAATGAAATATCAAAAAGGTTTAGGACTCAAACGTAAAAAAATCTAAAAATTTAAGACTAAAAAAATGTTTATCCCGTAAGATATGCACCATGTTTGTGTTGGTAATAATACTATTATTGACGCCATCATCATCGGCAGCAGACCGTACGTGTGTTTCCAAAATTGCTTAAAGCAGTATCGGAATACACCAGAAGCGTCCGCTGTGTTTTGTGAACGGAAGTGCGTAGGTGGACCACCGTCTGCCGCTGCGGCCATAGTGGTCGGGAACAAGGATCAAGAAAATGTGAAGCTGAGGCCGTCGTCGTTGGTTCATTAATGGATCTTGCTCCAAGGTTGGACAAATTAAATTGAATTTTTAGCATGTATCGATGGTTTGAGAAATAAATAAATAAAAAAAAACCCAAAATTACTAATAAACGTACTCATCAGTCTTTTGTCTATCTAAAGTCCAAATCTTGGCGACGTGGATTTTCAGTCTGCAATTTGAATGAAATTTGGTTGAGTACATACCATCTAAATAATTATGCTATTTGTTTGAATTACACCACTGATTAATATACAATTATGCACCACAAATCCCAAGAGAGAAGAGAAAATCATAATTACCATAACAACTAAAATCCTACAAATATATTGTAACAGTACTGAAATTTGTTTTGAAAGTTGAAAATTTTAAGTTTAAGTCTCAAAATCAACTAATAAAAAATAAAAATCGACTAAAATCTGGAAAATAAGCCTAAAAATATAATTTACATAACTTAACGTACGTGATGCTAAACCATTACTTAAAACGATAATAAAATAAGCATGCAGTTGGCAATTCTTTTCTTACTTTTTTGTTTGGTGAAAATTATACTTTGTAGGCACGTGGCACATATGAATAAATCTAGGCCTAAATTAGTGGACCTAAATTTTTAACTCAAACTGGCTCTTTGAATAAATCTAGGCCCATATGTCATATATTTTGTTCATAACAAGGAATCCAATCATGTTTCCTGTTTCCTTCATTCCCCTGCCTCTTATGAATGGGTTTTCGCTCCTTTCTAGGAGGGAAAAAAAATTTTATGACCATCTCTCTCTTGCCCTCGCCACGGTATCTCTTCAGAGAGAAAAAAAGAGTTGGAAGGGTTTACTGATAGTGTCTCTAAATAAATTGGCAATTAAATATAGCAATATTATGGAGGGTCTCCAAAAGTCTCTATCATGCGCCACATTAGACTAACGTGCGCTGAGAGGTTCTGAGAGTTTTTTGGTAGTCCACTTGGTGGGTCTTCCGTGGCTCTTTGTGCTCTTTAGTGGACTTTTCTTATCTCCAGTGTGAGTTTGTTGTGTTTTGGGTCTTGGATTTAGGTGATTTGGTTGGTGTTGTTGGCTGTGTTCTTCTGAGGTCTTGTTGGGCACTTCCATCGTTTCCCCACCCCCTTCGCCTCCGTTTGGGTTTGGGTGTGGGGGTAAGGGACTCTTTCCTTTTACTTGCTGTCGGCCCTTGTACAGAGCTTCCGTCAATGACCTGTTCAGCCTTGATTTTTGTGTGCTCCCTTTAGTTATTGGCAAGGGATGGTCGCGACGCCATTCATTTGCTCTCGATTGTTGCCGTAGTGATCAGCATGTTGGGCTTCCTCAGTGTGATGCTATGGAAGCTAGGGTCCCTATTCCTATTGGGTGATCTTCCAATGTTTGGTTGTAGTAGAGACGAAGCCTATTCCTCACTGGCTTTGGGCTGGTGCTTGGCCGTTGCTGTCCGCAATGGCGGTGGTGGTTTCAGTGTATCGTTTGGGTTAGCTTTTACCCTTTGGACCTATCTGGGTTGTATCCTGACTAGGGCCTTTGGGCTTCCTATTGGGGTGCATGTTTATGGCTTTTTGTTTGTTGGGCCATTCTTGTTTTGTGGGCTTGAGTTTTGTTTCTCTGTTACGTCATATGTGTGTTTCTATTTCTTGTTACGGGCTGGGGGCTTATGCTCTTTTATTGTGTACTTTCCTATTAATGAAATTTCTCTAAAAAAAAATGTAATATTACGATCTTTATTTTCTCTAAAATTCTATTATTATGTATTTAAGTTTTAAAAAATCCCGGTCTTTTGAACCAAAAAAAAAAATCTTAATTTGCAATGCAACTCTTCAAAGTGGCACCTATTCCGAAAAAAATTAATTACCAATTTCATTAATTGCTCTTACTTATTGTATCAATAATTCATTCGGTAATCTAATCTCTATAGGAGTTGATATTGAAGCCTACATTAATAATTTTTCTCTCAATTAATCAAAATTCAAACATATCAACTTGTTCAATTACTATTACATTGTATTTTTAATTTTTGTTTGAAAAGAACCAAAACATAATTGTATAATTTGATTTGAAAATCCAAATAACAAGCGCTGAACATACCATATAGTTGATTAGGTTGCAATACTAAATTTATGGAAAAGCAAACTCCTCAGTACCTAATAAAGATTACTAGTCTCTTCTAGAATTATGCAAAGTTATATATACGTTTAGCCCCATTTTACACTTCGCAGAGCTCAAATCATGGTTGAGCTTTAAACTGTGTAAGTGGCTTTGACACTTGAATTACACGCAAGGTAGTATATATATTCTTTTTATATATAGAACATGACACTGGTAAAATTTTATACCAATAATAATAGGAGCTACACTTTTTATTTCATACATACTCTACGTAAGACTTATTTTACATAATTCTTCTACAAAATAACGTTGTGCAAACAAATGTGAAAAAAAAAGTGTCTCTTAGTTTTTTTTTTTTTTTTTGAAAATAAAGAAACCGTTCCATTAATATTCAACAAACACATACATAAATCTGACGCAAAGGCATAAGAGATACCTGCACAAGTCAGGAGAAAAATACGGCCCTACAGGCCTACAATATATTAGGTCAAAATGACCATTTCCAAACAGGGCATTTAGCCCATTTAGACACAATCCTCTAACGAGGATAAATCAGACACAAAGCTCATTTTGACACGTACCTCTGACGAGAACGAAAATCGAACTAAGACTAAATCTACCTAATCCTAACATGTTAACTAGACTTAGCCTAGCCAAAAAAAGCTGCTTATAGCAGCACCTACCGCACTCTAGCAGACTTATTACATGTATCAATCGAATATTTCTGGTACCGATTTCCAAAAGTCCTAAACAACTGTTTACATGAAAACAACAGCAACACACCTATGGAATAGAAAGGCAACAACATATTTCCTTAGGAACAGAGAATACAAAAGAAATCAAGGCCAGCGGCAGCGACTGGGTTGGTGGCAATGGTGGCGAGGGGGACGGTAGGGGTGGAGAGGGCGGCGGGGGATGTGACAAGAGCAACTTCGTCGGTGACAGAAACATCGGTGACGACATTAACTCCAGGGACAACAAGGACGTCAACGCGACGTCCAGGTAGGCTAGGGTGGCGGAGGAAGCAAACGCACAAAAAGTGTCTCGTCGCTAATGTAGTTTATTTTTCACCAAAAATCATGTCCTACAGCAGCGCAATATAAAATGATCCAAAATTTATGAGCAAATTTTTTACATGCTACGAGACTTTGGGTCCTCTCCACATCAGACGGCTAAGATCCAACATTACCCGTTAAGTGGACTATAGTCTAAAAAAGCCACCAGCAAATCATCATGGCGGGAAAAGTCCATCGAGCGGCGAGAACCAAAAAAAAAAAAAAACCATTCAATTTATAAAAATCAAACACTTTCCCGCAATTTCTCACTTTATTTATTTATTTATTATTTTATATATGTCATATGTGTATCAAAATCAAAAGTGCTTCCAACGTCTCTCACAATTTAGGTCGTCGTCGTTAGTTTATTAATGGATCTTGCTCCAAGGTTGGACAATTTAAATTGAATTTTTAGCATGTATCGATGGTTCCAGAAATAAAAAATAAACCCAAAAATTACTAATAAACGTACTCATTACTCTTTTGTCTATCTAAAGTCCAAATCTTGGCGACGTGGATTTTCAATCTGCAATTTGAATGAAATTTGGTTGAGTACATACCATCTAAATAATTAATGCTATTTGTTTGAATTAAACCACTGATTAATATACAATTATGCACCACAAATTCCATGAGAAAAGAGAAAATTATAGTTACCATAACAACTAAAATCCTACAAATAAATTGTAACAGTACCGAAAATTGTCTCTAAAGTTGAAAGTTTTAAGTTTAAGTCCCAAAATCAACTAAAAAAAGAAAAAAATGACTAAAATCTGGATAATAAGCCTAAAAATATAATTTATATAACTTAACGTATGTGATGCTAAACCATTACTTAAAATGATAATAAAATATGCATGCAGTTGGCAATTCTTTTCTTTTTTTTTTTTTTGTTTGGTGAAAATTATACTTTGGGGCACGCGGCACATATGAATAAATTTAGGTCTAAATTTGTGGGCCTAAATTTTTAACCCAAAACGAGTCTTTGAATAAATCTAGGCCCATATGTCATATATTTTGTTCATAACAGGGAATTCCAATTATGTTTCCTTCATTCCCTTGCCTCTTATGAATGGGTTTTGGCCCCCTCCCAAGAGGGAAAAAAAAAGTTATAAACATCTCTCTCTTGCCCTCTTCACAGTCTCTCTTGAGAAAGAGATAATACAGAGTCCGAAGGGTTTACTGATAGTGTCTCTAAATAAATTGGCACTTAAATATAACAATATTATGGAGGGTCTCCAAAAGTCTCTATCATGCACTGCGTTAGGCTAACGTGGGCCAAGAGGTTCTGGGAGGTTTTTGGTAGTTCGTTTGGTGGGTCTTCTGTGGTCCTTTGTGCTTCTCAGTGAGCTTTTCTTGTCTCCGGTGCGAGTTTGTTGTGTTTTGGGTTTTGGATTCAGGTGATTTGGTTGGTGTTGTTGGATGTGTTCTTCTGAGGGCTCGTCGAGCTCTTCTGCCGTTTCTCCTACCCTTCGTATCCCCCTAAGTTTGGGTGTGCGGGTGAGGGACTCTTTCCTTTTGCTTGCTGTCTGCTGCCGACCCTTGTACAGAGCTTCCATTGATGGCGTGTTCAGCCTCCGTTTTTGTGTGCTCCCTCTAGTTCCTGGCGAGGGACGGTCACGACGCTACTCATTTCCTCTCGATTGTTGTCGTAGTGATCAGCACGTTGGGCTTCCTTAGTGTGATGCTGTGGCGGCTGGGGTCCCAATTCTTATCGGGTGATCTTCTAGTGTTCAGTTGCAGTGGAGACGAAGGCTATTCCTCACTGGCATTGAGCTGGTGCTTGGCCGCTGCCATCCGCTATGGCGGTGGTGGTTTCAGTGCGAGGTTTGGGTCAGCTTTTAACCTTTGGACCTATCTAGGTCAGATTGTGACTAGGGCCTCTAGGGTACCTGTTGAGGTGCATGTCTATGGCTTTTTGTTTGTTGGGCCGTTCTTATTTTGTGGGCTTGAGCTTTGTTTCTCTGTTATGTCATATGTGTGTTTCTGTTTATTGTTGTGGGCTGGGGCCTTGTGCTCCTATATTGTGTCCTTTCCTATTAATGAAATTTCTCCAAAAAGAAAAAAAATGCAGTATTACGATCTTTATTTTCTCTAAAATTCTATTACTTCGTATTTAAGTTTTAAAAAATCCTAGTCTTTCGAAAAAAAAAAAAAATCCTAATCTGCAACGCAACTCTTCAAAGTGGCACCTATTTCAAAAAAATTAATTACCAATTTCGTTAATTTCTCTTATTCATTGTATCAGTGATTCATTTGATAGTCTAATGTCTATCGAAGTTGATATTGAAGCCTACATTAATAATTTTTCTCTCAATTAATCAAAATCAAATATATCAACTTGTTCAATTACTATTACATCGTATTTTTAATTTTTGTTTGAAAAGAACCAAAATATAATTGTATAATTTGATTTGAAAATTTGAATAACAAGCGTTGAACATACCGTACAGTTGATTAAACTGCTACACTAAATTTATGAAAGAGCAAATTTCTCAGTACCCAGTAAGGATCACTAGTCTCTTCTAAAATTATGCAATGTTATATGTATGTTTAGCCCCATTTTGCGCTTCGCAAAGCTCGAATCACGATCAAACGTTAAACTCTGCAAGTAGCTTTGACACTTGAACTACACACAAAGTGGTATATATATTCTTTTTAGGCGCATTTGGTACGCAGACTAGTTAGTATAATATATAATAATATAGATCAATATAGTATATGATAGGGTAAACTATTAGTTTATATTATATTTGGATATCATCAAATAATGTAGAATAATTATTCTATCCAATATTTAGATGATAAGAGACAAAATAGTATAGTATATTAAAATGATTTTCTTACCTTTACAAATAATTAACTTACATTTACTATTAATTGTAACATTTTTATTAAAAAAAATTAAAATTAAGTAATAAAATTAATATTTATTTTACATGTTATCGTACATTATACTGTCTATAAATTTTTAATTTTATAAAAAAAATTTCAAAATTAAAGATTAATTTTATTTATACAAATAAAATTCAAGATATAAAAAAAAGAGATTAACATTTTTTTAAATTTTTTTTGAGGAAAAAAGTTAAATAAATTCTAAGAATAAATTTTCAAATTTATATAAAAGAAAATGAAGGAACGAGAGAGAGAGAGAGAGAGGGAGTAAGGAGGAGAGAGAAAGGAAGGGAGGAAAGAGGAGAGAGGGAGGAGGGAGGAGAGAAAAAGGGAGAGTGAGAGAGGGAGGAGGGAGGAGGGAGGAAAGAGAAAGGAAAGTGAGAGAGAGAGACGAGGAGAGAGAGAAAGGAGGGAAGGGAGAGAAAGGAAAGAGGAAAGAGAGAAAGAAAAGAGATAGAAGAGGAGTGGGAGAGAGAGAGGGGGGAGGAGTGAGAAAGGAAAGATGAGAGAAAAATGAGTTTTTTTTTTAATTTTATGTTAATTTTTAAAAAAATATTTAAAATTTATTTTAATTAAGAGAATATTTTAGTGTAAATATATAATTTGTCTTATATGGGATAAACTATTCTATAAAAGTGAGAGGGATAATACTATTCTATATTCATGAAAAGAACCAAAATATAATTGTACAATTTGATTTGAAAATCTAAATAACAAATGCTGGACATCGTACAGTGGGTTAGGCTGTTACACTAAATATGTGGAGAAGCAAATTCTTCAGTATCCAGCAAGAGTTACCATTCTCTTCTAGAATTACGCAAAATTATATGTAATTTTAGCTCTACTTTACGCTTTGCAAAGCTCAAATAACGGTCGAGCGTTAAATTCTACAAGTAGCTTTGACACTTAAACTACACGTAAGGTGGTATATATATTCTTTTTACATAATAAACATGACATTAATAAAGTTTTATACCAATAATAATAAGAGTTACATTTTTTATTTCATAGATACTCTACGGATGACTTATTTTGGAAAACTCTTGTACAAAATGACCTTGTGCAAACAAATGTGAAAAAAAAAAAAAAAAGTGTCTTCTCGCTGATGAAGTTCATTTTTTACCAAAAATCATGTCCTGCAGCAGCATAATATAAAGTGATCCAAAATTTTTTTAGCTAAGTTTTTTACATGCTGTGAGACTCTGGGCCCTCTCCACATCGGACGGCTGAGATCCAACATTACCCGTTAAGTGGACTATGGTCCAGAAAAGCCACCAGCAGATCCTCCCGGCGGGCAATGTCCGTCGAGTGGCGGGAACCAAAAAAAAAAAAAAAAAGTAATTCAATTTATAAAAATCAAACACTTTCCCGCAATTTCTCACTTTATTTATTGTATGTGTGTGCGTGTGTGTGTGTGAATCAAAAGTTCTTCCAGCGTCTCTCACAATTTCTCACTCATTTCTTTGGGTCATTGATCAAAAAACAACAGAGAGTTCAAAGATCTGTTCTTTCTTGAAAGTGCTAAAATGGGTAAGAGAAAGAAGTCTAGGGTTTCTCAAGAAGAAGAAGAAGAAATAGAAGTGGAGGAAGAGGAACAGAGAGAGAATCTGAATCAATTTTCAGCTAATCAAAAGAATCTCTATGAGGTAAATTTTTTCAGGGGTGGGTTTGAAAATTCTTGATAATTTCTGCGGTTAGATTGGAAAACGGCTTTATGGGGTTTGCTTTATTGGTGAAATATTAATGGTTTTTTTTTTTTTTTATATAAATATTTTTGTTATTTTGGTTCCTGAATTGGTTCTGGGTCGGGTCAATTTGCACTGGCTGCTTTCTCAATGTGGAGGAAAATTAGGGTTTGTAGTTGTTATTTATATGCGGTGTCCTTTCGTCCTTTTCCGTCTTATGAAGATTTTTTGCGACATTTTTTTATTGGTTGCCAAGTTTGTTTTAGGACATGGTTTTGATTCCGAACTGGTAAATACTATGTTTATTTTGAGGTTGATTTTGATGTTGCAGGACATAAAACTGTGAATTGAGTTAGGAAAGAGCTGGATATGGATACAATATGGTAAAGTTTAGAATCACGTGTAGGTGTTAACAAAACTTATGCACTTGCATTTTGAGAGTAGCTTAAAGAGAGCTAAGACAATTACCTGGTGCAGATAAATTTAACATCTGGTGACAAATTGATGTGCTTAATCCCTTACTGGGAACCTGCTAATTTGTTATACACAGAAAGACTTCGAAACAGTAGCCTCGTGAGTTGTCAATTTTGGCGTTGTTTTTATAAAAATATATATGTTCATAGGATCAATTTTCAAGAGTGGGAACAAATTTCAAGAGAATAAGAGGCAAGAGTAATTCTGATCATAAAGATTCTGAAGCATTTTCTGGTCTTCTTGCTTCTTCCCAAAAGGAGGGAAAGAAACTTAGAGAATGACAGCATATTGTGGGTTTGCCCACTATGTAATTTGGTCGCCTTGGATTTTGATTTATTCGCCTACTTATTCATTGGTGTGGAATTGCTCCATTCATATAGAGATGGTGGCAATTTTTGGTCGCTGTTTGTTTTGGGAAAATTCTGCATGATAGCTCTAAAATTGGATCTGTATAATAGTGTATTTATTTATTGTTCTAGTTTTAGATTATTGGAGTGTCTGACCCATACCATCAATGAAGTTCGAGAAAATTGACTAGCTCTTGTATTTTTCCTTCAGAGATTTTAAGTATTTCCCAGCATGGGTCTCTGAGTGTTCTACAAGAAATGTGAATTTTAAGAGTGGGGAGAAAGAGCATTATAAAATAGGTAGGAGTGTGTTCTCTTATGAGTGGGCATGAGGGTGTTCTGTTTTGTTTCTTGAGGTTTTCTCTGTTTCCCTTTGGGTTTTGACAATAGAATGGAAATCTATAGTAGCAAGTTAGAAAGAGTGGTTTAGACATACCGCTTGAGCTTTTCTACTCACTACGTAAGAAACAAGTTGCCCCTGTACAAAAAAAAAAAAATCCTACCAATGCTGCCCTCGACGGTCATATTGATTGGTCGAAAGGACTGGAAGAAAATGCTGTTCTATGTTGTATGATACCTGTTAAGACCAGATTCAGATTCAAGGGATTCGTGCACTGCTGAAGGCAACATATCTTCCCTGTGAAATCGCCCGCACGCAGGGGGGCAGGGGGTGGGGGTGGTGGGAAGAGAAAAGAAAACCTCAAGGGGGGCGGTTTCTGGGTCAACTACCCCTGGTTGTGGTTGAATTTCCCCATTCCTTTCAAAAGTAGATAGCAATTGATTGAAAGTTTTGCATTCTCTTTGTATATGTTCCTGGTGCATGTCCGCTTGCTGCTTTAGGCTCTTGAATCATGATTGTGCTTCCTCTGTACATTTTTTATTTTCCCAATCCTTTCCCGTTCTCTTCATCCTCTCTTCCCCGGTATGTTTTTGTGGTTAAATTTACTTTGTAACTTGAAGTCAAGCAACATCAAGCAAATAATGAATCCCTGCTTGCAGGTTCTTGGTGTTAAGAGGACAGCATCTCAACAAGACATAAAGAAAGCATACTACAAGTTGGCCTTGCGACTTCACCCTGACAAAAATCCTGGTGATGAGGTGACTATTTTTGTGCAATTTTTTTTATCTGCATTTCTGTCGACCGTGTCATTCATTTTTTATTTTTTATCCTGTAGGAAGCTAAAGAAAAGTTTCAGCAGTTGCAAAAGGTGATGTCAATTCTTGGTGATGAGGAACAAAGAGCAGTCTATGATCAGACTGGTTGCCTTGATGATGCTGTAAGTGCTTGTGAGAATTTCTTGTGACCATTTATTTTCTATCCTTTGTAGGCAAACGTAGTCTGCTATTCCTTGCTAAATTTTGCAGTTATAGGCAGCTTAATAGAACGACTAGGTAACTCATTAAATTGCTCTGTGCCATTGGGGAATAGTGGCTACTTGTACTCTCTTGGCAAGTTAAACATGTCCTTGTTGATCGGCAATTTTGGTCAAACTGATGT
Source organism: Carallia pectinifolia (assembly GCA_037832335.1). Taxonomy (NCBI): domain Eukaryota; kingdom Viridiplantae; phylum Streptophyta; class Magnoliopsida; order Malpighiales; family Rhizophoraceae; genus Carallia; species Carallia pectinifolia. The sequence continues at coordinate 10,538,851 of CM075444.1, forward strand.
CTTTCATTGTGATCAGGATCTTGCAGGGGAAACTGTTGAAAATTTGAAGGATTTTTTCAGATCTATGTACAAGAAGGTTATATCACTTGGTCATACATCTTGGTGATTCTGTGTATTATTCGCTTCATTCTTTTTAATTAAAGATGATGCAATACCCATTCAGGTCACTGAAGCTGATATTGAAGAATTTGAAGCTAATTATAGGGGATCTGATTCTGAAAAAAAGGATTTGATTGACCTCTATAAGAGGTGCAAGGGTCACATGGATAGGTATGCAACAAGTGTGGCTACCTTATTTTTCTAGACTTGGTAATTTGATATTCAATGGTTCTTTTCAGGCTTTTCTGCTCAATGCTTTGTTCTGATCCTAAGCTTGATTCACACCGTTTCAAGGATATTCTTGATGAGGCAATATCTGCAGGTCAGAGCTCGTACAAGTTTTTAATTTCACCGCCTGGGTACCAAATGATTATCAACATTCATTAATAAAGCTATAATACGTCTTGGATTCTATGACACCTTTAATGGTGATGTACTTTAGAGCACACTATTTTAGTTTCCATGATGTCAAGTTTTCTCAATCTCTCTTTTTTTCAGGAGAATTGAAGGGGACGAAGACTTACCAGAAATGGGCAAAGCGAATATCCGAAACAAAACCACCTACTAGTCCTTTGAGAAGGAAGGGAAAGTAAGGCATCTACACATGCTTCTTTGTTTGTATCCTTTATGTTTTTACCCCCATGTTATATGAACAACCCCCGTGATTATCCATGCAGATCAAATGAACAATCGGAAGATCTACTCGCTGTCATATCACAGCGCCGAAGTGAGAGGAAGGACCGGTTTGAATCCATGTTTTCATCTCTGGTGTCCAAATATGGCGGAAGTAATGCAGCACCAGAACCCACCGAAGAAGAATTTGAAGCTGCACAGAAGAAACTCGAAGGCCGGAAAGCTTCCAAGTCATCTAAGCGGAAGTAACGTTGCCTCATGATAAATTGATAACCTACGCATTAAGCTTCTCTGAATTCTTGGTGCAAGTGTCTTTCAAGATGTTTAACTAATGTTCCATCTCTACTTTGTGATGAATATTTTGGACGCATTCTTCTCGCTCCAACTTCGAATGTAAATCAAGATTTAGTTGTCGGTCCTTGTCTTCGGCCCTTTTCTGGTATGGGCCATGGGGTGCAGCCTCCCAAAGGCCATACATTTTTGCCTACAACGAATGGTTGAAAATGCTCCTTCCTCGCACCTCACTTCCCCAGGCAGCTTAAGATTAAATAGAAATTAAATAGAAATATTAGGCGTACGTATATACATGAATATAATAATTATTTTTTGTATTGCATTAGGTAGAAAATTTTATATGGTGTTTATATTTTATTTTTTAAGATAATATATATTTAAATTTAAATTTTTTATTAAAAAATATTAAAATATTAGTGCTGAGGTGAATGCTCGAGTCTTGTATGGGTCAAGTGGGCCCTTGTCCCATTTTGTTGTTTCCCCGCCTGTGCTGGGGTTCCCACTCATGGGCCATACCTGTTACTATTTCCCTGTTTGTTGGTATTTCACGTCACCTACACGTTGATTCTTTGCACGAGGAAGAACTCATAGTTTTGATATTGGACCATTCGGCCGTACCCAAAAAATAGTGGGTCATTAGGAGCAAAATGACCGTGTACTCCGCTTCATTCACATGAAAGCTACTACAAATGCCAAATGAGTTACTCTTTTTGGTTTTTTTCTTGAGTTGCGCCCAATCTAGTTTCTCTTAATTGACTAGAATTATAAGATAACAGTACAGTTCTATTTAAAGACATTTGATAGTTTATTTATTTTTTTATATAAATTTAATCATTTAATAATTTATATTATTTTTTATTATTTTGAATTTATTCTTATAAAGTCAAAAAGTTTTTTTTTTTTTTAAGGAAAGATTATTTACAAAGCAAGTAAGGGATTTGTTTGGAACACGTCAAATACCAAGTTCTAATATCGCTACTTTAGTCATCAAAGAATATTTTATCTAGACAAAAAAAAACTTGAAATTAATGTATGCAAGACATTAAGGACCCCATAAACATTTTTTTTCCCTCTATCTCTCACTACTTTTGACTTTGTTCTTAAGGGAAAATTCAACGATTGTCCACAACTTTCTAGCATTAGTCATTAATTTGTTAAATTGACGTTATAACCACTAGTTAGCTACATTGGGATTGCCATAATACAGATGAGATCCGATAGTGGAACAAAGAACCTTTAGGACCAATTCCTGGGTACTACTATGATCATTAACATCTAACCCTACAACTAAACCAATCATAGAAATACCAATTATAGGGAAAAGAGACATCAAATCGCCACAATATTTAGTTTTGAATTAACTTTAGCTTTACAATGGGACTTGGAGCAAAAACATGCTAAGAAGTCTTTTAGGATAGTCAATTGTGTGCCCTCAATCCTTGAAGGAAATCTTCAAAAGAATATGCTACAATCATTAATATTATTAAAATTGTTCTTTAGAGTTTGTTTTCTCTATAAATTTAATATAGAATGTCAACCTACTGTATAATATTATCAGCGCAATTTTTTTTAATAAAATTGTTGGATACTACTAAATATTTTCAATTTTATGTATCAAAATATAAATTATTAGTTATAAATTTTAATTTCATATACATCAAAATTGACGCTGTCTTATCTACCTAAAGTAAAAATTTTGTGTGTATTAATTGGGCTAAAGTCTTGATGTAATTATCGATTCGTTAATGTTATTAGTACTCATTTGCTTCAGTGGATGCCTTATTCATTAAAAAAAAAGTACTTTCCAAATGAGTCTAGTTGCTAATTGCCTTTAATTCTGGCCCCAACAAGAAAGCATTTCCAAAACCCAAGATTACATTACACCCTATAACCCGAAGATGCATATGAAATTAATAATGTACTTTTGGTCCCCAACAAAGCTTCAGAACAATTTTTCATCATTGTATGTCCTATAAGCCAAACACCAATCATAACTATATGGGAGAGCACAAACATTTGTAGAACTTTCCCGGAAAGCACTTGGCTAACTCCCCAAATCCAAAAATTCCGGTGGGAATATTTTTATGAGCTCTAAAATATGGTTCTATTTTAGACAACATTAAAAGTGATAAACTAATCCTTTAAGCGATATTTAATAGTTTATTTATTTTTTTAATTTTTTTAATTTAATTATCTAATAGTACATATTATTTCAATATCATTATGATTCTCTCTAAATAATCCTACAAAGTATTTCTTTATTTTTATTTTTTTTCTTGTAAATCAGATTTTCAGGTTGTGGGGATGGTGTCATAACAATTTCTTTGTTGGGAAACATTCCTCTGCAATGCCATGAGTGATCCCCATGAGTTAAAGAATCTGTAAATGCAAGCAATGCCTTTGCCTTTTTTTTTTTTTTCACATAAAAAAAACCAAATTGGTCTTCCACAGCTTTGAACAAAACTCTTTAACTTTCGCCCCTCCCCTTCCCACATTTTCCGCTTGGTAGACAAATAACCACCAATTAGAAGGAGTGCTACTCACAGCCTTGCCTCTCTCTCTCTCTCTCTCTCTCTGCCGTCGGTAAGTCATCAAGTCTTCTATTTCTGTCATGCTAGTGCTGTGTCACTTTTCCTGAATTAGACCTCCCACCTCTCTCTCTCTCTCTCTGTCTCTCTTTCTCTCTCTCTCTAACACACACACGCTCATAATTATGGAATTTAGCTTTGCTCAACTTTATGTTTCGTACTTATAAGCCCTCTTTGTTTATCATTCTTTGATGAATTTCTCTCACCCTTTCCATTAATTGTTGCTCTACTAGCTTTTATACTATTTGCCTCTTTTCTTTATAGACTGCTTTTTTTATTTTTATTTTTGTTTTTTTTGTCCTTCTCTTCTACTTTTTTTGGGGGGGGGGGGGGGGGGGTTTAAGTCTTGCTCAGGAATTACCTACCTAAAAAACCCAACAACATATGGCTAAGATTTGTTGGCCTGAAGTAGTATATAGAGTTTGATATTTGCAGTCTTTGTGTGGCTTTTGTGGGTGTTGAAGGTTTTTGCAATGGAAACAGAGACCAAGTCAAAGATGGAAGACTATGAAGTTATAGAGCAGATTGGGAGAGGGGCTTTTGGTTCTGCTTTTCTTGTTCTGCACAAGACTGAGAAAAAGAAGTAAGATAATTGAATAAATTTTCTTTTGAAGTTTCTTTCTTTTTGGTTCTTCAGTTTTCTTTGATGAAGAAAGTATGGATCTGGTTTCTCCTATGAATTTAGAATTACCCTGAATACTTCAAGCAAATTGCCATGTCTGTGTTAATGTAATCCTCTTTTGTGTGTGTGTGCTTATCGATCTTCAAGAATTGGTTTCTGGGTTTTGGCTGATTGAAGAAGATGAACTGACTTTGCTATTTTATTATATTTTTTATCCACAGTAGACAGTGATTCTACATAAATTTTTTTTTGCAAGGAAGGATTTTCAAAGATCCCTTTGTTGGTTATATAAACATGGTATTGACTCTAAATGTAATTATTTGATTTGTTTGATCAAAATTGAGATCTTTGGCCGCAAAAAATCTGTGGTGGGTGACGGCCGTGTCGGCACCACAGCTTTGTCTGATAGCTATGATTGTCTTTTCAACTTCCAGATTCTTGATTTTTGAGGCTTTCCCCTATATTTTTAATTATATTTTCCTATTTTGGTAGGTATGTATTGAAGAAGATTCGCTTGGCTAAGCAGACAGAGAAGTTCAAGCGCACAGCCCACCAGGAGGTCACCTTCACTGACCTTTCATTCACAGATTTTTCTGTTTGTCTTTTACTTTTTTTTCTTTTTTTTTTTCTTTTTGGTGGTAAGAGAAGTACTTTCATTGTCTTTTCTTTAATGGGGAAGTGAAAAAAGACATTGGAAAGTACTGTTAATGGCCTTCCTCTTCACCTGTTTAGGATTGTTATCTGTTAACAGTTTACTGGAACACCCAACAGGCATTTACCTCTCTTCCTCAGTGGGAGCTCGTGCTCCTTAACCTTTGAAGCATTTTCTTGAATGGCACTCTGGATAGTATATATGGCAGGATGGTCCTTTTTCCTTACGTGAGAATTGTTGTTCAGTTCAGAGCATATTACTATGGTAGCATATTGGCATTGTAAAGTTATGATCATAAATAGAGTATGAAAATCCTCCTACCCTTTCTGGCTTGGATGCTAACTGTCCTAGAAGAAGGTTGCATATATATGTAAATGTCCATTAGGGAAAAGAAGGGTGAAGACATCTTGTGCTTGGCTAATTTACGTGCTTCTATTATTGCTGTTACCTTCTCAAAATTGTTTTTTGAGGATGACATCTTGGGTTGTTTTGCACTGTAGATGGACTTGATTGCCAAACTAAATAACCCGTACATTGTGGAGTACAAAGATTCTTGGGTGGACAAAGTAAGCACATTACTTCGATCTCCACATTATATCTGTTAGATTCAATTTAAGACTATTATTTACCTCCACCAACATGTTTGTTGGCCTACCATTGAATATGTATCTATGTTGTATATAGGGAGACTGTGTATGCATAGTAACGGGCTACTGTGAAGGAGGAGACATGTAAGTACTATTATGAATACATCATCATTTTAGATTGGATGGGATTGTATGTAAGATTCTAGGCATAAATCTGAGTATTTTATTTTAGAATCAGTCAGTCACAAAATTAGAGAGCTCTCTGCCCACATGTATATGTTTTTAATACGTCAGCTCTCATATTCTGTGAAATGCAAGTTTTCTTTCTTCGGCAGAGGAGGAAACCACTTCTACATATTTGTTTGACCAAAGTTTAAAGTTTGATAAGCATGTCCTTTTTATTGGTAAGGAATGAACGTTTAATCTTGAAAGTTTGCAAAAATTATTCTACATTGATATATTGTAGTGGAGAAAAATTATTATCATAGCATGGTAGGATACTGCTCAGAAATGGATGAATGAGGAGCTCTTTTCTTCTCTTTTGCTTCTTCAATCAGGGCTGGGAATATAAAGAAAGCTAGAGGAATATTTTTCACGGAGGAGGTAATCAGTAAGATTTCCAATACAATTGAAATCTTTTGCATCTGCAAATGTCTCATAATGGCTGCTGATCTGTGTATCAGAAAATCTGCAAATGGTTTACTCAGTTGTTGCTAGCTGTCGACTACCTGCATTCGAACCGTGTCCTTCACAGAGATCTTAAGGTATAATCATACACTTGTTCATACGATGAAGGAAATTTAATGAATTGTTTCTGATGTAATCTGTTCAATTCCAGTGTTCCAACATATTCCTTACAAAGGAAAATGATGTCCGCCTAGGTAAGAAAGCAGAATAATCACTTAGCAGAAATATTTTTCTGTTCCAATTTCTATACCCTTTCAATTTTTTCTGCATTCCCATTTTACATGCGGACAAACAGGCGACTTTGGACTTGCAAAGCTTCTCAACACAGAAGACCTTGCTTCATCGGTATGGACTAAAATATGTTTCCACTTTAACTCCTTGTTTATTTATTTAATGTATTGGATCATATATATTGCTAAACAATCTGTGGACACTATTATAGCATTTTGCAGTTAAATTGCCCCTTTTTTTGTCAATGGTATCCACGGTGGACATTATTGACCATTATGGTTGGTTCATGATGTTTGAGAGCTGATATTAGAGATGATTATCTCATTAGGTTGTTGGCACCCCCAATTACATGTGTCCTGAGCTTCTGGCTGATATACCTTATGGCTATAAATCTGACATATGGTCTCTAGGTAAGAATTTTGGAAGCATGGTCTTTGATTTATCAAACATCTTTTTATTATTTTTTTTTTCTTTTCACCAAGAATGATTTCTGGTTGCTTTTATAGGATGCTGTATGTTTGAAATTGCTGCACATCATCCGGCATTTAGAGCTCCTGTGAGTACATTCACAAGCTATATAACTTGTACAGATATCATTCATTTACTGGCAACCACCTGTGGTTTATATGTTTATGAATTCTGAAGCACCATAATTGTAAAATAATGTGGACAGGACATGGCTGGACTTATAAACAAAATAAACAGATCATCCATTTCTCCTCTCCCAATTGTGTACTCCTCCTCACTGTAAGTGCTTTTTACCCCTGAATGCATCAGGTTCTGCGGAGTTCTCCATAAAAATGTATTTCAAGCATCAAAGCTAGTGCATATAAGTGTCCTGCTGTGATGTTTCTCTCTCATGAATTTTGAAATATCTGACTCATCATGAATGGCTTGTGTACATGCACACAATGATATTGTTGTTACAGGAAACAAATTATTAAGAGCATGCTAAGGAAGAACCCAGAAAACAGACCAACAGTAAGTTTGGCAAAATCATAGCTTGTATCTTTTAACTTTGACACAACAGTCTGTCCTTATAGCTGCAAGCATTGACATGTCAGGCTGCAGAACTGCTAAGACATCCACATTTGCAACCATATGTCTTCCGTTGCCGCAATGCATCATCTGTTTTTCTTCCAATAAAGCCTATAAACAACTTGAAAGAGAAATCGCCTAAAAAACCAGTGTCTAGCAGACTTGTTGACAAAGACAACAGAGAAAAGAAACTTAAACCTCTAAAGCAGCCAGGAAATGATGATGCATTTGTGAGAAGTGGTGATTTGCAACAAAGCAATCTACCTGGTATTGGCAATCCACCTTCAACGTCAAGTGCAGAAGACAATCTTCAGATTAAGGGGGTTGATCCTGTTAGCTATACACTGGAAACATCAGACTCTATCACTGGTCCAAAAGACAGTTCCACTGATTCTGAAACAAGTGTTTGCAACGGAGATAAACAAATTGACTCGAATAATCCACCTCAGAGGGACTGTAGTGGAATTGCGTTTACAGCAGAAAGCACTCCAAATTTGCACTACGACGGAGAAGAATCCACTGCAGAGCAGTTGCAACAACTGCAAGATGTTGATGCCCAAATTGCCCCGATAGAAGATGAGAGAATGTGCCACGAACAGCAAACTCTTGAAGTTCACATAGAAGAACAGGCTCCAAAAGCAATCGAAAATGGGACATCGACGATGCCTAATCTAAGCTGTCTCACAATTGAAGCATCCCAGGATGATAAAAGCTTACCATCAGCTACAAATTGTGTAGACCCGCAATGCCTATTACAGAAGTCCGAAATTCCTGATCTGTCTTTGGAGGGCGGTCAAATGGACATCATCTCATATGAAAGTATTGATAAAGTAAAATGTACAGATGAAGTCTGTGTGAAACCAAGTGAGGATAATTGCTCCATGCATGCTGAGAAAGCTAATGGTCATATAACCAATATTCAGGCAGCAAGTGACATTTCGTTGCTGAGTACACTTGCTGGATTAAATTTTGAGGAAATAACCAAGAGTGTTTGGGAGAACCCAAGTCAGGAAAGAGCTGAGGCTCTGGAATCTCTGCTTGAGCTGTGTGCACGATTACTTAAGCAAGATAAAATTGATGAGCTTGCTGGGGTGCTGAGGCCTTTTGGGGAAGAATTAGTTTCATCTAGAGAAACAGCAATCTGGTTGACAAAAAGCCTCATGTCTCAACAAAAATTTAATGGGGGAACTTGATATTTATTCGGGGTTGTTGCTTCTAATTTATCTGTTTCTGTGAGATATATTTAGTTGTTGGTGTTGACATGATGTTTGTGTATTCCAGAGTTTGTTTGATTGAAGTGTATAATTCGAACTTGTATTTTTACAGGTTGTTCACTCACCATAACCTTGTCTTTGTGCGGAATAAATGCACACCATTTTTCCTTCTTATCCTGTATTCTGCTTGCAAGATGAACTCATTACTTCTTTCATTTGTTATGATTATCCGTGGTTGGATCTTATGCATGCGCTTGAAACTAAGTTGTATAACTAACATTAGCATACATTGTAACTTGTTCGAGGTCTCAACAATAATTGGGATGGTTGTTGGTAGGGGACGCTTACTAGGGTAATTGGGTCTGTCTTTATATGATGGACTTGTCATCTCCTTTACAGATAAAAAAAAAAAAGTCATTGCAATGCTATTTCTAAAACTAAAATTTTTGTTGCTGAGTTTCTCTTGACATGCAATTGAGGTCACACTAACTTCAACTAATGATGGATTTGATCAACGTTTAGCCGGCTGAATCAATAAATTTCTTCTTGAGACATTCCTTCAAGCATACTGCTTTTGTATTTAATTTCTTTACATCCTCTCCAATCTGCCTTTTGTTTTCTTTTTGTTTTTTTTTTTGTTCGTTTTATTCTGATTAGCTTTCTGCAAATGATAGGCCAAGAGTGATGCAAGGGAAACCCCAAGTTGTATGGATACAAACACGATTACAGGAACATAATGCATATAGATATGACAACATTTTAATCTTAAAAAAATTAAAATACGAATACAACATAAATTCAGCTATATATATATATATATATATATATATATACATACACACACACATAAATATATAAATCCAAACAAATATAATTATTCAAATTATGTATTATTGTTTAATAAATAAAATCCTATAATAAATTGTATTTTTGAATGCACTTGAATTTTGTTGTTGGTAATTATTTAAAAATGTGTTTGCAGTAGTAGCTGTCGCACGTAAAATGGATTAAACACAGAATAACATTCCACTATACGATATTCTATACAACACATGTAGTGTTTGAATCATTCGAGTTGAAGGGTGTCTGAATTTCTCTGCAACTATGTTCCCCAAAAAAAGTGGGGGATGGAAGGCTTCTTTCTCTGTGGCATTGTAATGGCCTTCATTCTCATTTTGCCAACACACTCTGTACAACACATGTAGCGGCAGAATCATTCAAATTGCAAGCTTTGAAGTCGAATAGCTGGGAATTCTACCTTCTAGGATGCACTTCCGCTGGACTCTTTTGTGTCCAGCTGATGCTCCGCAACCATGATACAGGAGTCTGCTTCAAGAGACGTGATAGAACTTTGCCTCTTCAACAGCGATTCCTTGGGTGAATTTAACATGTCGGTCGTGCACTGCACGTCAGGTGTTATACCGACTTGGTCTATGTCATGGAGTGCAGGGGATAAATACTTTGCCACGGTGACGAACAGAGCTGATCCATCATGTAATTCCGTAACACTCTGCAGGAAGAAAGTGATTCAAAACCATAGGGTATCTTTTGCAGTTACGGGCACTGGCCTTCACTAAGATATCTGATTTGTTTCTAGGTTTCCTTACAAACTATTGGAAATAATTTTTCTGATACATAATATATAGGAAATAATCCATTAATGAAAACATTACATGATTGATTTTTCATTTGAGGATGATATTGTTCTGAAGAGCAAGCCTCAGTGGTGTTTCGGATAGATATGCACCAATTTCACTATTAGACTCCTTCACGAGCTTTTCTCTGCATTTCCTGTTGTTTATCTTTGATTCATTTCTCCCTCCTAAAGTAATCCCTTCCTATTAAAAAGTTGAAACCCATGACTTTATTGACAATCATACCTGAATTTTTCCTTTGCCAAATGTTTTGTGCCCTACAAGGATTGCACGACCATTGTCGTGCAGTGCCCCGGCTAGAATCTCACTTGCACTTGCACTTCCCTCATTGACCTGTTGCAAAAATGGTGTACAGGCAACAACATTGTCAGTACAAAATAACATTGTCATTACCAAGACAAGTTAATTAGTGCTTTTCGTGGTATCAGACCCTTGAACTCCTGACCTCGCGCATGGTCAGTGAATTGCCATCAATGCAATTGAAGGGTGGTAATCAGTGCTTTTCAAACATCAAATAAAATAATGCAGTGGTTTTGGCTTCTTAATGATACCATTATCTGGGGAAGCAAAACATCAGTTGCCAAATTAACTACATAACAAGTTTATCAATGAGAACTTTTTGGTTTACCGCACTAACTATGAATGCTGTATAGCATCTAAAACATGTTAGATGTTACATGGGGACCTATGATTTGTCAGAAAAGTTTCCAAGAGCTAGACTAGATAGATCTGTGAAAATGTATCTGATGATCAACCACCTCTTGCTGTAATAGGGCTTAAATGTTCATGAATTTGGTTTCTTCAATTCCAGTAGCTCATGGAAAGAAAATAAAAAGTCGTTTTAATGGCATACTATTGAAAGAAAGGTACAGAAAAGGTATTGATTCTTGTATTGATTCTTACAAGCACAACAAGTGGATCATGTGTAATAGCATGCCCGTTGACCATGTTAATAGGCAGCAATTTCCCTTCCCTATCAATTGTGTTCACAAGGGTCTCATCCCCATCCAGCCATATCTGGGCAACATCAAGTCCTACTTTTACCAGCCCCCCCTGTAAGATAAACCAGAAGAGAAACAAAGCCATCAGCAAACAGAAATTTGAAGGCAAGATAACAACTTCTTCTCTTCCAAAGATGCAAATTAGGAGCTCACAGGATTGTTTCGAAGATCCAAAATGTATGACTGTACACCTTGTGTTTCCATTTCGTTTATCGCATTTGCCATATCAGTAGCAGCACTCTGGCAAAATCAAATGGAAAGCTTTTGAACATCAGCTCAAATCACAGCAAGAAACTTATAAACACTTTACAACAATAAAATGTTATATATACAAGTTGATAGAGAAAAGGTTGCTTCTCCTGGAGGAACTTTAACCATTACCTGAGAGAAGGCTGACAACTTCACATAACCTGTCTTTATGATTCGACCATCTGGGGTTTTATGAGGGATGATGGCACTGGACAGTGGGGAAAGCTTAATGTACTCACGAGGTAAATTCACCTTCAGCAGACAACACATGGATCTATGTTAACTCATCACACCAAGTATGTGTTGGAAGCTTATTCATCAGGCCAACTTGGAAAATTTTCAATATTTCTTTATAGTGACTTAGAGGGACACCGCCTGCATGATGCCAGTGAAAATTACCCTGTGCAAGCCATTATGATGCATATAGAGAAAGATGCCGTACCTCTCTGATGCTAGAATTGCTTGTTGAACCATTGCCCTGGACAGAGGAAAGAAAATTCCATTCAGAGATCTCCAGAGCAAGGGCAATATAAGCTGAATAAAGCTACAAAAATGGGAATCTAATGTCAAAATTCTAAGAAATCAATTAGTCAAATTATTGAGATGCGGACCTGCATCACCATCTTGATTAATTCACACATCATAATCTCTGACGTACATTGCAAACTGTAAGAATGATGCTTACACTCATTAATTTTACTGTAACAGATGTTCCAACACGGCCTCTAAGCTTTTGTGCTGCAGCTTCGCTGCCAATACCATCAAGCCTCTCCCCTGATATTGAATGACAAAGTGCTCAATATAAATATGGTTAAATTTGAGAACAAATACAAGAAGAAAATAAGGATCTTAGTGTCATTTATATGTCATACAAATATCCCAGCTCTAGAAACATGATTGGTTGTTTTTCTGATTACCAACTAAAAAGGAATAGTTTGAGATTAAGCTAGGTAGACATGGTGCGACCAGGCTGTGTGATCTGCAAAGTCATGTGTGCAACATACAACAACAGGGCACATTTATAGGACACTTTTGCGGTTCATGAAAGAAAAGCGTCAATGCATAAAAATCAAATACCATTAATCTCAATCAATTCATCCCCATCATGTATACCAGCACGAGCAGCTGGGCTACCCTCCACACAAGACAAGACAGTCTGTCAAAACCAACAAGAAAAGTTAATTCTTCCTAAGTTGCAGTGTGAAATACCTTCAATCCTAGTTAACTGATGGAATAACGTAATCGAAAAATGAGAAATTCTTTAAATCATAATGTCAAGAGCATAATAGATTTCTAAAATAATAATCTATAAAAGAATATACACAATCACAAGCCACAATATGAATGCACTAACCAAATGGCCAGTCCTTGGTTCCATATTTATGAAGATGCCCACACCTTGCAAATTTCCATCATTTCCTATTCTAAAACTTTGGTACTCCTGCAAATTAAATCAAAAATCAAAGCATTGAAGTGACTGTCTCAAATAAACACATACTGTTAGCAATTAGAAAGCCTGACCAAAACAATATATAAACAGCCTTAAAGAGCCAAAGAAATTTCAGCTTTCAGCTTATGCAGAAAAAAGATTGATTTGATCCAAAAGAAGCAAATCCTTTGCAAGACCTTTGGACTGATAATCCGAGTAAAAGGGTCCCCAAGAGTTGAAAGCATCCCACTAATCTTATTGTAGGCAGCGTCTGCTGAATTCAATGGAAACATTTCCACCATTGTTTGTTGCAGCTTTAAATCCCAATCTGCACCCCAATAAAAAAAAAGAAAAAAAAATTAAAATAAAACCAAAAACCCGACAAAAGCGAACAAAAAATCCAACCACAAATTAAAAATTATGTTCACAAATGGATCATGCTGGTGAACAGTAGCATCCAATACCTTGATGATTAAATGTGGGGTCGAAAAATGTCTCCCTAATCAAACCCCAAGCCTCCACTAGCGTTCTTTGAACTGTATTCACCTAACAAAGAAAAATTAATTAATTCACTTGGAACAATTATACTGAACCACAAAAACCGTTGATATGTAAACAAAAAAAGAAAAACAGTTAAAACTGGTCACCTCGCGGGCGCGGGAAACAGGAAAAGCGACCGTTAAGGATTCCGCCAAGGCCGGAGAGTCATAACAGACCGACGCTAGAGCCGTGGCGGCGGCGGCAAAGCTAACCAAACTTTTTCCGAGCGACTTGATTAAATCCTGACCGTTGGTCTCTTGCTTGGACTCCGTCTTAGCCGTCAGCCGACATGATTGGCAAGGCACTGACACGCACCGTTTCTGGGCTGCTGAAGCAGCTGTGTGCCTGTTCAAGGCCGGAAATCGCCGCGTGAACAGCGGAAACAAAATGGGTTTTGCCAGTGAGATCCGGGAAAGATCAAAGCTTGAGCGCAGAGGCTCCATAGATCTTGATTTTTCCAGTTTCCAGGGGAACTCAACTCTCTGTTTGTTATTTATGCTTTGTTTGTTTTCGCGAAAAAATGATTAGAAAAAAAAAAAAAAGACAAAAAAATAATAATAATCATTATACCTCATTTTTTAAATAATTTTTTTCTCTTAAATTATTTTTTAATCATTTTATTTCTCCTAATTTTTTCATCAATTTAAATAATATTATTTTCACATAATTTTTTCTCTTACAAATAATTATTTTTTTATTATTTTTTTTACAACTTTCTCATTGATCTAAATAATTTTATTTTTTTATAATTTTTTTACAATTTTATTTTTCACATTATTTTATAAATTCGAACACATTATTAATATTCATATTAATTCTATAAATTGGGAGTTGTGTTTTAGTGGTTGAAAGATCTCTTTAGTAGTATTATGAGATAATAAGTTTAAATTTTTACTAAATTTTTTTAGCCGGTTTAATTTCACACAATTATATAAGAAGTTTGATGATCATTATAGAATTTAGTTTTGGATAGTCGAATAATTTTTTCTGGGTAAATATATGTATTCTCTCACATTTTATTTAATAAAAATGTGGAAATAGAATGGAAATGGTAGCTTTCTTAAAATAATAAAAAAAATGAAAAATTGTTTACCAATGAATTTCGACCGTTAGTTTGTCGCTTGAGAATCCTGGTAGGGTCCACAAGAATCTACTTACTTGTGGCGATGGGATCTGTTGCGTCGCGGGTTTGGGTATCCCACTTTATTTTTCTATCATTTTCGTGGAGAGTAAATGAAACGTCTAAGTCTCTTAATACCTGTTTGACTTAATTATTATTAATTATTATTATTATTATTAATTATTAATTATTATTATTGATTGTTTATTGTTGTTTCTGATTATTATTATTATTAATAAATAAAATAAAAATATAATATTTAGTTAAATTAATATCACATGTACTTATTAAATAATTAAAATAATTTTTTAAGGTAACTAAAATATGTTATAATGTTTATTGTACAAATAATAAAATAACATTTTAGTATCCGTATCTCAAACCAATACAATTTATGTTATGATTTGTTAGTTGCTGTTAACAACAAATAGGAAAAATCTAGCTAACCTTATGGGAGATTATTCTTTAAGAAGATGGGAAACATCCTTGTTGATCCCTTTCGAAGACTGTGAGCAAGTTCCATCAATAAAGCAGCAAATAGATGTAGTACTGCAATTAAACAATCCAGTTAGAAACAAAACAAAATTTATGTTCCAAGTTTATGAAAAAAAAGGCATACATACATGATCCCAACCAAGCCATTCCTAAGGCAGACAGTGACCCACAAAACTGCCCGAGAGTAGCACGAGTGGTCTAGCACCAATGAACTCCACACTCTTAAACCTTTGAACGTGACTGAACACAAAAGAAAACGTCAAAGGCAGAAATGAAAAAAAAAAAAAAAAAAGAAGCACTTAAGCTGCCGAGTTCAGCATCCTATAGCGTCCATCAAATCAATAATCCTTGCCCAAGTTGAAGAGATGGTTATAAGATTAAGTAGCACGACCTTGAAAAGAAGAAAAATGCTCACATATTATAGCATAACCCAAATGTGAAAATTAATTAAAAAAACACAGTAGTCTGTGTTCCATACCCAGTGGAACAATCCGTTCTCAGAGCCACATAAAATCATCCATAATTGACCAGCCTTGTAGAATACGAAGAGTAGTTTGATTAACATTGACCTTTAGATCCTCTTTTAATTCCGCTGTAGCTTATGAAAACTCCAATGAATTCTAGAAATCAATTCCAAAAAAATAAAGCAATGGAAGCAAGTGCAAAGCAGCATCATGAGCTTGAAACATGATGTGATCAGCAAGCTTAACATGATCCATGTCTGGTTTTTCCTCTTTTTCTTTTTTCCTCTTTATTTATTTATTTTCAATTCTGTCATCTTAGTTCAATGAGCTTCGGGAGGATAACAACTAGAAGAAAAAAATAAAAAAAAAATTCAAAGAATGAGGGAAGAAAGCCCGAAAGAAGCAACGACAAAAAGAGACCAAGAGGAAGTAGGGTACCCATTGACAGTGGTCTATAGATGGCGTGGTGAAGGAGACGACATAGGAGTGCAAGGACAGATGTGCGGGATTACGTGAAAAATATTAGGGGTATTTTGGTTTACAAAATGGGTGCGGTTACGTACACGCACAGTTATGCACCGAGCCTTATACACAGTGAACTGGCAGCTGAGGTGGCAGAGAGTGATTGAATTGAAAATTAATGAGTAGCCATCCTCTGATCAGTACACGTGGATCCATCATGAACAGTATAAAGTGCATCTGAAATTTGAATTTTGACGAAGAGAAAGGGAAAGTGTATTTCAAACTAGGGTTAAATTAGTGAGGTTACAAAAGTAAGCAACTGTCTTCCGCCGACACAATTTCCGGCAGTCTGCAATGTTTGGGTTGGCAATTAAATTTGGTTTGGTTTCCTCCCTGACTCTAAGTGAATTGATGAACGAGTAGACCTAGTTAGTGTAATAGGGGAAGATACAGTGTGGGGGCATTTAATATTGGAATGTACTGTGCTTGCTTCGAGCTGGAGGATTTGCTTGCGTGAGTTGCAGGGGAGGCGGTGGGGATAAGAAGAGCAGAGATGGGTTTGGGGTAAACGAACGGCGACTGGCAACGGCTTAATAGAGAAAATAAGTAGGCAGCGTATTGGCTTTTGGTGGTGGCAACGGAGGGCCGAAGGGTATCGGAAGTGGTGGAGCTAACGTGGCTGATGAACTCTGCGGAGGTTAACTGCAGGTAGGCGTTTGATTAACGAGTCAGTTAAAAATGAAATTGCATTTCGTAGGTTAATGAAACTAATTAATCTAATGTTGTATTATCCAAGATCTTTAATTTGAAGTTGAACATAAAAAGCATGATATGAAATTGGAACTAGTACGGAAGTTCATTTTTTAGAGTTGTTGTTCTTCTTTGGGATGAAAGTTAGTGTATGTCCCACAAACAAATCTCAAATTGAATAAATACCATACGTTTAAGTGCTAGTTTTAGTTGTTGACAGTGTTGTTGGTGTAAGCAGAGGCTGGAAACATAGTATGTTTCCAGTTCTGGCTTATGCAGTTTTTTGGAGGGGTTCTAATCTTTGCCATTATAGCCAAAATTTTTGCCAGAACCAACTCTCACTCCAGGTCCAGGTGTTGAAAGCAAAAAGGTTTTGATGTTCACTCCTATCACACAATCTTCCTTTACTCATCTTCACACTGGCACTCTTCAAGTGGTTGGAATATTTAAAGGTATCATTATATTTTATCTGTATGATTTTGAGCAGAATAACTGTGATGAAGGGGGTAAAGACATTATGAAAAAGCATAGTCGGCAAGTTTTATTTAGTGGGATTATTACAGCAGTGTGTTTGATTACTTGTGTCTCTATTTCTGTCCCTTAACTATGTCCACTCGATTTTAATTGGTCAGACCGTCTTGAGTCCCCAAAGCTAGGTGAGATGCTATATGGTTAATCACCACTGACACCATTATAGAAGAAGAAAGAATTTGCAATTTATAAGCTGGATTTCAGTGAATGCCAATATAGTCGAGTGATGTGAAGTTTGGAATGCACATATGAGTCAGAAATACTACAATTTTTTAAAACTCGGTTGCTTTCAGTTTTTATGAAATCATTAAATTGATGTAATTGGACAGAATATTTTCTTCCGTGAATTTGCAGGCATAAGCTTGCATAATTTCCCAGAGGTCATGGCAGTGTTCTTAGTATCAATTAAGTTAATTAGCCTTCCATTGCAAGATGGTGCTGTGTTGAATATTTTGAAGAAAAAAAAAACAATATTCATCACACAGTAAAGAAGTTTGTTTCCTATTATATGTCTCAAAATTTTAAATCTGAATGCCCATAGTACCTGGCTTTTTATTTTTTTTTAGTGATAAAAAATTATTTTTCAATCCACTGAGTAAGCAATGATTTTTAATGTGCCAAAATTTGTGTTTGCCCATTATTTCTATTGTTCCCACGTTGAGATTAATGTAATTGGGAAAATATTTTTTCCTAGCACCGGGAGAGGTGTTGAAGCTAAAACTATAAATTTTCCATTGTGTAAAGTTATGAAGAATGACAGTAAGCCTTTGGCGGTATATTTGCAGAGTTTAGGTGAATTGCAGAAAGTCGTGCTGAAATTAATGGTGAAGCACATGACATCATTCACGAAGGAGTTACAAAGAAATGTTGTTGAAAGGACAAATGCGTATCAGTCTGAAATGCCAGTGACAATGGCTGCAAATGCATTTGCGGATATTGAGGATAATAGCGATCAACCAGGCTCTTCAAAAAAACGTGGGAGACGTGAATATGATGATATGAATGGAGCCGATTGAAAATGGTAGAGTTGTGGTTCATAGTTTCTATATGTCCATCAACATTAATCGTTGGTTGAAAAACAATGTAGAAAACATTGATGTCACCGTGGTACTGCTGGGAATTATGGTGACTGAACTGTTATAAAATTGTCACATATGGTTATGTACATTTGGCTTGAGGCATTCATGCTTGTACCCCTACTGAGGTGAGGTGATTGTATTGTGAGGATTAAAACAATTGTCTGGTTATCGGAAGTATAAACATGCGGCAAAGTTGTAAAAGACAATTTGTTGGCAAATCTATCTAGATACAATGTCTATCCTTATATCTTGTCGTAATCTTACGATGGATGGTGTCAGATCGATTGAAATTGGGTTGATTTTATTTGTGTAGGCCATAAATTTGCTGTTGTTTTAAATGTAATTTCAATAAGGGTTTTTTTTTTTTTTTTGGTTTAGTTCTAAGTTTCACTTTGTTTGTGGAACAGATCGTGAGTTGGCCTCTGGCTGGGAGAAGTTCATTTTTGGGGTATAAAGTATCGTTTAGTCCATTTTAGGTTGAAAACTATCAATTTCGTCGAGGGAAAATGTTTATGGGCAGATGCTGGTCTCCACACTATCTTTACACACGTATAGTTTGTGCAACCGTGACGATAAAAAATGATCCAAAAATTTTTTTTTTTTTTTTCGTTTCACATTTTTTTTATTATGATTGCACAAAAAATGCTTGTGGTTTCACAAATTGATCTGTGGAAAAATTTGCTGACAAGGCAAAATGTCGTGACGTGACTATACAAGATTGGGATACAAACTTTCATTTTCCCCAAGTCAAAAAAAATAAATTTTTTTAAAATTTGGAACATAAAAATTTCAAGCATTTCATAAATTTTAAAATAAATCCAAATTTAAAAAATAAATTCAATAAATATAATGTGCAAAATAAAATTTGGGTTAATTTAAAAAAAAATCACCACCTTTTCGTTTTTTAACAAATGTAATACAACTTTTAAAAATTAACAAATCTAACACAGTTTAATTTTCTAACATATCTAGCATAATCTTTAAATACTAACAAATTTAGTACAGTTCAATTATTTTCTAATAAATCTAGTATATTGTCAATTAAAAGTAATCAGTTAAAAATAATAGAATCCCTTAATATACAGATAAGACATGTCTACGTCTATTAAAGCCCCAAATTTAATACATTCACTAAATTACATTACAATGGAAATTCAATATCAGTACATTTAATTAACAAATCGAAAAGCACCATTCTAAATAATTTAAATTAAAGCTCCTTTTACAAAAAAAAAAAAAAAAAGGTTGTGACTTTTTATATTGCTGTTAGCTTTTCAGTGCTAACTTACTTACTTTTATAATATAAAAATAAATAATTAAAATTCTAAAAATTTATTCTTATAAATAAAATTAATGTGATAAACAATTTCTAATTTAATATAATCAACTAATTACAAGATAAAATGTTTAATTTAAGTATGTAATAGTAAATATATAACTATGTTTGAAACTGAGCTAATCAAACAAACTCTACACACAAAAAATGAGCTTACTAATAAATTTATAAATGAATTTTAATTAAATCAGTTTCACATTCAAATTATCTACTCTTATCATTATTTAAGTTGAAGTTGGACACAAATTTTAAAATTAGTCTTAATGTGTATTAACTGGACTACGAAAAAACAATTCTTTGTTTCTTGAATAAAAGGGATGTAAGTAGTATATATATATACATTGAGAGAGAAGATATAACTTACAAAATATCTGTCCTTTATATTTTTTAATTAATAAAAAAAATTATTTTTAGTCCTTAATTTTTAAATAAGTAGAAATAAAATTACTATTTACTGCAAACAAAAGTTTATTTGGAGTGGAGGCAAAAGCCAATTCTCAATGGGGGCGAAGTAAAATTAAAAAAAAAATAACTAAAAAATTTCACCTAGATTACTGAAGTTTTGTAAAATCTAGTAGGGGCAACTGGCCCCACTGTCCCCCAAGTGCCTCCGCCACTGATAATGTCACTATTTTGTAGCAAATGGATTTTTCATGTTATAGACTTTGTCACGTACCAAATTTTGTTCCATTTGCATATGCTGATTAAGAGCGTTGTAAAAATGCCAAATTTTGACTTATTATCGAATTTTTATTCCAAGTTGTTTGTCACAACAACACAATTTTTCAACAACTATGCCAGTAAAAAAACATATGATGTTTGTTCATTCATATCAATTTGCTGACTTTTGGACCAACTTGTTGCTGCTGTTATTGTACATATTTGGGAATTCAATTCTAAATGCTAAAAGTTTTGCAAACATTAATGCACGTTGTAGTATTGCCATTAACATTACATGCTACATTAATACTTTCCACTGAAATTACTTTAAAAAAGAAGCTCTATGGTACTGCCACAAACGGATTTTACAATGTCACTTCATCATATCTCACTGTTGCATGCGATAGAATCCAACCTGTAGTGCACGCAAATAAAAATATCTCAGTGAACGGCATTTCAATATAATCTGACCCCCAAAAGGGGATTAGGCAATAAAAGTCTATTCCACTTACATCATGTGTTAGCGAATTATATCTGTCGGAATTCACATATGGGGCTGTTGAATGTGGTCTGTCATGATAAGCATCAAGCCACGAATAATTAGTTCCTGAGGTGGAAGTTGTGACAGTTGTTGTCTCATGCAATTCCTGCATTTGCCCAAATCTTTGTCCAAAAGGGAAAGAGGAGGCATCGTACGCCAGCAGACAACCTTCACTAACCTATAGAAATACCAAAAGACTTATGCTTTAATAATCACTTGCTTTACACGCATGTGATTCGTCTTTAGAATCAAGGTCAAGTTCAAAAATATTTTGAGAATTTTCTATGATTAAATGACTAACCTCTTGAAGCAAAGTTGTAGCAGATCGAAAACCTGCTTCTAATGATGAGTGCGCATTCTGGGTACCTAGCTGTTGATGTTCACTGACATGTTGTTCATTGGTGTGACCACTATTACGACCTGGACGATTTTGTCTTCTGTTCGCACACCTCCTTCTAGCTGATTTATCCTTTGTGGCTATATGCCTCCGTATTTTTGGTCGCCCTCGCCGTCTCACTGATTTCGGATCCTTAATAATTGGTGTTTCACGAACTTCACTCCTTCCCCCTCTAGCACTTTCAGCATCGTTGCTACAATCTTCTTCCCCAACTTCGCCACTTTCAGTCCAATTCTCCAAAGTTAGAATTTGTTCAAACAAGCCTTTTTCCATGTATGTAAATTTCCTCACATCTGAAACTGCAAGGTTAATTGCTTTATAGAATAGTCTCTCTAAAGCTGTTGTCCTAGTCATTTCAATTGACGGATTAAAACTTTCAACCTTCATCAAACTGTATGACCGCACAACATCCTTCCGCCACCGATGCAAAATGAATTTATCAGGAATAACATCAACATCATTACTCGTCAACACTTTGAACGCATGTGAACGTAAATAACCACGAAACTCAAACAGCAAACAATTACACCTTACATCATGATTCCCAACATTATAATTCTCTAAAATTAACCCGATTTCTCTTTGAACCTATGCCCATAACTAGCTCGCTTACCTCGTACACACTTTCTCCACTATCTTCATTTGCTGAAAATGGACTTAGATCACAATACATGGAATCAACTAGTTCTTTTTGCACTATCTTGAAGATAAATGAAGTGTATGCTTTTGCAAGCTGTTCTTCACATGCCCATCTTGTTACACAGGGAATTTGCCCTTGCTTTGATAAAAAATCTAGTTGAACCTCTTTCTCAATCTTCTCACTCACTGCCAAAGCATATTGTTCTACAAACTTCTACAAAGATGTTCTAGAATTTAGATATCCATCAAAAAATGCATTCATGCTTTCACTTCTTTGAGTTGTTGACATACCAGCCCAAAATGTTGACTTTACATAAATAGGAACCCATCGCTGTCTACTTTCATACAATTGGAAAATCCAATCGTTACTTTCTAGTTCAAAATTAGATACCATTCTCCCCCATTTTTCTTCAAAATCACTCTCACTCACTGAGTCATAAATCGCTTCCATAAATGCATCCTTCAAATCACTTTGGTCCTTCCTTTGACCAAACTTTGAAGGAAATTTGTGAACAATGTGCCATAGACACAATCGATGTCTACTGTTTGGGAATGCAACACGAACAGCATTTCCAATAGCAGCACACTGATCGGTTATAATGGCCTTTGGATGCTTTCCTCCCATACATCTCAACCATGTCTCAAACAACCATATGAATGTCTTGCATTTTTCATTATTTACAAGGGCACATCCTAACAATATTGATTGTCCATGGTGGTTCACACCCACGAAAAGTGCACATGGCATGTCATATTTATTGACAAGATAAGTTGTGTCAAATGTTATGACATCATTGAATTCTTTATATGCAGCTTTACACCTACCATCCGCCCAAAATACATGTTTCAATCTCCCTTCTTTGTCAGGTTTCATAAAGTAAAAAAAATCTTCATTTTCGTTTTGCATGTTAGCAAACATACCCAACACAGTTTGCGCGTCACCTCCTACTAAATTTAACATTCTAAACTTCTTAATATGGTTTCTTAGGTCTACGTTCAAGCAAGGCATTTCCTCATGTCCCCCACCTTGAAAAACAACTGATTTTATATTATTGGTCGGCCGAACACCAGCCATGTCATTTGCTTCTATCAATCTTCTTATATGATCCTCCAGCGAACGGTGTTGTGGTATGAATCTTACTTCAGTTGGATTGAGCTCATGATTGTGCTCTAACACCGCTTTTGTTACCACCCACCTCCCTTCTGTCTTTGCACAACATACACGAGCCTTGCAACCACACTTTCTAGTTGACCTCTTCACTAGTATGTTAGACCCCCTACCATTGTAGTTACCAGCTTTGGTGCATGTTATCGTTTGCCACCTTTCAAACCTTGTTGCTTCATCCTTTCTCACACCCCTTTTTGCTATACCAAAACCATTTGCTCTTGCATATTCCTTGTAAAATTCAAACAAATCATCCATAGTATTGAAAACCATCCCCATTGTTGGTGCCTCACCATGAGTTTTGTTATTACTTAATACATTATTATAGACACTTGACCTGTCTCCACCATCAGCTTCCACATTATTACTAGTTCCTTCCATGTTTTCTGTGCAAGCCTTCAACCCAATCTCCAATATTTAATTTCACCTACCAAATAAAAAATTCATTAAAAAAACCAATTATGTGTTTTTAAATATTATTTATGATGTTTCTTGTACAAAAAATACTTTATAGTTTTAAGGTTTTTTTTTTCTCCCTATAATTTTATCATTTTTTAAACTTTCCTACATGTTTAGATTACCAATTAACAACTCCATTTTGTTTTTTTTTTTCTATCTTTAATTTTGTAGTACTTTCTTTCCTATTTCATCATTAATGCCCCCTTCTAATGATTCCAATGATATCCTTCATGACATTTTAGCACACTACCTTCTCTTCTAATTACCACAAAATTAAGGTTGGCCATTTGCCCCCCAAGATCATTCCACCAAAGCTCACCCATATAAATGTTTGGGCTGGCAATTTGTCGTTCTACTCTAATCTAGTGGCTTTTAAATTTAATGCTTATAGGCTTATTCAGTTGACATCGTAAACATTCCATCTACAAATTACTTTTTCCTAATTCCATTTCACTTAACACTCTTGGCTAAAATAATGAGATCCATATTGAATATATTTTGTTTTTTGAAGATTGCCAGCTTACGTTCAAACATTTACCCTTCATCAGCCAGCAACTCACACATTGGCCAAAGGCAGCATATACAAGTTTCTCATTTTGCTTATTTTGCTTTGGAGCAACTCATAGACAATATATTCAAATCACTCCTCCAGCAAATTTGATGGCACAATTACCAAAAAGTCGGACTACTGTACATATTCACAATATGCCAACAACAACAACCTTGCATTCCTTATTGTCAACGATGTTCACCCTGGGCTTCTAATTGCAGAACCTTCCACCAAACGAACCAAAATAAATGAAACATAGATGGACAGAGAACGTATTTCAATAACAATTATGCCAACCATAACAGGATTAATTTACCTCCAATTGTACTCTTTTGCCTCTCTCTTCTTCGCTTAGTTGCCTTCTTGCTTCACGAATTCTGCATTTCGCCGATGCCTTCATTTTTTCACATCCTCGTCATTTTCAGATTTGCCTCTATTTTCGTTCAATTCCAACAAACCCACTCCCACTGACTAACAATTATTCCTCACCCACCCCCTTCTACTTGGCCAC
Source organism: Carallia pectinifolia (assembly GCA_037832335.1). Taxonomy (NCBI): domain Eukaryota; kingdom Viridiplantae; phylum Streptophyta; class Magnoliopsida; order Malpighiales; family Rhizophoraceae; genus Carallia; species Carallia pectinifolia. Next base: position 10,563,529 of record CM075444.1, read on the forward strand.
CTCACTTTTTTCTCACTTATTGTTCGAATCATCAACAATTTCTTACTTCCACCAATGCCCAGCAATCAACCATAGTGTTTTGCTCAACAACTTCACCTTCGACCAAACTACTAACTGCAGCACAGGCAGTGGCGTGAGCGCAATCAATTTCGCTGTTTTCATTCTTTTGAACCTAAGTTTTTTGGGGGGGGGGGGAATCCAAATTGCCCGCTAAGTTTTTGGGGGGAAATTCAATGGCCCACACTCTAATTTCATTTTCCACCTGTCATGCCTACTTACTCCTTCAATCCACGTTCTCCTTGCTTGCTGTTCTATCCACGTCATCTGCGTTGAAGATTCGGTGCAATTTATGCGTGGACGTACCATTTCCGTTACAAAATATGACTGATGGATTAAAAAAGTAGTTTCTAGCTACTTTTTTTTTCAAACACTATTATATCTGCTTTTTGGATCTGAAAAGCAATTGGCAGGCTCAAAAAGTTAAACCAAACAGAGACTTAAACACATGCCCAAGGTTGCCGTATAGAGAAAAATTTTATATTTTACGCCTACAAGTTTAATTCTATAAAAGGGATTATTATTATATAATTTACAGTTTAATAATTTTTTAAAAAATATATATATATTATTTTGATTCTTGATTCAAATTTTCCGTTAATTTAAATTAAAAACACTTTGTTGAGACAATTTAAAAAAAAAACACAATCTTACATCTATCTAATGTAATATAGAAATATGCATCATATGACCCAAAAAAAAAAAAGAAAAAGCATAGAGAGAAAATTAAGACAAGTGAAAGGTAGAACTTCAAATGAAGACCTGCCATGTTTGATTCAAAATTAATACTCTATTTGCAAACAATTGAATTAAGACAAACGAACGCTTTATTTTTGGAAGTTAATTTGCTGGTTAAAAAAACATATAAAAGATAGACGAACACATAATTGGTTATCTACTAGTTGTTATGATTCGAATTGACGTAATCTAACAACTGTGAAACCTACATTATTACAAAGACAAATAATTCAACAAAGGACAAACATTTCCACAGGGCTCAAGTTGTTGGCATTCTTTCAGCCCAATAAAATTTTAGCTCCAGTTACCTTCTCTTCTCGTGCCAAATCCAGTAACATCTTCAGGCCCAAAACATCATTGCCATCCCCTTTCCTCAGGGAGAGCATTTATACTAACAGTACCCTCAATTATGTAGCCCATTACTGAACCGAAGGATGGAAGGGTTAGGAATATTCTCATTTATGGATTAGGGAGTTGTCTCTCAATCAGAAGGTGAGAGATTTAAATTTTATCAAATCTCACTTTCCTCTTCTTAAATATCTAATAGAGTTTCTTATCGACAAAAAAAAAAAAATGATTGAAAAAATTTGACCCAAAAAAAAAAAATGATTGAAAAAAAGATAAGCGGATGGAGCGTAGTCCAAGTTGCTAGTAACAGTGATGACCAATAACAACTTCAGATATTGTTCTCATAATTCTCCTTCTGCTACTATTCTAACAGCTTCATTAATAGACCAAGAGAAAAAATTTAAAAAAAAAAAGATATGTGCCCCCCATAAGACATCTCTATAGTTAAAAAAATTAAATTTTTATATTCAAAATCTCTGTATTCAATTTTGGGAAGAAGGGTATGACTTCATGGAAATAAGAAAAGATAGCGTGTGTAGTTCGTAGTTCATTAAACCTCTCAATGGAATGGATGAAAAAATTGTTATGTTAAAGGAAACTGCTTCTTGGTGATTCTTTGGTTAGGTTATTCATGGATATGTGTTGCAATAAAAGGGTTTCAAATACAATAAAAGGGGGTAAAAATATGTGGGACATTGCAATAAACACTGTACCTTCAAGCTACGTTTCCTAAAATGATACAAAGATGTAATTTGATTGGATTTCCCAAAGTCGGAGGAGGAAAGGGTATGGAAAAGAGGAAGACAAAGGCACCTTTCAATTAAAGCAAAAGACTGAAAGAAAAGGAATAGGGTCAACCAGGTGTCCCGTTTTTGACAAACATAACAGTTCCAGCCAGTCACCCACCCAGAAGACTAATAACAGAGTAAATTGATATTTTAAAAAAGAATAAAGATAAACATTACTAAAGGTTTTTTTTTTTTATATAAAATTTCATGAAAACTCTTAAATTTTAAAGTAATATTAAATTCACCCAAAATTTAATTTAAAGAAAAAAAAATAAAATTACAAAAAACTCTTAGTCACATCAATAAAAAAAATTAATTCGTAAAGAATTGTAAAAAAAGTTTTCATATTATATATCACTATTCTTTTAAAAATCAGAACGAACGTATGATTCAGATATCACAATAAGTAAGGGTCCATAAGCATAATTTAAATCTTAATTAAGATGCTAGGTCTTCCAAAGCACAATCGTGATCTCCATCAAAAAAATTGGTGGACCCTTTATTCTTTGTTATAGTCGGAGTAGGTGGACAATATACCAGACGCTCCTTTCATCCTTCAATTCAGGGAGGATATTAAGGTGCATGTCCTTTGGACTGGGTTATTCACCCTCCATTGCAACTTGTATCAATCCTTGAATCTGATTTGGCAGTGTAATTCAATGAAATGGTTTCTTTTGCTCAAAAAAAAAAAAAAGAGTCAGGGATGACTAAAGTCACACTAATTTGAGTTAAACAATTAGATAGATAAAAATGCTGCAATTATCTAGTTGTTTTCTGTCCTTTGAGTTCAAAGTCACAGTGCTCTTCTAGCTGGATTATGAGACACCACCCCGCTTTGCCATATTTTGCAACAAAAAAAAAAAAGAAAAGTTCACCCTATTGTGTTGTCTCTGGCCATAAATATTCTGAGGAAGATAAAAAGATCTCTGAAAATGGTGAAACGGCATCACCTTCAAACGAGTCATATAGATGTTCTCTATGTCGTGGTCCGGCTGATAAGTTAATTAAAAATCATCGAATTTTAAACAATTGATTTATCATTCAAACCCTAACATCAGACAAATGCTACCACAAAATTTTGATGCTAAAGTTTTATAAACTTTGTAGGGGCACAAGTTTAATTAATGTTAGATGGAGATTAATCTTTGTATCATTTCTTTGTTATAGTAATAAAAATCTTCGTTCAATTATAATACATTTATATATGTTCCATTGCATGGGATCTTTATAAGACCATTATATATATTTATATATGTTCTATGGCATTCTCAACGGCCATTTAAGATTTTTTTTTTTTTGATGGGTGAATTATTTAGGAGGAGTGGAGATTTTAAACCTTTAATCACTCTCTCCCTCTCTCAGACTAATTAAACTGATCAGTCCAATTGATTTGATTTTTTCCCATTAGGCCTTCTGCGAGCAGACTATGATTATGTGTGTCAAGGAGTATTTTATGATCAATTATATAATTGAACCCATGCAACAAATAAAAAGAAGTTCACTTAGCCTAATGATTTGATACCCACGAACGTCAAACGTAGCTTTTTCAAATTGATCTTGAGCAGAGAGAAAAGCCTAGAGATATGCCTCTCTCTCTCATATTCTTTTTTTTTTTTTTTTTATGCTCCACAATTCTATAAGAGAGCACTGTAGATTTGACCTTAATATTTAATCTTAATAAAATTCGAATCTATGTGATCTTTTACATAAATTTAAATTTTTTTATCCTGTACTAAACCACGTGAGCAGTAGGAATATTCTTCTTGTTGTATGAAATGTATGCTTTCTTTCTCTTCACTCTGAAGTTTTTCTCTATATTTATCCCCCACACAAAGGCACCCAATACCTACAATTGGGGAATCTTCAAGCGCCGAAACAGAGTGACTGGCAGAAGAAAATGGATGAAAGCAGGCACATGTCACGGACAATGATCATGGGAAAAGAAAAGATATCTCTAGGTATAGTCCAAAAGATGGATTTTTGTACCTTCTTAATTATTTTTTTTTTCCTCTTTTTTCTTTTAACCCTTTTTAAAGGTACGTGACAATAATGGGTCAAGATGTCAAGATTATTTTGTACCTTTACCCTTTTCCTTTTGTTCACTGGGGCCTCTCTACAAAGTTGTCTCTTATACTTTGAGGACTTGTCGGCCCTCTACTTTTTCTTACAGTTCTTGATGCATAAATCTTGAAGATCATAAAATTGAGGTAGTATGCTTATGCTAATGGGGCATAAAGTGATGATGGTTTTCTTTAGATTCTCGGGTACGTATGGCAGGGCCATTATTATAGTCTAAAATAAAGTGCAATTTAGAAAAGGGAAAAAGTTTATGGCCAAATGATTTCTCCCAATTGTCTCCATACGAAATTTTTTTTGTGCAACCAGAAACGTATTTTATGCAACCAAATCGATAAAAAGTAATTCAAAAAATATTATTATTTTTTCGTTGCACATTTTCCTTATATGGTTGCACAAAAAATGCTTGTGGTTGCACAAAAAAAATTCATGTGGACGTAGTAGGGAAAAGTTGTTTGGCCATGTAATGATACCCTTTAGAAAATTGTGTGCTCTACGACTTTTGCTACAGTGACACGTGCATTAACCTTTAGATACCCACTTGGGGATAACTACTGGTTCGTAAAAGTACAATATATAATTTTCATTTTTTTGTCTTTGATATCTTTCTCCATTTAATCAAGACCATGTTTAGATGATAATCTTAGTCTGTAGCTGGCTCATACTAAATAAAAGGGCATGACCCATGTAAACAAATGTGCATATATGTGCTTGTCACTGATATTAAAATTATCTTTAAAATTAAAAGTCTTAAATTTAAGTTCTAATAGAATTAAGTAACTAAAAAATAAAAGCCGCCTTACTTCTTAGTTAGTTCTACTAGGCATGCCATAGAGATCTCTCATTTCGAGCAACACTATATTGTCTAGCGAAAGAAATTAATATTGAAAAGGAAACAGGATAGAAGCACAGCACTAGAAGAACAGGGAAAAATTAATGGATAATATAATAAAGGAATATACTTTGTGATCGGAGCCAAGGGAGACAATCCTATCCTCTATGTGTTGGAATATGAATGCAAAGAGTGGAATAGAATTGTGCAACTATTCCCTTGTATAGGATGCTTGGTCTCCTTGCCAAGATCAAGCCCAACATTATATTATTGGAATTGTATATGTGTAATATATACAAAGAAGACTGAAAAGGGCGGCCTTGGGATTTTAATCAAGCAAATTAAGTATATATCAAACTGCTTTAAGCAGAGATTAAAACCAAAAAAAAAAAAAAAACACAATTGAGTTCTGCCAATTGCATGTGAAATTGTGAACTTTTCTCTTGGTTCTGTAAATGTCCCTTGCATGCAGGCCCATCACTGCTCCTTTTCTTTTAATGAATTTCTTTAAAGTTCCTGTCAAAAGAGATTTCATGTATCTTACAAATCATATCCTTCCGATTGATATTGCTGTCTGATTTTCCAAGGAAAGTAAAGAAACAAGAGGCACTTACACGTGCATGGTTTTACTTATAAAATTGTTGTTCAGTATCTCCATAACGGCACAAATTCTTTTTCATTTTTCTTTTACTTAATTAAGATACAAATGCACGGATCTCCTTGAGAAAGGATCAAATATACACAGTATTTTAAAATTCTGACTTTAAATTATTAAGACCGTTCCTTCGACAAAGTGTTAATATTACATATAACTTTTAAAGTTAACTGAACTACGTGGACATGTAAAAAGAGGTATGCATAAAGTATACAGTCTATTTAACAGTACTTAATAATTTATCTATTTTTTTTTTGAATTTAATACATCTCTTATAATACAACGGTTTTAATTATTATGTGCATATTGCATACCTCACTGAACATTGTCATTTATGTTTTTCCTAACTGATATAAGCTAACGTTAATGGTGAAAATACACAAAAAGTTCATCACTTGCATTATAATAGCCATTCAAATAAGTAACAGCAAAAAGCTTGAAAACACATTCGGCATTTATTCCTTCTCACATTCATATGCAAGTTTATAACCAACATAAAATTAACATATACCAAATTGTCAATATTCATGTGGCTGCCGTTCACTAGGAAAGAATTTTCAAGCCATTGAATACAGAGAGAGAGAGAGAGAGAGAGAGAGAGAGAATTGTGTACTATGGAAAGAGTAGTGGCTGATCAGAGGGTGAATTGTGGTGGGGTTTTAACCTTCCCTACCAAGGGGAATATATTGATTGCCAATATTAAATGCAGTTGCGCTCCGGTACCTTTAATGGTCGTACGCAGTTCACTTATGTGCTTGATCTGTCTGACTACAGTATTGCATATGTGTAAAATAGATTGATTAAGTGGACACACAAGAGGTGATATATAGAATACCTACATTTTATCTAATTTATTTTTAATTTTTTTAGAATTTAATATATTTTTCACAATCCAACGATTAATATCACGAACTATTCAATATGTCCCATTTGGTAATGTCATAAAGGATGTCCATGTGTTGAAAATTAGGAACTGGCAGCCCACATGGCCATCGTCTGGCCATGTTCAATTTACTTCCTCGCTCAACCTGTTCCGAGACAAAATATGCTTTTTGATAAGGCACTTTAATGAATAAAATCTCAATTTAAATAAAAAAAGATTATATTGTAATTCAAAATCTAATAAATTTCAAAAGACAAAAAAGCTAAGATACCTTAAAATGGGTCAAACGAATTTAGACTTAGGAAAAAAAATAAGGCCACACAGTGAGCAACTAATATGTTCCAAGATAAAAATCACAATTATATTGATTCTTAATCCAAATATCTACTTATCGTCCTCTTTAGCTGGTAGGGCATGTATGTCTCTTTCGTATAGTGCCTTCCTGTCGATATGCAATTATTCTTGCATGTTCTTCAACACCGATCTAAGCCTACAATTAATTTCGTCACGAATTGATTACAACAAATTGAACCAAAGATGTCAGGGAGAAACATATGGAGAGAGGGAGATCCGGTCAAGGAGTCATTGATAAGTCGTTTCAACCTACAGTTGATCCATCAGTAGGGATGTGTATACACTGTAGAAGGCATCAGTATATGTTGTCAGTTTGTCCACTCTGTTGCATACATTTTTCATAAGGAAAAAAGTTGGCTGTCATATGGCTTCGTAGTTCAAAAAGTGTCACGGTACTAACAAATTTTTAATTTTAAATAATAATTTTTTAAAATTTTTTTATTAAATAAAATATCACTATTATTATTAAAAATTATAAATTTATTATCATTTCCTCAAATAAAAAATCTCTGCCTCTTAAACGGTGCCCTCTCCATATTTTACCCGCACAGATTTTCCCCATTCTTCCTTTCACACACAAAAGTGCTTACCAAACCATCACTAGTGATTCAACTAACAAAAGAGAGATAAATTTATATAAAAAAAAATTTGAATTCAAATCTTATCAAGATTAAATTAGGGGTGAAAAGCTATAAATCATCGTTTGATGTAAGTAATAGTAGCATAATTATTCAGTTAGTAGGAGCTTTTCTAAATAGAAAACTGTAAGCATTACAAATACTTTCTCATTTTTTATATATAAAAAAAACTAAAAAACACATGCACACAAACTACACAAACATTACAATACAATCATACTCCCACACATGCACACCAAATAATAAAGCTGCCAAGAAGATCCATTCCATCTCAATCTTTCACTCCAATCTTAAAAATCACCTTGGAACGACTAGTCCTCCCATCATTGCTCCCAGCCTTTACACATCTTTCTTCAAAAAGCCAATCCCAAGCAATAGAGAACCCTAAATGGTATATGTTTCATCCATCAATGAACTCTCCACTATCCAAAGCAAAAGGGCATCATATGCACCCTCTCCTTGCACCCCAAAAAGATGATGTGCTTGCTGCATGAGATGCCTATCTAAACTCTTTTTGTTTTTTTGAAAATGCCTATCTAAACTCAGTTGGAACAAAATTAGTATGCTTGCCTGTCTTGTTAGATATCCAGTGAGCTTTGCTTCAGTGTACATTCTTCACTACCTACTTGTCTGTGTGAGGTCAATCGTGTATGACGAAATTTAATATTGAAAATTATGTAAAGATTAGTGGCTTTCTTAGACCACAGTTGAAGAAATACAAAAATATTGTCTACATTATTAGATATTTAGCTAAACAAAACATTTTGGGAACTACTCAAAACTTTCAATATACAGTTTTCATATAACTAATGATCATCTAATAAAACATTTGATCAAAGAAAGAAAATGAAGACTCCAACCCGTGGGAATAAATTTCATGTTTAAACGAAGACTCTGAGATGTGCATCTACGTTTTTCAACATGGTTTTTGATTCTGCGCCAACTTGGATTTGTACATCAAATTCTGTGATTCTTTTCCTTGACTTTCCTTTCCCACCTTTTGCACTAAATTACACATGTGGGAGATCCAATTGACAAAAGAAAGTAATATTGAAAGATGGGTTTACAAATACATAATTATGACGATGAATTAGAACTAACTGTTTAGAACAATAAGGTTTATCAACACTGTATCAGAAAGAAGAAAGTCGAGAGTTTGATTCTCATTTCTTTTAAATTTTTTTTTCCTTAATTGTAATATGATTTTTGATCATTCTTTAAACTAAAAAAGAAAGAAAAAAAAAATCCATTACGATGCATTTAAGATACTATAAGGTGCTATAAGAACAGAAAAGGTAAACCAGAAGAAGCCCATATAAGGTGCTATGATGATGCAGGCTTCCAAAGCAAATGTCTGAGCATTATGATTATAGACTTCTAAGTTTCAAAGTTCTTACCTACAGCAATGCCAATATAAGCTCATATATGAAAAACACTATTTCATTAATACACGGGTTGCTCATTGCTTTCCATTTGCTGCATGGATTCAATGTCTTGTTCAACTTCAGATGCAGGCTCATCATCATCTTCTTCTTCTTCAATTTTATCAATTCCATAGGCTGCATGGCCATTCCCAAAAGCCTTGATGTGGTCTTTAAGTGATCTCTTGTGCTTAAAATCAGATCCGCAAATACAGTACCAAAGCTTGCCACAGTTCTTCTCATGGGTTCTCCAATCTCCCCTCACAGCAAAGGCCTTACCACATTTTCTACACATGAAAGGTTTGATGCCGTGCTTCCTCTTGTAATGCGTTTGAAGGGTTCTAAAATCTTTGAGTGGCTTGGCTCTCGGGTGATCGATGTTGTTCTTGCAACCTGGTGCGCAGCAATAGCAAGGAAGCCTAAGCATACCTGTTGGCTGAATTCCTCTTAAAGATTCAGGCCCTTTCCTGTACTGAGATCCATGCCCCCACATATGCATCTACAACAATTCAAAATTCAGGTCATGCCTCTCAGAAATCAAATAAAAGCATCGGCCGCCAAGCCAAGACAGCACATCCAAAACAGCCAAAAGGGTTATATCAAATCCCAGTGAAATCATAGAAAATTTGGAAACCTTTCAGCCATATATATATATATATATAAGTAGAGTTTATAGTGGTAATTGTATATAAGCAGATGAAGAAAAGAACCAATTGTTTCGTCTTTTTGTCCAATTTTAAGCTCAAAGGACTAGGTTTATGTTGAATTATGTACATTTTTAGATTTCAGACACAACAGGATGTGTGGGCTTTCATGATTGTTTTCTGTTCTTCTCTTGCGGAGAGTAAACTGTAGACAGAAAGTTCACACAAGAGGGATTTGTTGTTAGACTATATGAGCTCTGCTAAAACTGTAACATTTTCAGTTCAACACACCTGCCAACATATACAGCACAAACTTCAAACTACTCAAAGCAGAAAGAACATTGACTGAGTTGTTCAATCACGTAAAAGAAGGCACGCATCTCTCTGCCTTAGTTAAATCACAAAATTTACTGCAACAAAACCCATCAATAATGCAGAAAATTGTAGGAAATATTAGCACTATAGTAAGAACTAAGAAGCAGTCTAATAAGTTTAGGGAAAAAAATACGGAAATAATTTTGGTTACCAGAAAAGGAACAACTTTCTTCAAGAAAATAACTTTAAAAATGTTATTAATTAAGATTCAAATCTAGGAACAAAGTAGTGAACAAAGAAAAGAAATGAGAGGGGAAAAATAGAACCAGAAGGAAGGAAAATTAGAAAACAAGTTTTTTGAGGGGGTCATCTGGGAAGATCATAATATATAAGAAAGATTATATACTAACTTGCATGTTGTTGTATCTGTTGAAGGTCTTGCAGCAAACAGGACATGAGAACTGAGTAGGCCCAATAAGAATCTGGGAAGGGGTTGGGATCCAATACTGACCCTTGTTGAGCCTGCTAATGGGGTATCGAGAATCGTGATCTCCATCTCCATCTTTATCAGTGACCTCTGAGGAAGAAGATTGTACAGAAGCCATCTCTGCAGCACTAGGGCTTGGCAGCCCTATGTGAAGAGCAACAGTAACACTCTCATCTTCATTGTTGGCACCACCATGCCAAATGAAGCCTTCTTGATCTTTGGCTTTGGCTTTACTGATCCTATCCACAAACATACAGCCGGTGCAACTTTGTTCTTGATCTCCTTCATCATCATATTCTTCTTCCTCTTCTTCTTCAAGTTCTTGGTCCTTTTTATGCCTTGTTGGGCTCAATCTTAAGAGGGGTAGGGCTTCTCTCATAGGAGGAGAAGGAGGTGTTTCTTGATAGTGAAAGTAAGAGTGATTCTTGTTCTGGTTCTGGTTGATGTTGCAAGTGTTTGTATGAGTATGGGGAAGTTGTGGAGAAAAAGAGCTTGGATTGGGAGATGGGTAATAGGGAAAAGGGTTGTTGTTGAACTTCAACCAACCGGTGAAGAAATTTGAGTGGGGGTCAGCCATGGTTGAAAGTTAAAAAGTTGTGAAATGCAGAAGTATTACCCTTAACTTGCCTGATGGGTTTGCTTTCATAATTTATAGACGAGAGAGAGAGAGAGAGAGAGAGAGAGAGTACAAGATGACTGAAGAGAGTTTGGGTGGTGGAGAGCGGAGAAAGATTAGTACTACTAGGTACTGATGAAAGTGAAGGGCAGAAGGAGGATGAATGAATAAAAAATTGGGACATTTACCTAGTGACCAACTTTATAATTACAGGACAAACATGAATAGAATGGGAGAAATATAATGTTACTTTTGTTTAAAAAAAAAAAGAAATATAATGTCACTGGCCGTTTTAATAGTTTATCAATTGGGAGAGGGGGGGGGGGGGTTTATGGTTTTTTTTTTGAACAATTTGTGTTTCCGGCAACTTGAGTATAGCTGGAATTCAATGAATAGAAGCAAAGAAAGTTAAAGAATCAAATTATGATGAAAATTTCATGCTGGTCAATTTGACTTATGTTGGCAGGTTGTGAGTATGGAATTAAGAACCGGACCGGACCGGTCGGTTCAACTGAAAAAATCGGGAACCGGTCCTAAGTCCGGTCCGGTTCAAGTCTGAAAATGAAATTTGGACCGAACCGGAAAAAACCGGTCAAGAACCGGAAAAACCGGTCAAAAACTGGGAAAACCGGAAAAACCGGGACCGGTTGAACCGGTTCAATTTAAATAAAAAAATTTTAAATTATAATTTAACCCAAAACTTTATCTAAATTATAATTAAAACTCTAATTTTAACTAAAAATTCTAATTTAATCCTCAATTGATTAAAATTTTCAATTTAATCTTTAAAATTTAAAAATTAATATTTAATCATTATTTATAAATTTTTGAATTAATTTTTATAAATTATATTTTGTTAAATATACTAATTATAATATTTTTAATGTATGTAAATATTAATATAATTCTTAAAATATACTTTATTTTAAATATTTATTATCATTCTTATATAATATAACATTTTATATAATTATATAAGCTATATAAAAATTTAATTTTTATATATTTAATATTAAATACCGATTTTACCGGTTTAACCGCAGTTTTACCGGTCGAACCGGTTGAATCTTAAACTTCTCAGCTTTCCGGTTCAATGACCGGTTCAATTCTGAGAACCTTGGTTGTGAGAGGGGGGATGGTTGCAGATCATAGTTAAACCAGTTAAGGATCTAAGACACTGTGTACAATCTCAACGCTCCCCCCCCCCCCCCCCCACACACAAGTCACAATACTTTTTGTCGTAATCGTAACTGTGAAGAACTATTTCTGCTTTTTTTAATTTAATCAAAAAAAAAAAAAAAAAGGGAAAACCTCTCGGTATTACAAGTCAGAAATTACCTTTTCCTTCTAATTTGGGCTTTGTTAGGGTGGTTATCCCAAGCAAAAGATTTGTAAATTGCAAGAAATACTAGACATTTCTGGGGATTTTTAATGCCTGTGAACTTTATACGTACCCTGAACCAAAACACAAACTTTAAAAATTTGAAAAAATGTTAGTATCCCAGTTGTTATTTCGATTGAAATTAAAGTTAATATTTTTAAAATTAAACTGATAATTTTTAAAATACTTATTATTTTTACATTGTCTTTGTCTTGTTTTAAAAATATCAAATTTAATTTTAATTAAAATATTATCTAAGATAAAAACACTTAAAATATATATTGGTGCTCTAAAAATTTTATTCGGTCCAGGTGGATGAGACTGTTTGTTTGTACTCTGGTGACTACAATTCAAAGACTTATGTGTGTGTACATATATATCATTAAAAAAAAACAAATGTTTTTATTCTAAAAAAAAACTTTGGCATACGATCGATTATGAATATAACTTTAAGCTTCAACACATTGAGCGAACATGTGTGTGTGTGTATGTAATTCTCCATAGGGGCATTGCATGCTCCATGAACAATGTTACGGGCACTTGTGAAATAAATATTAAACAAATTTCTACAGAAAAATTATGAAAAATATTCAAAAACTAAAACCTTGATAGATTAAGGAGAAAGAATTTTAGGCCAGTGCTTTGGAGCGAGAGAGAATCTCAGCCGGAGTTAATTAAAAAAAAAAAATTACAATGGGCTCCTATCTTACTGGAGAGTGCAACATAATCAAATCTGATTAATAATAAAATCAATTATATTTTACAACAGAATTTATTAGACTCTTATTTTAACAAATTGTATGAGTATTTTAGTACTCTTTAAAGTAGAGTTATGCTGTAAAACTTTTGCAGAAGAGGAATTTGAAAGATTATGTTGCAATTTTGATATGTTACGTACAAAGACAAGATGTAACAAGTAGTAGTAATTTGGATGTCATCCCAATCCCAACATTTCTATTGGTGTGCGTACGCTGGTCGCCTTGACCAAGAGGCTGTTTCAATCCCCATCCCTGCCCCTGACACTATTCTCTGCTGCAGTCAATGCCCTGATCTCTCTCTTTGTCTCCTACACACACACGCACACACACACTGTTTTTTAGGTCTATCTTTCCATCTCTTTATTTTATATTTTTCTGATATGAACATGTGTCCTGTGTTACCAACTTAACTTTTAAGAGTTTTATTATTGAACGCACAATTTTTTTTTTTTTTTTTGAAGTTACAATACTGAAATTTGAATTTTGAGAGACGATCTTCAACATTATTCGACCAAAAGTCGATTGTTATTTGACGCTTGAGTGAGATGATATTTGATAATTGTATATATCTTTTAACTTAAATGAATTTATTTAACTGATACTTGCACATTTTATATTCAACAATTTTCTCTCTTTTTTTGGCTCAATAAAGTGTTTCTATGTGTATTTTTTTCATGAGCATAGTTATATATTCATGATTAGAAATGTTAGTTACATGTGAGTGTTTTGAATGTATCGTATATTGTGAGGGATGCTGAGGGAGAAAGAGTCGTTTGATTTACTTTCTAATTCGTGGACCCTGTTCTATCACACTTGGACTTTGAGTATTCAATGGTTTTCTGGATTAGAAATATTTTTTGAGTGTGTAATTATGGGTAAGTGGTAGATATGCAACAATTTAAATTTTTTAATAATAAAAAATAAGTTAAATTTTTAAAAAATAAATTATTAAATATTCTTAAATTAATTTCGTATCTCACTATATTTTGCGCATTTTGAAAAAGGGCATGATAGAGTACTGTTAAATTTGTTCCCCTGCAATTTGTGACCATAAAAAAGGAATGGTTGTCCCTTAAATGTAGGCTTTGTTGTATTCATCTCGTTCACCACTTACCATGCGTGGATGTTGATTGCAGATTAATTAAAACCCAGGAACTATATTCCACTTTCTGTTTTCTGTTTCTTTTTTTTTTTTTTTTTTTTAACTCCTGTAAAGCAAAAGGGAAGACAATGAGCGTTTCGTGTTGTGTGCATGTGCAATGTCTGAGTACTTGAACCTGTCACGATGTGCCCCCACGTGTACGGATCTAAATATGATTTCCGGGGCCAAGTGAAGCAGAAACCGCCGCAGATTATGCGCTGCTGAACCTGAACGCACTGAAATTTACGAGGTGGTAACATACAAAATTGGCTTAGTATTTTTCGATTGAATAAACACTGCATAATTTTAAATAAATAATATTAAATAATTATATTTAATAATTATTTATTTTATTTTTAAAAAATTTAATTATTTAATAATATATATTATTATTTTTAAATGAAATTACTAAATTTTTTCTTTCTAAATTTGTGCTTGGAATAGAATAATCTCGGACACTGAAGACAAAAAATCAACACGCATCTATTTGTATCCCCTTGATAACCAGAGAAAGAAGAAAACACACCCGAGATACATCTTTTATACCTTCGACCGACAACCCTTTTCCCCATTCATTTTAGAAAATTTGCGTTTAGCATCTTTATTTTAAGGATGAAATCTTAAATTGATATTTAACGTTTAGAATAATGTCTAATTATAGATATAATAATTTTTTGATAAAAATCGGTCCCTAATATTTTTTTTGTGAAATAATTTAGTACTTTTCTTTCATCTGATCATTTAATTTACTAAGAAATATATTATTTATTTATCATATAATCATATCACCTCTTAATAGGATGTCATATCAATAAAAATATTCTATATTTTTGGAAAAAATGTAAAAAATTAAAATAAAATATCATAACATCATAATTTTTAACAATATTATATCTTATTAAGAGGTGGTCTAATAGATAATATACTTCTTAATAAATTAAACAATTAGATAATTAAAAAATACTGAATTATTCTATAGTGAAAACGTTGTGAATTGATTTTGCTTAAAAAAATATTATATCTATAATTAAATTTTAACCCAAACATTAACCACCAATTTAAAATTTTGGCCTTATTTTAACACTCGTACCGATTCACGACAATACGCTATCCATTTTACAATGTAACGACAAGCAAGACTGCAAATCCCCAAGGAAATTTAACATGCGAGAGTGAATTAAATACAAGGAGAAACCTGAGTGCGGGAAGCACGATAAGTCGATAAGCATCTGCATATCTTACTTTTTAACATTAAAGGGATCAATTGTCGTTGTTCCAGGAGATTTTGCATGCATCCCAAAACAATGTGACTGTGTATCTTCAATAGAATGTAAGCGGGAAATTTTGGGATCAAAACAACCATACAGTTTAATTTTAAATATCAACAAAATAATACATAATTTATTAATAATATTTAATAATTTATTTATTTTTTAAAAAAATTTTAATTATTTAATAATTTATTTATTTTGTTACCACTTAATTATTGTTATCTAAATGTTGATCTTTTTTTTTTAAAATTTTTTATAGAAACATGACAGGCAAGGACTGGTATCTGTTCGACAGCATGCTCATTTATTTTTATTATATTTCCAAGAAGGCACGAGCGTGGCTACGTCAATTGTTGTTACAAAAACACCATTGTGAGTTTCCATGTCCATGTCTTGTATTGAGATTTCCAAACATCTCGCCCTTGTTATTACAAATCCCCATAACCATGTCAAAGGACTAACATTTCTCATCCTTAATTGATGCTTACACTTAAGGTTATTAAAATCGGGATCCTACATAAAATTATTTTAGAGATTTCAGAATTAAATTATAGAATTGAATCATAAAATCGTAAGATTTTATCAAAATTTTTGTTAAAAAAATAAAAAAATTATAATTGAAATATAATTGTTAACTTTTAATCATTTCATAGATTTTTTAAATCAAAATTCAAGTAATAATACAACAATATTTTTTTTCCTCATCCTCTGAGTTCCAATGTTTAAAATTTTTTATTTAATATAAAATAAAATATATTTTTTTATATAAATAACTATTTAATTATTTAGTAATTTTTCTCTTATGTGATTATATAATAGATTTTTTATGATGTTTCGTTGTTTAAAACAAATATTTACTATAATTATTAAAATTGATGAAATTGAAAATATTTTTTTCCTTTTTAATAACAAACATTACTAATGATTGGTTTCATTAAAAAATAAAAATATTTTAAAGAAAGAGTGTTAATATAAGTATAGAAAAAATTTATTGAAATAATTTTAAAAATAAAGGAAAATAATTTTAATAAATACATTATGTTGTAAAGGAAAAAATTTTAATAAATTAAATAGTTCTTTTTTTTTTTAACAGAAAGAAATAAAAACAAATGGCAGCATAAACGACTCCGACGCAACGCCTCAAAAACGGGACCGCAAGACATTCAGCGGGGCCGAAATGGACAGTTAACCACTAGGCCAAATGCCGATTGCCGAGCGTTGAGTATTTTGTGCTTACAGATTATATATAACAAATTAACAAAATTATCCGAGGGGGCAATTTTCCCCATCATCCATGCCCAGGGAGGATCAGTGGAATCGTACAATTTCACTGATTTTACGACTTAAATTGAGTTTTTACAAAAATTCTATTGAAAAGTGATTTTTAGTGCGATCTAAATCGTTAGATCTGTATGATCGTACGATTTTATTATCTGAATTTCGATTTTAATAATCTTACTTACACTTAGCATATCTTTTGTCGTGCCACGCTAAGATTTGTAATATCTTAGTCAAACGATGACTGTTCACGCATCAAGATTAATAGATTTGAGCATGGCTACACATACGTGGGATTTCCCTAGCAGACCTGATGTTGATGACCGCAACAAAATATTTTTTCTTGAAAAAAAATTAAAGTTACTGCCAAAAATGATTAAATGTATAAGCTACCACTTCAAATGTGTAACAATGTGCTATCAAATTTTTTAACTTGTTATACATTCGAAACTATCTTATTGCAAATTCATAGCAGTCATCTATACATACGATCATTTTGAGTAAGAAATTTATAATTTTTAAATATATAATTTTCAAATATATATATAATTTTTAAATATATAAAGGACTGAGCAACCTTTACCCAATAGATTTATAAAAAATATTTCCTTCTCACTCACCAAAGGCAAGATGAATACATTTACATTTTGTTTGGGAGGGGAAAAAGAGAGGGAGTAAGAGGAAAGTGAGAGGATTAATATAAATTGTTGTATTTAAAAAATGTTTCAAAAGTGGGAGAAATAAAAGTTTCTAATTCTCATAATCTTCTCTATCCCACCAAAACCAATCCTCCAAAAAATAAGATGAAAGTTGTTGGTTATCATACTAAATTTATTAAATGACTCAATTATTCCTCACATAATTTAAAAATTACAATTTTACCAAAGCAAAATATTTAAATAAAATTTATTATAAAAGATAAAATTGTTATTCTAATGTATTTTATATTTCTCTTCCCCACTTTTTACTATTTTTCAAAAAAAAAATTTATAGTTTTACTATCTCTGATTACCTTTTTTTCAAATACAGAAGAAAATATAAAATATTTCTCTCCTCTAATAATTCTCTCCTCTACTTTCTTCTCTCTCACTTTTTTCTCTTTCAAGAATTTTATCTAAATATAATGTTACTTTTATCAACTAGTGTGGGTATTTCAGATTAGTATATATATGTATATATAAATATTTTTTGGTTGGTTATTTGACAACTTTGAAGGAATAAAGGACTCTTTAAACAGAATTAACTTTGGCCTGGTTAAGTTGATCGCAACTCAAAAGACTCTCATGTGAGCTCCTGGGGCATTGGTCGAGGGCCCAAATCTCAAAAAGCTACCAGTTTGTAGTAAGAGAAAATTGTTCAAAGAAATTATATATAATTTAATAAACTTTCAACTTTGTAAAATTATATTAATAAAATATAAAATAATAAAAATATATATTTTATTATTATACAAAATATTCATGTAACTGTATAAAATTGAATATCTATTACATTTCAAAGCATTAGTCGAAGCAATTTCTTTGGGTAAGAAATTTTTTCGATATTAAAAATAGAGTAATTTGTGGTTGAGTCCAACCACATGATGGAGACAAAGGAGAGACAGAGATGACATGACATCTATTATATACACAATAGACGCACATTTGTGTGTTTCCCCTCCTCCAGTAAAAACTAACAAACTAACATAATATATATATTTATATGTAATGTAGGTATATAGAATCAAAATTAAGAAAAAATTTTAGTTTTTTTTTAATACGTGGTGATTTCTTATAAATTCATAAATTTAAAATAATATTAAAATATTTTATAATTATGAAAATTTTATCAAAATTAGAATTAGGATGCACAATTAATATAAATCTAATTATAATTAAATAAAAATTTTATTGATTTATATATTTCTACTTTGAATATAGTTAAATCTCTATAACTATAAATTTTATAGTAAAATAAAACAATAAAAAAATATTTCACGAATCTTCTTTTTTTCCTAATAAGAATACTACCACCAAATTTGTTTTTCTAAAAAGGAAAACAATTTCTTTTTATTTTCTTAAATAAATTTTAAAAAATTCTTAAAAAAATAATACTCAAAATTTAGACTTTTTTATTTTTTATTTTAAATAAAATAAAGTAAAAATATATTTTTAAAAAAATATGATTAAATCTATGCATTGCATGAACAAAGCTGAGAGAAAATCTCAGTCCCTCTTTCTGACATGTAACCATTCCTTATAAAATTTTAAATTAAAAATAATATTAAAATATTTTATAATTATGAAAATTCTATCACAATTAAAATTAGAATTCACAATTAATATAAATTTAATTATAATTAAATAAGAATTATATTCATTTATATATTCCTAAATTGACTATAATTAAAATAAAAAATAGAAATAAAAAAAAACTATTTCACGAATCCTCTTTTTTAGAAAAGAAAAAAGATTAAAAAGAATCTCTCAAATTTACCTATTATTTTTTTCCTCAAAAGAACACAAACACTACTTCTAAATTTGTTTTCCTAAAAAGGAATAAAAGTTTTTTTTTATTTTCTTAAAAAAAATTTAAAAAATTCCTAGAAAATAATACTCAAAATTTAATTTTTTTTAATTTTTTCTTTTAAATGAAATAAAATAAAAATAATTTTTTAAAAAAATATAATTAAATCTGCGTATCATGCATGTCTATTACTAGTATGTATATATATATATATATAGCTTGAGCCCTTTTAAAGGTAACAAGTTAACAGTGTGGCTATTGAGACCAATATCCAGAACTTATAAGGGGAGTAGTAACCATCTCCATATATACCAGAAAAGAATTGATAGCTCAGTGTGAAATGCAGCGGAATTCATGCACGTCTTCAACAGAAAAACACTTGACATTTACACATCATGATACACAACACTCGAACATCACCATACACTAAAAAGGTAATAAGCGCACCACCCATTAATTCAATCTATAACAAAGGATCATTAATTAAATAATATTCAAGAACAGAATGATTGTGGGACACCGTTTGCCCATAGACATGAAATCAAACGATTTCTTCTGGCTTAGCACACTAAAATAAGGCTTCCACTTTAGGTTTTCTTTTTTTTAATTTTTTATTTTTTATAATCGAAATGGAATTGTTTGCATTAATACTCGATAGATTCGTATACAGGGTCAATGTAAAGGTGTCAGAAATACTTAGTTAAAACAAGAGAGCCAACCGGTACAAATGACTATAAGGGAGTTGCGCGAAGCTAACATTGAGGTCTCATGACAATGACTATCTTCTTTTTTTTTTTTTTTTTTCGCGAGGTCATTGCACGAGATATACAATAAAGCCTGAGACTCTTCCGACTCTTATCGACGTCATACTCCCTTCATTGCATTAACACTTGACACTTGAAAAAAAAAAAAAGGTTGTGAGAATTTATTCTTACATTTTTTTACTTAATTAATTGTTTATTTAATCTATTAGGAGATTTTTAAGATTATAAGATATACGATAGATGACTCTCTTATTTTATAAATCTCACACTTTCTCTTTCCCATATTATAATTTCAAGTTTCTAGTAAAATCTTTAATTCTAATTGTTGAAGTATCTGGTAAATAAATATTTTTATTTTCATGAAGAGAAAAACTAATCCAAATCAAAAAAGTGAAAAAACTATGCGGCTGACACCCCATCAATTTTATTCAAGCCCACGAACAAGGATTGCACGTCAATATGTTGGGGCCTATATTGTAGAAAGATGGTAGGGCCCTCTATCGGCCCTTTAGCAGCTAGAATTCTCTGATTGGCTCAACTGCAAACTTTAAAACTAAGCGTCACATTTCGTGTCCATAACTCAGTACATTATCAATGTGAGTGCTACTTTACGACGGGTCTGTAGGTCCAAGTAAATTGGCCCAAAATAAACTTTGTAAAGCATAAAGAGGGCTTAATTATATTTAAGGTGATTGAAAATAATAATTATTAATTGAAAGATTTAATATTTAAATTTTATATCTCTTTCATTATTTTTTCATCTCCTAACTATTGCACTATCGCTCCAAAGGACAAAAGAAAAAAAAATTTACATAAAAAAACTGCTAGTGACCAACAATTGAACTTATCTTCTACAACAAATTCTATATGGGGTGTGGATGATAAGCACAGCATGGTCGTACTCACAAATCTAATTAACTTAATGGCTCACTTGTTGGAAGATTTTGATTGTTATGCTAAAACTATTGAGTATTTCTGGATGAGCAACTTAATTAAATAGGGAATAAGTTGTTGAATGATCAACTTAATTAAATTGAGGACAGAGATTCCATTTTGTTTTCTTGTCAACTCTGTGTGGCCTTATTTATACAATGACTCACTTTAACTTGCTAACTCTCTTCAATTCACATAAACGTGACCTTGAAACTAAAATTAAAGGATACGAGTTTGGGCTTCATGAGTTACATATCTTTCGCAGAATTTTAATAAGAATATGCAAATGAGAAATCAATGCAGGTTACAAGTAATTAAGGCCAAAATAGTGATTTGATTCTTAAACTTTTAATTTTGTAATTTAGAGCTCATAATTGTCTTTCTCCTTTTATTTTTCTCCGCGCAAGAATGAGATATGTGAGGTAGACTATTCTATATTCTCAAAAAGAAACATTGTGTCAATTGTTACCATAGTCCATAGCAGTGGAAGAAACTCTCTACACTTACGTATGCTACACTTGTGTTACGGTCAGAAGCTTAACATGTCAACACTTAAAAAAGAACCTTCAAGTGTGACAAACTAGGTGAAAGAAATGTTTTGGCGTACATATCATTACTTATCCCCTGTAACGACATGATGTTGGGAATCTGATAATAAATAGCATACCTTAAATTTACTAAAGAGCTTGGTGATAGGTAAATATATAGATTTCGCCTATTCTTTTTTGAGAATTTTACTTATAATATTTTTATATTTTAAATTTTGTTCTCAACATTTCTGCTGTCAATCATTTTTGCCCTCCTCCATTAGTTTGTCATTAAATTTAATATTTAGCAGTCCAATTATCGTCACGTCATCTAATTTAAATGGCATATTATGATAAAATAATAACCTGACATTTAATAATTTTTTTTAAAATTTTTTTCAGATATTGTGACTTTTAAAAAATCAAAAGAAAATGTTATTTATAATTCTATAAAGTTAAAAGTACAAATAAAAATAAATCGCCTCTTATCTATATACATTAGAATAAACAAATATCTGAACATGACTAATCAGAAAAGGATAAGTTATGACAAGTCATCAATTTGTTAGATGTCAGATCATTACTTTATGCTAATATGTCATTTAAATTAGACGACGTGACGATGATTTGATTGCTAAATGTTAAATTTAACGGTCAACTAACGGAGAAAGACGAAAATAATTGATGACAGAAACGTAGAGGGTAGAATTTAAAATATAAAACGTTGTGGGCTAAATCCATATATTTGTCATTTATATATAACAATATCGTTTTGCTCTGTCCAGGTTTGAACTTATGACATAATAACTCATTTTGTGTAAGAAACAAAAAAATTAAGTAGGTTTAAAATTCAAGTTGAATGTCAAATCTAAGTTCAACATTGCTTATAACTTAATGTGAAGAAAATTGTAGGAGCTATCATATTTAGGTGATAAGTCTGTTTTAAAAAGAAGTTGAAAGTGTTTTGTAAGTAAAATTAATTTATAATTTTATGATATACAAATTTATTTTTTATTTTAAATAAATTTCACTTATTATGTAATTTAAAATTATAAGTTAATTACACTAAAAAAAAGAGTTTAATTAGAAATCCAAAAGGGGTTAAATGACCATAATACCTCAAATTTAACCGTTCGAACAGTAACAGAATAGAGGTTTGCTAGCCTTCTAACGTGCGTCGAGAGCAAATTGCACCAATTTCTGCTCGTTTTGGGTTGTTTTGCCTGGCGTCGTCGTTCGGTGGTGCTCCCTTGTAGGCTTGAGTGCCCCTTTGTGGGCTGCGTGCTTCATCCTAAAGCTTTGTTTACTCTATGATGGGTTTTGTTTTTCCTTCGGTGGTTGCTCCTTTGTGTTGATCTTGGATGGGGGTCTCTTTGGTTTGTAGGTTTCGTCTTGCCGGTGTTCTTTCGCTTGGTTGGGTCTCTACTTGCCGTGGTCCGCTCCCCTACCTCCTCCGTCCATGCTGCGACTGGTGGTGGTAGGGGAGGCTTTCTTTTTCCTTTTTTGGTAGTTCAGTCGAGCCTTGTATAGATCTGGATGGGTGACTTCTATCAAGAGCTCGGCGGCTCAAGCATCTCTTTTGGTTTCGGGAGCTCAGGTTCGATCATGGGATGCCAGTTTGGTCTGCTGTCTCCGTCTACTTTCTGGTGTACGTTGGCAGGTCGGGCGAGGGTTTTGCTGTCCATGTAGTCGTGATGGCATAGTGGCCAGTGGCTTCGGTGGCTAGGCTCTCACCAGCATGTCGCTGGTGCCAACTCTTCTTTACCAGAAGGCGTTGTGGGAGCTGTTTAGGGGCTGGTCCTGCCCTTCGGCCTTTGGGCCTTTCTTCCTTGGTCTTTTGCTCGGGTTGGGCTATGCTAGTGTCCCTGTTTAGTGCTCTGTTTTTGGGCTTGGGGTTTGAGACTGTTTGGGTTCGATTTTGACTCTGTTGTATGTAAAATGATTTAGAAATTAAGTATTTGTTCTAATGGTTAAGGAGAATGTTCCTTAATTATAGGTGAAGTTCAACTCTTATTAATTTTATTTTCTTTTTCTTTGTAAACTATAAAAAAAAAAGTTGATTTATCTTGTGAGTTTGACTGTGTAATCTTCTGTATGGTTTAATGCAATACAATCTTTTTCTGTTGTTTAAAAGATAAAAAAAAACAGAATAGAAAACGGCTAAAAAAAAGGGAAATAAACCAAACAGTCCCACGCTTCAAATTGGATTTTGTTTAGGAGACGCGGAGGGAGAACCGCCGGAACCTTCGAGTATTCATATAAGAATTTGCCCGGAAAAACTAAAGCCCCCGTCGATCACAAACGCATTCGCTTTCTAACCATCCAAACAGAGCGCAACAGAGACAGACTCCCATGGAGCAAGAAGAAGCCCTAGTGGACGAAAATTTCCCTTTATTTTCCAAACCCTCAAAAACCCCAAAACCCCTGCAACAAACGTCTAAAACCCAACACAATAGCCACAACGCCCAAAACCCCAAAACCCCCAAAATCGAAAAGGAAAAGTCCGCAAACCCAGACCCTAATTCCGCCACCGCAACCGCCGCCGCCAAAACATCATTCTCCCACCTGGGTCTCGCGGAATGGGCGACGCAAACCTGCAAGGAGCTGGGGATGAAGAAGCCGACCCCAGTCCAAGCCCACTGCATCCCCAAGATATTAGCCGGGCGGGACGTGCTGGGCCTGGCCCAGACCGGGAGCGGGAAGACGGCGGCGTTTGCGCTGCCGATCCTCCACCGCCTGGCGGAGGACCCATATGGGGTTTTCGCTTTGGTTCTGACGCCGACTAGGGAGCTGGCGTATCAGCTTGCGGAGCATTTCCGCGCACTGGGATCCTCCTTGCATCTGCGGTGCGCAGTCGTGGTCGGCGGGATGGACATGCTGACGCAAGCGCAGGCGTTGATGGGGAGGCCTCATGTTGTTATTGCTACCCCTGGGAGAATTAAGGTCTTGTTGCAGGAGAATCCCGATATCCCTCCTGTTTTATCTAAAACCAAGGTCTTTTAGCTTTCTTTATTAGTTTACTTTCTTCTTCAATTTGTTTTTTTTTTTTTTCCCTTGAGAAACTGTTTGATTACATGTACAGAAAAATGATCCACGTAAGAGGAGGGTCGAGGGCTGGTTGGGGGCCTAACTTCTGTTAAAGACTGAGAATTTGGTCAAATTTTAGTGGAGGTCTTGTTGCCTTACGAATGTTATAGCATCCATGTGAACAATTAGGAGTGAGTAAACAACTTTAGATATAACAAGGGGATCCTGTAAATAGTCTACTCAAATTATTAAACTTCTTTGTTATGTGGATGAAAATGTCAACTATCTTTCCTAGGCCTGCCAGTGATGGGAGAATTAAAATTTTCATTTCTGATTTGAAATGGGATGCCTTTCATGGGTCAGGGAGTTCATCAGGAGAAATGGACTCATGGGAATTTGCTTCCTCATGCAACAGAATGAATATTTTCTGGGTCCAATTTAGGGTGTTTGCTTCTCAAGCGGATTTTTTTCATTCCCTTGAAGTCAAAGTCAGCTGCTTGCGAGATATCACTAATTGAATGTTTATAGAACTTATGTTAGTCTCAGCTCTATGATGCTAAGCTTAGTGTATTGGTAAGGTTAATCCTTTGTGACTTGAGTTCACAAGGTCAAGTGGCAGAAACAAACTCTTTGTGAAAACAGGGACAAGGTTACGTACATCTGACCCTACCATAATGCCTAAACAACACAATGTCAGAGCCTTGTGCACTAAGATACGCTTTTAGATTAGTTTAAGCTCTATTCTATTCCAACAGATTATTGATTATATGGCACATTCTTTTCTTTTCATAATTCTATCAGTTTTTGGTCTTGGATGAAGCCGATAGAGTTTTGGATGTTGGTTTTGAAGAGGAACTTCGAGCAGTGTTTCAGTGCTTGCCAAAAAACCGGCAAACACTATTATTTTCTGCAACAATGACAGATGAGTTACAAAAACTTCTTGAGCTTTCTGCAAATAAGGCATATTTCTATGAGGCATATGAAGGTTTCAAAACGGTAGAGACTTTAAAACAGCAGTATATTTTCATGCCTAAGAAAGTGAAGGATGTTTATCTTGTACACATGTTGTCAAAAATGGAAGACATGGGTATCAGATCTGCCATGATATTTGTATCGACTTGCAGGTAGAAGTTTCTTGAATTTGAATTTTTATTAAACACATGCACAATTACGCATGAACTTGATTATTGCTTTGCCTTTTGCTATTTGATCAATTTTTTGTTGAAAGAAACTTGCTCTATGTGTGAAAAGAATATTGCTGTTAATTAAAAGAATGATAGGATAAATTTTTTAGGTGGTGGACTGTAAGGTTTTCTCTTAATGACTCTAGGGAGGACTAGGTCTGCAAGATGCTGTTGGTTCTGGGTTCACAATAGAAACTGTTAACGTTAGACGCACCACGTATGTTGAACTCTCTTCCGTAATAAACATTTTGTGATAGGTATAGAACTTTTTTTTGTTCAACTTTTTCCCGTTATTTTCTTACTGTCCTCGTTTAAAATGCATTTTTCTTCTATCCATAATGCAAGCGAGCTGTCTCAGTCTTTCCTACTGAAGGAAGGGCATTCCAGAACAGATTTCTTAACAAATTTATTTATTGCCTTCTATTTCTAAAATTCGCTCTATGTACATGGTTTGGTGACTTGTTCCATGGCATGTTATGTTAAGAGTTGCTGTTATGAGAGTTGTGTTGATATTACATGTAGTAATCAAACCTTGATGAAGAGAAATTAGGAGAACCATTTTACATAGCTGTTGGTCATTGGATAGAGATATGAAACCCAATATCTCGTTTCACTCACAGCATTAAAGTTTCACCCATTTAAAGCAGCCCCTCCCAAGCTGCTACCATGGGCTGCATTGGTTCCACCCACTCCTTGTAGACTTTGCGAGTTGATCCAATTCTTTTTGACATGCTTATTAAAAATTACCTTTGATTATGCACGTTTCACTGCCATTCAATCCTGGATTGCCATTCTTTGCTGTTTTCATATTAATGAACATTGTAGGAATAATTGATATATGAGATTTGACAACTTTCGATTTCTGAATGTGCTTTTTGTTAAGGAGGAATGGGTGTCTTTAAACATATTAATCTCAGAGAAACTTGAATCTCCTGTTCTCATATGTCTTTTGCAATGTGAAAGCAGAACCTGTCATCTCATAAGTTTATTGTTGGAAGAGCTTGATCAGGAAGCTGCAGCATTGCATTCATTTAAATCCCAGTCTCTAAGACTAGCTGCATTGCATCGATTCAAATCTGGACAAGCTTCTATATTAATTGCAACTGATGTTGCCAGTCGTGGTTTGGACATTCCTACTGTTGATCTTGTCATCAATTATGATATTCCAAGGTTATCCTTCACAGACTTCTGTTTTTCTTTCTCGCTTTCCCTGGTTAAATATGTCTGCAATAATTTTGACTGAAATTGTTGCAGGTATCCTAGAGATTATGTTCATCGCGTTGGGCGTACTGCAAGAGCTGGGAGGGGAGGCCTGGCTGTAAGTTTTATTACTGAGGTAAAATAGTGGAGGCCCAACCTTTTCTGGGTGCCTGATCATGCATGGTTAATGGTTGCTATTCTTTGATATTACCTGGTATACTTGCTGGTCCTGAGATTTAAAGAACAGTTCAAAGAGATGTAAATGTAAATGTCTTTTTCTTGCACTTACCATGAAAAGTTGGATTGTTTTTTACAATATTTTAAAAGTTTGACATTGTATCATTTTTGGGCACGTGGAAGATCTTACCTTCAAGACTAGTGATTGAGAAATATTTTGTACCTTCAAGAAGCTTTCACATAGTGCCATATTAGCATGACTCTTTGTGGCTTATGAGCTGCTTGCACGTGATTGAAGACGCGTTAGAGTACACAAATTGAAGGCACGTTAGAGTACACAAACTGTCATGTGTGCATCAACCACTGACAGGTCATATGGGTATTTCATCTGAATGTTGTAACAACTCTTTGCGGTGCTATAATTACATATTACAATGAAAAATAATTTATTGATCAGGGCCGTTATAACATTGATATGGTAAATGAATTGAAACTTTTCATCTCTCTCTCTCTCTCTCTCTCTCTGTGAATGTACAAGCTCGTTATGTAGCATCTTCTGGTTCAGATATAGTGGAGATACTTAGGTATGTGGGACCTGTTATACCTTGAATTACATGTCACTGAACTTTTGTGACTTGGAATTTGCAGAATGATGTTGATCTCATTCATGAAATTGAAGCTGTTGTTGGAAAACAATTGGAGGAATTTGAATGCAAGGAGAAGGATGTCCTGTCTGATATTACCAGGGTAAGATTCTTGTGGCGAGTTGTGTGGTGATTATAAAACATATGCTTTATTTGTATCCAAGAATTCGACACTCTTTTATGTTTTAATTGGTGCTTTTTTTGAAGTTGTGCGTTCTTTCTAGCACTGCCCTTTCTTTTCTTTATTTCTTTTGTTTGATTGTCTGGATATTGTGGAATGTGGATGCATAAAACTCTGGACTTTTTAGTTATTATCCTGTGGCAGAACTGTGTCTGAGAAGTTGCTATCTTTTCGTGGGGAAGTCTGATTGCTAAACCAGTTTAGTGGTTCATGGGGAATGAAGCAACAGTTGAGCTTATATTATTGATACACACCCAATTATATGCTTTTGTTGGGGAGTTATTTTCTGTTTGTTGTTTGGAGGGTCCGTGCTTGATTCCTTTCTCCTCCTCTTGGTTTTCTTTTTCCTTTCTATTTTCTTTTCTGCATGGCGTCAAAGAAGATTTACAGAAAAATTAACTAGCAGGCACATTGAACAGGCTTACAAGGCTCTTATCTCTCCCTTATCCTTCATGTCTGACTGGGTTCCTAATTGTGTACTTGGTTCACTGTCTGGATAAACCCAATCGAAAATTGGAATGACTATTGAGCCAAAGGAGATGTGACAAAGTGGATGTGTGGTTTGTAAATGATCATGAACTGTTGGCAGGAAGTGGACAATGTCTTGTTTTGCATATGAGTTTGAAAGTACTTTTTGCAGATTTACAAGGCCAAACGTGTGGCGACTCTGAAGATGGTGGATGATGGCTTTGACGAGAAGGCAAAAGAAAGGAAAAAGCAAAAATTGAAGACCCTAGCAGAGAAGGGACTGCTGAAGAAAAGGGGCAAAAAGAGAAAAAGAGAAAGGTCTGCAAAGTAGCAAAAAATTGTGGTTTTTATGAGTATCATCATCCCTGTTTCAATTTCACCGAAGAAGACAAGTTGCATTTTCTTGCATTTTCCTCAGCAGCTTCTCCTGATATGCAGTCAAGTGACGTAAAAGAATTTTTATCATTTCTTTCTACACGAAGACTGCGCTTTGTAGAGCAGTCAACCACAGCATAGATTAGAAAATCTTCTCAATCTAATTTAAGAGAGAGGTAGAAAACAGTTTTGTAGTTTCCTTTGTTTTTTTCCCTGTAAAATAACTGCAATCACATTCTGAAGTTGTGATGTTAATCTGGTGCTGCTGGGCATGGAGTTGCAAATTTCCGATGGCAAACAATGAGAGTCCGAATAAGGACATTATTATTTGTATTTATGTAAGGGCTCTCAGTGGCTTTTGTGATTTTTTGGTTGCTGTTGGAGATGGTAGGTGAAACGGAATCTGCAAATTGAAATGCCCATACATATGATTAAATAACGGAATCTATCGCTGTGGGTGACAATCGCTAGTCTTATTCGAGCGTGCAATCACTCCAGATGTCTCATGTTTTCCACCTGTTAAAAAGGTTGATCAGACTTGAAAGTTATTTTCAATGCAAAATTAAGTTATTTTCAAAATTGAGGGTGCAATCACTAGTCCTGTTTGAGGGTGCCGCCGCAGTCGTATTTCATCAAGGCAACACTTTGGCTGCTGGTATGTAATCTCAATTTGTGAAAGAATAAAAATTAGTATCTCGGTGATATGTATGTCGAATTTTGTAACGATTGAAAATAAAATTGTTATTTTTGAAATCAAAATTAATATTTTTGAAATACTTGTTATTTTTATATTTCAAAAATATCAGTTACATTTTTAAAAATAACAGTCGGGATGTCGCCCGAAACAAATCTCAAAACAAAACTGTTGGGATATGCAATTGTGCTTTTTGTGAAAATAGGGGATAAATTTTTTTTTCAAAGGTTCAAATTTTTATGAATTTTTATAATTAAATTTTAATATTTTTTAGTGTCTAAACGAGTCTTAAACTTTTTTTTATTTGGTAATTTCGAATGAATTCTTTTGTGGACAATAATTGAATAAATGGTTAGATATCGTAATTTGACTTAAAGTAGACAATACATTAAATACTCACATACAACTGTGGCAAATCTAATTCTAACTTATCCAACAATTTAATTTAAAGGGATTCTTACTTTTTTTTTATTTTTTTATTTGAACAAAAAAAATTATCTTAGATATATTAATTATCAAATTTACGAGGTAAGGTTGGAGTATCCCCCGTTTAAAAGTCCTATTCAACCTAATCCATAGGAAATGATCTACCACCTGAGTACTGTTAGACTCGCGTATGATTCCCTAAGTCGGCCACAACAATTGTCGAGTTTGAAACTGGTAGCACACAGTCAACGGTTAAATTTTACAAATCAAGAGTCAAAATTCTCAAGTACTGCCATTGTAATTTGAATTTGGGTCACGAGTGGAGAGGTACGCCGAATTGC
This sequence comes from Carallia pectinifolia, assembly GCA_037832335.1. NCBI lineage: Eukaryota > Viridiplantae > Streptophyta > Magnoliopsida > Malpighiales > Rhizophoraceae > Carallia > Carallia pectinifolia. The sequence continues at coordinate 10,593,656 of CM075444.1, forward strand.
CACCAAACAATCTCAGATAATATTCATATTTAATTCGTACGTACATCTCTCACGATCATAAACCATTTTTTTAATCACTTTTCAAGTTTCCGAACTAGATTGTCTTGAAACTAAATGGTTATGTCCTTAAAGTTGTAATCAATCCACCGTTTTTTTGGGACTGTAAAGCTCGATGAACAACCATGGGTGCAAGAATCGGACCGGACCGATCGGTTCAACAGAAAAAATTGGGAACCGATCCTTAGTTCGGTCCGGTTCATATAAAAAATCGTTCTGAATGAGAACCGGCCGGTTCAACCGAAAACCGGTGAACCGGTCCCGGTTCTTCCGGTTGGACCGGTTTGGAATTTAAAAAAAAAAAAAAAAAAAAAAAAAAAAACCCTAATGAAATTTTGCTGCAGCCGTCCAAGTCTTCAATATGATGAACAGACTTTTCTCTTTTCTTTCAAAACTCGAACGGCTCCTCACATATTAAATAAACCATGGTTCTCTTACTTCTCCATCAAAAACAAAAGAAAAACTAAAGATCAAAGATTAAAGCTATCCAAAGAAGGTAAATATCTTCACTTGTTTTTTTTTTTTTTGTGTTTTCTTTTTCAATTTCATTCTAACTTTAGAACCCTAAATCAAAAAATCCCAATTCCTTTATCCATATTTTGATATCCTTGAGTTATGTTATTTTTTTTCTTTGTTCCCCAATTTTTATTTCCACGTTTAGGACCTTTAGGTGCCTAAAAGGCTTTGATTTTTGTTATTTTTGTTATTTTAGTTTTTGGTGGTTCTATTACAATTTGAAGGTTATATTTTGAGTTCACATGGTTGTGTTTGTGAAAGGTTGAGTGACAAATTGGTAAAGGTGTAACTGCTGCTGTTGTTGTTCTGCTGCTGTTCAGCTGTTTTGTTGCTGTTGCTGTTCTGCTGCTGTTGCTGTTCTGCTGTTGCTGTTCTGCTGTTTTGTTGTTCAGCTGTTCTACTGTCCTGCTGCTGTTCTACTGTTGCTATTCTATTGCTGTTCTGCTGTTCTGCTGCTGTTGCTGTTCTGCTGTCCTGTTGCTGTTTTGCTGTTGTTGCTGCTTTGCTGTTCTGCTATTCTGCTGCTGTTTTGCTGTCCTGCTACACTACACGCCCCCTGCCGTTCTGTTGTTGTTGTTTTGTTGCACTACACGATTATGAATGCATTGACAAGATGGACTTTTGGATTGAAGAAGAAGATCCACTTCAAGAGCTTGATTATGAAGAATTGGAGACAGTTCTTTATAAAGAGAGTCCAAAATTGGTTCTAATTCTACTTATGAAGGTCAGTAAAATTTTTCTATATAAATACTTGTTTGATTTTAAAGTTTAAATCCAAATTAGTTATGACTTTAGTTTTTAATATTTTATAGGTGTTCATATTAATTTTGTCCTTGTTTAGATGGGAGAGTCCAAAATGAAAGAATTGTCGATTTAGATATGGTTGATGTGGATTCATTTGATATAATTCGTCGCTTTGGTGTTGCGAATTCTATCGGAAGTGAAAATGATCTTTTACTTGAGAGTAATACCGATGATGATGAAACTCAACCATAGTTATGGTACGCAATTTGTTTTGTGTAACTTTATTTGGGATTGAAGAACTTCTGAATACTTTCATTTTCATTGTTAGATTTTTCAATGAATTTTATATTCTTTTATTGGATTTGTTATGTGCTCTTTGTGGTCTGTTGTGAATATATTTTTGCCAAACTTCCTTACTTTGGTTACTTAGTGGTGAAAACATGTTTTTTAATTTTCTTTGTTGATCCTGTGATGCACATGCTTTGAAAAGCCATATCTATTCCTTAAGAATGGTTTATCTCATTTTAACTTATGAAAACTGTGATTCTAAGTTTAAAATAGGAAATAACATATTGTGTTACCAAAACATCTTGTGGAAGTTTATATATATATACCGGTTTTACCGGTTCAACCGCGGTTTTACCGGTTGAACCTTGAACCGCTAAGTTTTTCGGTTCAATATCCGGTTTGGTTCTGAAAACATTGTGAACAAATAGCGATGATTAGGAATAATAATGCACTTCTAGCTTAAAAAAAGCCCAGAAGGCAAGCAAGTCTTCTAAGAAAGATCAACGAATAAATAAATGCTGTCCATACTCTACAAGTAATGTGACGGCAGAACTCTTTTTTGTTTTTTTTAATTTTTTTTCTTTGGGGTTCATATTCTGTAGTATCAAATTAACATTTATATCTAGTGTAATAATTCTATATATCTCCAGTTAATATTATTAATACTTAGGATTAAAGCATTTGTCACATGAGACAGACATACGTCCATATTACATGATTATAACTGTTGTACATTTTAATTTTATTTTTTGATCAAAGTGAAATCGTTGTATTAATTATTATCAAAAATATACATAAGATCAACATTAAAGCATTGGAAGACATGTATAAGCAGGAGAATTACACGGCTCAAATGGCCTATAAGTCATACGATCAGAACAACCATTCACAAATTATACACAAAGCCTATTAAGACGCAATCCTCTAACAAGGAAACACTCCAGACTACAACTAAACTTACTTAATCCTAACGTGTTACTTAGATCTAGTCCAGCCAGATAAAGCTACATATAAAAGTTACTACACGTTAATGGACTTACGATGAAAATCGATCCAATAAAATTGACACTGATTTCACAAAATCATAATCTACAACCTACATAAAAGCAACAACACAACACCTATCTGAAGAAAATATAGCCAAATCCTCCCCAACTGGAATTAGAGGAGACAAAAGCAAAAAGGGGGAGGTGGAGCTTGTGGTCGAAAGCGGCAGAGACAGCTTCGGCAGTGTTAGAGGTGGTTTGAAGGGTATCGGAGTTGGCTTCAATGGTGTTTGGGACGGCGGAGGAGGTGGCTGAGACAACAAAAAGAAAGACAGGCCGGAGAGAAGACCATATCCAATGTTAGGGAAGCCATGGGTGAATTCTACATAGCTAAATCTAAAGAAAAGGATAGAAAAATGGTAAGGAGGGAGGTACTGCCATAGAAGAAAATATAGAGGGAAAAAGAAAGAAAGGAATAGAGAAATGGAGAAAGAAAAGGAGAAGTAAAGGAGGAGGTGGATAAGAGTTTGAGGGGAAGGCAGGGTGGCCGGTGATAGTGGTGAGTCATTAGCCACTGCTGGCCACAAGGTCAACAGTGTTCTATTTTGTTTTCAGAGGAAAAGAGAGAAGATGATAAGAGAGAGAGTCCCTTTTATACCATTGCACTTTTTAACGTTAGACTTCTAATAAAATGCCAACATTCATTTTTCGAAAGATGTGTTATACATTTAATAAAGGCTGAGCTGGCTAGCATGACTATGTGTCAATGGTAAATATCTGCCTTTTTATCAGAAATGCTAGATTTTGGTGCCGAGTAAACGCTTGTCTGTTCATTTTTTTGTATTTGGATTGACGTGTTGAATTCGATAAAATTAGTATTTTTTTATAAAATTAATAATTTTTATAATAAAAAATAATTATTTTTAATTTTTATTATAAAAATTATCTATTTTATTTTATTTTGTACACTAATTACTACACTAAAAGTAGGCACATTTATTGATGTACTTATAAATTCAATAAATAAAATATTGGTTTGAGATATCACGATCCATTCGACAAGTCAGATAGCCTCTCGCTTACACTTTGTTTGGGAACACTTATCATTTGTTTGGGTTTGGTGTAAGAAAGGGTTAAGAAAGAAATCACCAAAACCAAGGTAGAATACATCGTTTGGGAATCATGGGAAAATGGTTTGGAAGAAAAATGGCATGTAATTCTATGTGTCAGAAAAATTATGTAAAACTAAAAGAATAAACTGATTAAAATAATCCCAATTTTTTACCATCATTCAATCCATTATTTAATAATTATAGGGACATTATTGTAATTTTATCTATAAATTTTTCTCTCTCATTATTGTTTTTATGAATTTCTAATTATTTTCTCATATTTTTCCTTTCTCACAATTTTTTTTCTTATAATTTTTTTTTTTTACCAAAATCTCCACAATCCAAACCAACCATTAAGGTGGATTTCTGGAAAGAGAAAAATATGCTAAACTGTAAGATGGAAGATAACAAATAAAACAAGAAAGTGGAGCCCAATTTTTTTCTTAAGCCCCACCATTATTATTTGGGGGTGGAGTGGAATAGGAAAAACAAAGTTTGGCTAGCCACCCCAATTTATTTTGTTTTATTTTTTTTGGTTTAGTTTATATTTTTACCTTTATTTTTACATTATAAGGATAAATTTAGTATTATAATACATAATAATTTTCACTTATTTTCAAATAAAATGTTTTTAACTTTTTTTTCCTCACATTTTACGCTCTTAAATATAAAAAAAATGGAATACATCATTCTCTTGTAATATTCATTCCTCTCACTTTCTTTCTTCTTATATTTTTCTTCTCTTTTTTTTTTTTTTCCAAACAAAAGGTTACAGACTCGTGGGTTGCATCAAGATTTCTCGCACCACCCATTCGATGATTTTTTTTTTCTTTTCAATTTTTTTGACCCATTTTTCTTTTTAATTATATGGTTCCTTTTTCTCTTTTTCGATTATTGTTTTCGGATGGTCAACTGCCAACTTTTTTTTTTAAATTGACTCTAACTGAAACTTAAACTTTAGATTTTCAATTTAAGAGATGATGAAATTCTAATTGTACCATAATTCATAAGTTTTGCCACCAAAATTTGCCCTGTTTTTCTTCTGAAAACAAAAGGAAAAGGCAAATGGCCTAATCTTAGGCGTGGACATGAAAAACTCCCCATCTTTCAATAAAAATTATCGAAAATTTTAATTTCAAGACTTTATTTAACATGGCATGAGAGTTTGATTAGTTTTTTTTTCTACACTTGTTATTAAGCAATTTAACCTTTCTTATATGAGTTTGGCACGATCAATCTAATTTACCTGTATCACATGCTAATCAGACTTATAATGTGTTAAAATAGTATATTAAAAAATGTCATGCACGAGTAGTAATACACTGAGCAATATCACAGTACCAAAAAAATGAATGCATTTAATGCTACTTATTAAATACATTCAATAAAATCTCAACATAAGTAATTTAGGCTAGTTTATAATACAAAACTGGAACCTTGGATTACTAATAATGCTCATTAAAATGCATTGAATCACAATTTGAGGATCCCTTAATCCAATTGACAGAGGACTATAAATGAATCAATTTTTTTGATTTTTACTGGAGATTAAGAATAGACGGAGTTGCTTTAGGAGCTATTTTATTGACAAGATTTATCACTATTTTAGCTACTTTAGCGGCTTGGCCAGTTAGTCGTAATTCCAAATTATTCTATTTTTGGATGTTAGTAATGTATAGTGGTCAAATAGGATTATTTTCGCCTTAAGATCTTCTACATTTTTTTCTTTTTTATCATGTGAGAGTTAGAATTAATTTCCGTTTATCTACTTCTATCTTGCCAGCATTGTTTCAAGTCGTTTTTTAGATATTTTCATTGCTGGAACAACCATTTGTCCATGTATACTTATGTCGACTGTACCGAAGTTGCCGTAAATCACATAACTGCACAACATTTTGAAAAGTTTGCATTAGTGAAGCAAGTTTTGTTCACCTACCTCTTTTCTCAGAAGCAAAGAAAATCTCATTAAAGTCGCCTCCACATAGCCATGGACGATGTGGACAATTGTTATGTGAGGCTGGTAAATCCCAAGTCAAGTTTTATTTCCTTTTTTTTGGTCACCCATATATTCTGGTGAACTTCCACTCTGAGAATTGAAGGTTGTCAAAAATAATAGCATCAATATGGTGTCCCAAGAAGGTTTGTATAGCAACAAATACTGAATCCCACCACAAAAATCCCAGACCTCCACTTCGCTGCCTCCCTACTACTGCACAATCAACAATCAACCCATTTGGGAAATTCAAAAGTTGCTTCAGGTTGTTCATCTCACTTTGTTGTAACTTTGTTTCCATGAGGAAAACCAAAGTGAGAACTTTAAGCTGTAACAGCTTTTTCAATCTTCGAAGTGCTCGCGGGTTCTCAAGCCCGCGACAATTCTATACTAACAGATTCATGGCTGTCGATAGGGCTGCCTCGCAGCCTCTGCCAATAAAAGAATAATATTGCCAAGTGAAGTTTGAGTAAGAGATCATTTGAATTTTTTCCAAAAGGAGTTGAGCAGTAACATGTTATCATCTTGAGAGAGGCTGATAACTCTCTCTTTCCCACCAATGCGGCGTATTTCCTAGTCTAAAAAGCATCCTTGCGCCTGGTGTTATAGCTACTTTTATTCTTTGCCCGTTTAGAAATATTTCCATCCCATTTAGAAATAATTGAATCCAACCTAGTAAAAAGGGCTTCAGCTGTGCTTGTTTTGAATGATCAATGCAGACTTTTCTCACTGACCCCACCAAATTAGTACTCTCATCTAGTATCTCATGTTGGTGTGGTTGTAGGCCCACTGGTGACATGTCCAAGTTGGTGGTATTCTCAATTAAAACTTCTGTACTCTTATGGTCCAGCTGGTCAGTACCCAACCTTTGTAGTCCCAAGCTTTTAGGCTGAAGATTTTCATTGGCAGCTGTCATATCCCCTAAGGAAACAACATCAACAAAAAGCAGTTTCTGTTTTTGAGTGCATCTGTTATCCCAATATTTTTATGGCTAGATTTGAAGTCCCGTGATATCTGCTAGCACTAATTCCACAATATCTGCATCCTACAATTGCATTGTATATCTCTTATCCTATACTAAGATGTCTAAATCTGATCAGGAACCAGAAAATTTCGATGACTGAGCATTGTTGCCTGTTGATCTATGAGACTAAGCTCTCCCCAAACCCCCAACCAATCCACATTGTTGTACCCCTTTGATAGTAGCTCTTTTAGGAGGATAACCATGTAGATCCTCACCAAAACTACACATTGGTTTTGGCAACTGTTCATCATCATCATTGTCACCAAAAAGTAGCTCACCGTCTTTCTTCATATGCCCCAGAAAACCACAATAGTAGCAGAAATTTGGGAGATGCTCATACTTAAAATCAATCAATGTCACATCATCATTTCTCTACTTGATCTTAGTACAACGGGCCACGAACCTCAAAGAAAACTCTAAAACACAGGAATCTGCCCCATCCCTCAACGCTTTCTTCATCCAGGGATATAAACCTCCCAATCCAATTTGCTAAAGCCATAGCTGTTCCTTTTGTCATTGCACTGAGAAGCAAGTCATAGGCCCTAACACACAAAGGAACCTAGAACATCTCAACTTTTGATGGTTGATCATTTGCTTCAATCTCCTTAAGGATGAAAACTTGCTTATCGAACCACCAAGGAGCATTTTCTAAAACACGCTGCTTGTCTTTTGTGGATGAAAATTTAAAATTGAACAAATTTGAATTAATCTCTTTGGCCTTTATTGGTCTATATAACTTACAAGCCATCTGCATAGTATTCAGTAATGCCATTGGATTGAAAAGCTTTTCAGTCCACAGCTTACCCAAGAGATAGGATTTTCTACTAGGATAGGCTTCATTGTCTGATGTTGAGCTGATATCAATAATATCATCTGCCACTGAAAGATTTTTTGAAAAAAAGAGAATAAAAAACAACAAAAAAATAGGGACTAAAGGTGAAAAGAAACAAAACAAAAAGGAAAAAACTCTCAAAAAACTCTCAAGAAAGAGGAAAAAACTCTCCTTGGAGAGGGATATCTCATATAGAAGAGGAAAGTCTTATAGGAAGACAAGGAATGAGCTCCCATGAGACATGGTCAACGAGACAATTTCTTTTTACACAAATTATAATACTTATTTTTAACTAATGGAGATTGATTATTTTGTTGTCTTTTTGAATTCATAAAGTTTTATTATTTTTGTTTATGTATGGAACTTTGCTCCCATTGTATAATATTCCTAGTTCGGCCATGTAGCCAACTTTTCGTTTATTTATTATTTGGAAGGATAACCATGAAATATGGTAATGTGGTAATATTCTCTAAATAAAAATGTTGTTAGCCGATTTCTTTTGCTTTCATCACAAATTTCGGAGAAAAATAAATAGTGGGTACTACAATGAATTTTCATCCAATTTTCACAAGGTTTCTTACTTTAGTCATATCTAGAGGTGGAAAACGGGTAGATAGTGTCAGTGTCAGACCAAGTCTTTTGAGTTTCGGGTTATTTAGATTTCAGGTCATGTGAGTTTCAAGTTCATCGAGTCTCAAGTATTTCAAATTTCGGGGTTTTGGATTGGATTGGAACGGATTTCGAGTTAATCAATTGTGATATTTTTATTTCATACAAAAATTAGGTTTGCATTTTTTATTATATTATCTATTAGTAAAAACATCTAATCCAAACACAAAACTTAAAATTTTAATTAATTTAAAAATTTTATATGATCTATCTATAAAATATGTTACTAATTAAATTATAATTAGGTGTACATTATAAATATCGTTTTATATTATTATGTCTATTTAAGAGTATTGACAAAATATTAATTAGCGCTATGATAAAATAATTCAATTTTAAAATTACATATCTAAAAGAAACATGTTTCTAAGGATTATGGACTTTTTCATTCAATACAAATCAGATCGAGTTAAATTTCAAACGGGTTGAGTCGAATGATTTAAGTTAAATCTTTCTAATCATATGCTTTTTTTGACCAAACCTCTAATCCTATCAAAATAAAGAAAAGTATACTTTTCTAACACTTTATTTTTGTCAGAAATGTTTTATTCTATTTTACATAACAAAAAAGTTTTGTAAGCACGTATAAGTATATATACAGTAAATATTTAGACCACTTAATTATAAAAAATATATTAAATTTTAAAAAAATAAATAAATTGCTTAATTAATTACTTATTTTTTTATCTCATTAAATATATTTACATATTATTATTCTTGTCAAACAGCACTTTTAAAGAGGAAAAAACACCTCTCTTTCAACAATGTCCTTGCTTTTATTAAAGAATTAAAAAATATCTTCTAGTGTGAACCTCGTACTTGGACCGACTATGGCACGATAGATTATAAAGCTATTAACAAATTAATAGTTACAATATGATTCACGTGTGATATTAGTGTCCCAATGTCAAGCCTTTTTACAGGGCCACTGAGATGCAGGTGGAAAATGAAGTCTGTCTTTTCTGTTCTGCGATTGTGTTGACTCCCCTTTGCCAGTCAATGGAATCATTCCCCGATGGGAATAAGCATATTGTGAACTTGCGGGTATCTCAATTACCATCATGCCCTTGATTGAATAATTGTAATCTTGGAGTTCACGTTGACTCGGTAATCCAAACATGGGCTTACGACTCCTGTACAGTCAAATGCCCCCCCGACCTCCGTTTTAACACGCAATTTACCTGTTCGATTTTATATTTTACGTAATAATAAATATATTTTATATAAATATAATAATATAAAATAATACAAAATAATAATAATATTATTTTTAATTTATATATTTTATCATCATCATATAAAATATATTTATCATTATACAAATTATGTGAATTTCAAATGAATGGCACCCGTTAGTAAAGCCAGTCCAATTCGAAAAGTTTCTGTTCCCGATAATTCTTTTAGAGAAATTGGCTTAATAAAATATAAAAGTATAATCGATCGTGAATTTTATGTAATTACGTTAATATTTTGTATAAAATTAAAATAAAGTAATAAATTATATTTATTTTTATAATAATTAATCGTAATTTTAGTACAATTATATTAATATTTTATATAATATCAAAATCAAGTAATAAGTGATGATTGTTTTTATTATTTCTTATTTTATTCGTGTGATTACACTAAGTTGACGAGTATACTTTGTCCTCACAATTTCTCAGAGCGGAAACTGTGCTCTTCGATGAAATGACTCCCCCTTTCCATTTTCATAACAAATAATTATTTTTTATTAAAAAATCTATTAGTCATGAATTATATAATAAATTTAATTTTTTTCATTTAAATAAATTGCACATTCTTTTTTAAAATTAAAACTTAAAAATTTGAAAATAAAAGTCTGAATTTTTATTATCAAAGTGTGAAAGCAACAACAAACAACATATTATAGCTATGTAAATGTTTGTTTGTATCGAAATAGAAAAGAGATTTTACTTGCACGTTTATGGTAGGTTGATACATGGCATACATAAATTTACACGTTGCACTGTTATTAATGCTAATTGCATATTTCTTTTAATATTTTATGTGTGATTGCAACTAATTAATCATAAAATTATTAACAATCATCTCTAGAGGTGATAGTTCATTAGCAAATTGATATACATTTTATATTGGTAACTCGAGTTTGAGTCTTCAGGTCTGTACCTTCCAATGACAAATGCTGAGTAGTAACATTACATGGCTAAAAACTATAGCGTAACATTTGGTTTCAGACTCAGTAGTCGTTATAAGTTTTAGTGGTGTAAACACACTCGATTCCACTAATACTAAAGTGGTGGACCTACCTCTATGGAGGTAGTTAAATAAGACATTGACGAACGAGAGTTACTTCAGTCTTAACTTACAGACCCGATAACTAATATACTTACGATAAATTTTTTTCATTAATCACAATAATCATTATATAATATATTATAAGTATGCATTTATTTTGCATCAAATTTTTTGCGTCAATATAATGAAACTTAGTTAAAATTCAATAAACTTCCATACGGTATCGTCAATGAAAAAGATAGCTAACATATTTGATTTATTAATCCTTGCATGATTGATTAAATTGGAATATTTTTAATGCAAGTGTTGACCTCAAGCGACAGATAATTGCATCATAAAAGTTTATTTCTCAAAGCCATAACCATCATACATGGTGGTTTCCTCCTTGCCACGAGTAATAATTAATTGCCTGATCACAGTTCTCGTTCAAAGATTCCATATATTTATGAATTTAAGTTTAGTGTTATCAGATTGATATTGTTTTTGCAACCATTATATGAGATGCAAACGTAAGAGATTCAAATAAAAATAAAATAAATTCATCAAAAAATGCAAAAATTTGATTTTTCTATATGATTAGAAAGACAGATTCTATCCCACACCCATAATTTACTATTACCATTCTCATCTAAACAATCATAAGGGCAAAAGGCTCCTTGCTATATATGATATTATGACATAGAGAATAAGAGAAAAAGCGTTGTAAAGAAGACAATGTTGAAAGAATGAGATCGAACTAACTAGTTCAACTAAAAAAATTGGGAACCAATTCAAGGTCTGATCTGATTAGTTTTAAAAAACCGTTGAGTAGAAAAATCGATCAAGAACCAGGTGAACAGGTCGGTTGAACCGTGAATCGACGAACTGGTCTTGATTTTTCTAGCAAAGAAGATTTGGTTTAAAGAGAAAAAATACTAAAAAAAATGAAAAAAAAAAAACAATCAATGTCAATATATGCTAACATACCTTAGTTAAATTTTGTTAATACTTCTACTTTATCAATTATTTGCATGCCTAATTTCTCTCAAAAGTCATTAATGTATTTTTATTTTTTAAAAATAATTAATTCGTTGCCAGTTTCATAAGTAATTAATATGTTTCTATTTTACCAAAAATATGTACTACTTTGCAAATATTCAAATGATATATTTCTAGAAATAAATTAAATGAGTCATAAATATTCAAAGGTCATTTTTTAAAACATATATTAAAGCATATTATAAGAATATAAATTTACAAATCTTAGGGTAAGATTAATAAGTTTCTATTTTAAAATAAATTGTAAATCACATATCTTAAGGATACAAATATAAGGATTTCAATATATATATATATTACATTTGAAATATTAATATATTATATAAATGCACATAAATATTTAATTTTTTATATTTAATATTAAATACCGATTTATCAGTTTAATAATGGTTAAACAGGTTGAATCGGTAGAACCTTAAACTTTTGAACTTTTCAGTTTAATAACTAATTCAGTTTTTAAAACTTTGAGAGAAGAAGAGAGAACTGGAAGAAAACGTGTAAGAAGTAGTCTTAAAGAGAAGAAGGAAAAAATAAATTATTTCTCCTAAATAAGAATTTATGTATTTATTTTATCATATAAAAATAAGAATTATTATATTTATTTTATAATTTAAATTATAAATTTTGATAACATGTAACTCTAAATTATCATACCACATATCACTTTATTATAAATTTTACATTCATACAAAATTCTAATTTTCTACACCGCAAAAAAAGCTGTCTAAAAGAGACACTTTTTTATATAAATTTAATAGATGACTTGCTTTTAGGCCTAGTGCGCAATTTGATATGCTAAAACTAATTTAGATTATTTGCTTGCGGATCAAATAAAAAGAAATATGTGTTTTTAATATAATTAGTTAAAATATTTTATTAAAAATTTTTAATTGTATATCTGTGTTTTAGTAGTTATTTTCTTATTTTCCGACCTCACTTCACTTATTACTGAAGAAAAATACAAGTGCAATCTATCCGTACTTATCCTTGCGCCATTCTCAAGTAAATTATTAACAGAAAAGATCGGAATACTGAGGTTGGTGCCCAATCTTTGTACCAATTAATATAATGATAATTTTGTTAACGCATATTATTGAAGACTTATATTTCAAATTTTTTAAAAAATACTTATATATATTTAAATTTTAATTTAAAAAATATTAATAATGTATTTTTTTTTTTTTGACTGAAATGTAGTATTGGCCTGGGTACACAAAATACTAGATACACGTATCCAAACTAAATTATTAATTCCATCAAACATCCAGCCGGTAGGTAATAGAAATTGGTTGACTGTACTGATGATTAATTAATTTCTAGTCCTCCTCACTGTCCTAGCTAGTTGAAAGCATGCTTGTGAAAGTTAGACCGGATCGGTCGGTCTGATCGATTAAATCGATAATCGGTCGGTAGTTCGCTCCGGTTCAAGGTAAAAATTAAATGAAACTTGGACTGATCAGAATCGATCAAAATCAGTCAAGAATCGGTAAAAATCGGTCAAAACTAAACTGGTCCAACCGATCCAAGTAAAATATAAAAATTTAAAGATTTTAATTTGATTTCAAAGTTTGTTTAAATTATAATTTAATCTCTAAATTTATTAAAATTTTTAATTTAATCTTAAATTTATCAAAATTTTCAATTTAATTTTTAAAATTAAAAAAATTAATATTTAATCACTATAAATATATATATATATATATTACTTATTTAAATTATTTTTATACATATATATTATTAAATATCGATTTAAATACTGATTCGACTAGTTTAATCGATTGAATTTTAACTCATTAATATTTTTAATTTAATATTCGATCTGATTTTAATAATTTTAATTAAAAGAAATAAATGAGAAATAAGTGGATGCCTGTGTCAGAGCTGCCATCCCGTTGACTTCTCATTTAGTTCTTGCAGTGGTCTGACATTGGCATCCATTGACTGTGCGCAGTTATACGGACGAAAAAAAGAAAACGTGAAATAGCTGAAAATTTTTTTTATACAACAAATTAATTTATTTATATAATAAAATATTTAATATTTATAATAAAAAATATATAAAAATATTTTTAAATTTTATTATAATAATTTAATATTTTATTATATAAATAAAATAATTAATTATACAAATAAATTTTTTTATCTTTTACGTATCTACTGTTCTCTCGTCCACCTAAATTTTTGGCTTCTCATTTATTTTTTTTTTTCAGCTGCACAACAATGAGGGGTAGGTGGGTGATACCCACCTATATGGCTGTCTTTTCCACACACGTCGATGACCGCCCAAGCAAAGAAAAAGAATACGGCAAAAAATATTTCCATCAAGGAAAATAATTGCGTTTACATTTATAAGGAAAAAAAACGGTAAAAAAAAAAGGAAAAGGAAAAGAAGAAATGAAATGCTTTCACTCTGACATCAGCTATTTGTTGTTGATTGGCACACTTTCCACGAAAAGAATTTTCTTACATAGAAAAGGCCCACTTTGGTTCCTCGTTCTGCACTTTTCACATTTTGGTTTTTTGGAAAAAAAAAAAAAAAGTTGTATTACTTTACTTGCAAAAAATAAATCAGGTCCAAAAATATCAATTTCTCTCACAATTCTTCAAGTCTTTCTTAAAGAGTTTCACTTGGCAGGTCAATTTACTCCATGGAAACTGAACATCATAAATTTTGTATCCACAAACTCTGAATTGAATCGCTCAATGAATGCACAGCTAACAGGTTGTCGTTTGGATCCCATTAATTTGGGTTTGTCATTTTAGAAAGAGTATAATTACGTAATTTTACTTAAATGATATCAAAATAATATTATAATTTAATTAAATAATATTTAATAATTTATTTATTTTTCTATTTTTTTAAATTCATCAAACATCACTTTAAAATTCTTTTTAAACTCTCATACAAAACTTCTTAGATATTTTTTTTTTCTTTTAAGAAAATCTGAAAGTCAGAGTTGTTTAGGCATATTCCAAGCCCGGCCTACAAGTTCGTCTCGTCAAGAGCTATTTAGTGGTCCTCTTCATGACGCTTGCTATTGCTCCACCTCTGTACGATGTTCTATGAGGCGTGAGATTTCTGATTGATAATTTTTTCCACGAAAGAATTTTCCAAGTCTTCTAAATTCGACAAGCAAAAGGCTCCACACCTATGAATGGTTATGGTTTTGAATAGAAGGAAAGAGAAAAAGCGTTGTAGAGAAGAAGAGAGAATTGAAAAAAAACGTGTAAGGAGCAGCGTTGAAGAGAAGGAAGGGAAAATAAATTATTTCTCTTAAATAAAAATTAATGTATTTATTTTATCAAATAAAAATAAGAATTATTATATTTATTTTATAATTTAAATTATAAGTTGTGATAATATATAATTCTAACTTATCATGCCACATATCACTCTATTATGAATTCTATATTTATATAAAATTCTAACTTTCTACACAGAAAAAGCCTTGTTTCAAAAACTTAAAAAAGAAATTATGTGAGAGCCATATTTTATTCACCTCTTGCCTGTTTATTGTATCCGGCTATGTATTCAAACTCTTTTGAAACTTGCAACTGAAACCCTGTGTGTCCAGTGCACCTTTTTCTCATGACCTTGGCCCTTTTTGAGTCTCACTACATGAAGCATACTCTACGCTCATACTCCATTTAAATTTATTATTTTATTTTTTTATTAAAAACTCAATTTTAAATAAATTTAATATTACCCTAAATATACTCAATATTACTTTAACTTTTATTTTTAAAAATTTCTTTTTAATTTTCTTTTGCTAAGGTTGTATGACTGAAGTATAACCATAGAGTATATTTATAAACTTTTTCCCATCAAATAAGAACCAACCCAAATAGATTTTGCGTCTCGTTACATATCCATATAAAAAATTGTTTAAATAATACTTAAATTGTAACAAATAGAGTATTCTACAAAATCACAATAAAAAAATATAAATTAAAAAAATAGCAATATTTTATTACTATAATTATATAAAATATATTAATTATTACAATCTTAATATCATATAAACAGCAACAGTACATATGCCCCAATTGTTGTCTTGATTATAACTAAAACTGATATTTTAAAATATAATTGATAATTTTTAAAATACTTATTATATTTACATTAAAAATTATCAATCTTATTTTAAAAATATTATTTTTAATTTCAATCAAAATATTATCTAAGACATAAAAAACCAAAACACGAATATTTTTTCTTTTTTGTATATCCCCAAAAAAAATTCTCATTAATTTGCGCCCTTTTCGGGGCAATGGCATCGCCACTATCTATAAAATCCACTTCGTAGTTTAATAGATCAGTTGAACTTTGTGTCAGCTTTCTTGCACACCAATTGCGCAGACTGAAACAAAAAAAAAAAAAAAAAAAAAGAATAATGAAGATCGAAATACAGTTCATCTCCCAAAGTATGGTGAAGCCGTCTTCCCCAACACCTGACCACCTTCGCCGTTGCCAATTCTCATCCCTTGATCAACTCATGACCCCTCTTTTCACAACTTGGCTCCTCTTCTATCCGAGGACAGCCAATATGAACAACACCAAAAGTTGCCGGGTTGTCAAGGAATCTTTGTCGGAGATCTTAACCCTGTATCGTCCTTTGGCAGGCAGGATCAGAGACAACATGTACATTGACTGCAACGACGAGGGTGTTCGCTTCGTGGAAGCAAAGGCCACGACGTGCACAATTTCGCATTTTCTCCAAAACAATTGTTGCAATGAACTCAACAAGTTGCTGCCGTCCGAACTTGATGGCAGCAGCACTGACCATGTTGCTTTCGTTCAGGTCACTTACTTAGCATGCGGTGGACTTGTTGTGGGACTTGGCCTTTCTCACAAGATTGCAGATGGCTTATCGGTATTTACGTTCCTCACCAGCTGGGCTGCCATTGCTCGTGGGGATAGAACTAAGGCAGTGGTTCCTCGTTTCGATGCCTCTGAGTACTTTCCACCCATAAATATATCTGGCTTTGATCCCAGTTTTGGAGTTCACACTAACAAGGACCAAATAGTGTTAAAGAGGTTTGTGTTCTGTGCATCAAACGTAGCAGCTCTGAGGGACAAATACGTCTACAACAGCGGCACCGGTCAACCGATACGTCCAACAAGAGCTGAGGCTTTAACAACCTTTATATGGAGCAGGTTCATGGCCTCTACTCAAAGCAAAGGAAACAATGATGAGAAGATTTACGCAGTGCATCATATGCTGAACTTGCGGCCAAGGATGTCTCCACCTCTCTCTGGGCACCATTTTGGTAATTTTGTTGTTAAACATGTAGTACCGGTGCCTGACATCGATGCTGCGGATGGCAACTGTGGTATTGTAAGCCAGGTGAGGGACACAATACGGAATATGGATATGGACTACATAAAAGTCCTTCAACAGGGAGATGCCCACCTCAACATGATGAAGGAGAAAGCTGATAGAGCCGCAGGTGGGGAGGCAATTCCACTTTTCTTTACGGATTGCAGCCGGTTTGCATATTATGAAACTGACTTTGGATGGGGAAAGCCTGTGTGGCTGGGCATTGGGAGCTCGCCTTACAATAATTTCATTCTATTCTTTGCCACCAAGGAAGGTAATGGCATAGAGGCATATATTCACATGAAAGAGGAAGACACGGCCAAGTTTGAAAAGGACGACGAGGTTGCTGCATTTGTCTCTCCAATTCCTCATTTTAATAAATCTGCATTATAGGTATAGCTGGCCTTTTCTAAATTCAGAAGGAGCAGTGTTACTGTTATGAGGATGTTTGGCTACAATTGGTTTGGCTTCTATATAAATATTCTTCGTTTGTTTGTTTTTTTGAAGTAAAATAATTAGTATGTGAAAAGTTGTATCATCTTCTAGGAAAACCAGTGTCAGTTTAATAAATGTTTTGAGTACTCATAACTCTTGAACTCTTGAGTGCTAAAATACATCATCCGTAACAAGGAAAATGCTTAAGGGCCAGGTATGCTAAAATCTTGTTCCTTTTCTAATTATTAAAATATTAGTTAAAGTATACTTGTAAACAAAATTCTAAATCTGAATAAGCGTTATTCTAAATTTTAATGCACGTCTTAAATTCTATATGTTAAAAGCAAAAAATTTTCTGCCAATTTTTTTTTTAAAAATGAAAAATGAAAAGTATCATTTTGATACCCAATTACCAGACTCCCAAGTTGGGTGCCCCAAACTTTTTCCTTGAAGCATTGGCCAGAGTGCTAAAAGCTCATTGATCAATCACCCTCGCACTTAATCTACGTCTTTACTTTTCAATAGTCCCTCCTTTTCGGTGCTTGCCATTTGAAATCCTCTTTTAATACGTCCAAAGGAATTGTCCAATTTTTGTGTTAGAAATGCAATAAATTTTTATTTTTATATAATCATATTAATTCTTTGTGTAACAAAAAAATAAGGTAATAAGATGTATATTTTTATTGTTTCACTTTTTATTAATGTTGTTTCACTTTTTTTTTTTTTTGATAATGTTGAAGAATTTTTTTTGTTGTTTCATATTTTCTTTTGACAAATTTCTTTTAGACATGTACCCATGCCCCTTTTTTTTAATATTTGTTTGCTTGTAGCTTGGTTTGGGAGGTTCAATTGATTTGCTTGCGAGTGATGGCGCACCCTGTTGCAACGCATTTAGGATACTGTACATGTCCGAATACATGCCAGGCGAAATGAATGCAATCACGAATCCATTTTGCACAAGAAGTTAGATCATCGTTTGAGGGCCCCCATTGCAAGCAAAACCGCCAAAGTTTGTAAAATATCAAATCCTTCTTTATCAGTTTTTTCAACTAAACTCCATGTAAAATTTTGTTTTTATTCACATTTAAAATTATACTAATTTGCTCAGTATTTTTTAATCGTCTTATTAGAAATCTCCCTCCTAATTTTCCCCGCATGTTTTAGGTTTCTGTATGATAAATACGGGGTAAATTATTGCATTAAAATCTTGCTTGAGATGGGTTTCCTTTTGTACCCAAGAAGTTTCATGAGAATCCAAGAGAGTTGCTCAGTAATTAAGAGTTTGGCTCTTAATAATATTTCATAACGAGTTTGAATCTCTCGATTATTGTTAGAATTCTTTACGGGTAAGTGATACATAAATTCTGTCATTAATATTTGATGATCAATAGATACTTCCTGATTTTGACATGGAAACACCGCCCATTAGGGGCTCACCAGAAAAAATTATGAGAGACAAATTTTATATGTACAATTTTTAACAAATATATATGATAAAAATAAAAAAATTAATTATTTATTTTAAATAATAATTATTATAATTATATCATGTAAATTTTAATTTTTTATTATTTATATATTTGAATGCATATTTTTATATAAATAATTATTTAATTATTTATCTCTAACGTGATTGTGTAATAAATCATTTACTATGTTTATTGAAAAAAAAAAAACATTGTTTACTATCATTTTTTTGGGTACCAAAATTCGGTATCTCGAAGCTATATTGTTTACTATCATTTTGTTATAACTGGACTGCTGGCAAATTGAACTCATCATCATTAAAATGCTACAAATTCACACAAACGTTTGTTTTCGGTAAATTGGCACGTGGTGGGGCTGCTTCCACTTTAATAAGGGAAAATATATGCAGACGCAAAAACAAATGCATACATGAGACAGATATTTAGTAATTAATTAGTTTTTTTTTTTGGAAGCGTGATAATATCTGTAATAAAAATAAAAATATTTTTTATTAATTTTTATTATAAATATTAATCGTTTATTTGCATAAATTGAAGTTATGATTGAACTAATAGTATTGACAAAATATTAATTAAAGATATAATAAAATAATTCAATTTTAAAATTACACATTTAAAAGAAACATATTTCTATAGATTGTGGACTTTTTTCGTTCAATACAAATCAAATCAAGTTAAATTTTAAATAAGTTAAGTCAAATAATTCAAATTAAATCCTTTTAATCATATCCTTTTTTCTGATCAAACTTTTAGTCCTATCCAAACAAAGAAAAGTAAACATTTTTTAATACTTTATCAATACTTTTTCTTTGTCAAAATTTTTTTTATTCTATTTTTCATGACAAAAAAGTTTTATAAGCACGTATTAGTAAATACACAGTAATTTAGATAATTTTATTATAAAAGATATATTAAATTTTAAAAAATAAATAAATTATTAAATTATTTATTTATTTTTTATGTCTTATTAAATGTATTTATATATTTTTATTTTTGTCATAAACTAAACAATACTTTTAAGAGGAAAAAAAAACCTAACTTTCAACAATGTCCTTGTTTTCATTAAAGAATTAAAAAATATCTTCTAGTGTGAACCTCGTACTTGCACCGACTATGGTACGATAGATTATAAAACTATTAAAAAATTAATTGTTAACAATATGATTCACGTGTGATATTAGTGTCCAAATGTCGAGCCTTTTTACAGGGCCATTGAGATGCACGTGGAAAATGAAGTCTGTCTTTTCTGTTCTGCGATTGTGTTGGCTCCGTGACCCTGCCAGTCAATGGAATCATTCGCCGATGGGAATAAGGATATTGTGAACTTGCGGGTGTCTCAATTACCATCATGCCCTTAATTGAATAATTGTAATCTTGGAGTTCACGTTTACTCGGTAATCCAAACATGGGCTTACGACTCCTGTACAGTCAAATGCCCCCTGCGCTCCGTTTCAACATGCAATTTACCCGTTCGATTATTAGTAAGGGATGAAGCGTACGGCTATACAAGAAGATGGTTAAACACTATTTAGATTTATATTTTACATAATAATAAGTATATTTTATATAAATATAATAATAAAATTTATATTTTTTATTATTATCAGATAAAATATGTTTACCTTTACATAAATTACGTGAATTTCAAATGAATGACCCCCCGTTAATAAAGCCAGTCCAATTCGAAAAGTTTCTGTTCCCAATAATTCTTTTAAAGAAATTAGCTAAATAAAATATAAAAGTACAATCAACCATGAAATTTATGTAATTAAATTAATATTATACATAAAATTAAAATAAAACAATAAATTATATTTATTTCTGCTATAATCAATTATGAATTTAGTACAATTATATTAATATTGTGTGTAACATCAAGATCAAGTGATAAGTGATGGTTGTTTTTATTATTTCCCATTTTATTAATGTGCTTGCACTAAGTTAACGAGTGTATTTGTCCTAACAATTTCTCGTAGCAGAAACCATGCTCTTCGATGAAATGACTCCTCCTTTCCATTTCCACAACAAATAATTACTTTTTTTATATAAATATCTATTAGTCATCAACTATATAATAAATTTAATTTTTCTTATTTAAATAAATTTCACACTCTTATTCAGAATTAAAACTTAAAAATTTCAAAATAAAAATCTAAAATTTTATTGTTGAAGTGTGGAAGCGACAACAAACAACATATTTTAGCTATGTAAATGTTTGTTTGTATCGAAATAGAAAAGAGATTTCACTTGCACGTTTATGGTAGGTTGATACATGGCATACATAAAATTAATAATTTTAAAAAATGGTGATGTGTTAAATGTTGGCATTTTGATTAATATTCTGATTGAAATTAAAATTAATAATTTTAAAATAAAATTGATAATTTTTAAAATAAAAATTAATAACTGTTATTTTTATATTTCAAAAACTATCAATATTATTTTAAAATTATTAATCTTAACTTTAATTAGAACACTAATTAAAATACTAAAATTTAAAATATACATTAGCGTTCTTTCAAAAATAGACTGAAGGATATATCATATCTTTAATAGATAACCATCTGTTATCCTATCCTGTAACCATCATTTGATTTTACACTTTCAACTTCAAACCTCTTATCCTTATCTCTATCTATTGTAAATTTGTTTTGTTCATTATCTGCTGTAAATTTGAATAGCTTATCTCTTGTACTGGCACTCTATATACAGCCGGTGATCAATGGAAAATAGTGTGGCTGATTTTTCAACTCTTCATTAAACTCTTTTATGGTATCAGAGCAAAAGCTTTACAGCAACTTTAATGGCTCAAGAAACATCTCTTTCTTCCTCTGCTGCCGCTGCAAACACCACCATACAAACCTCAATCACTCCTCTTCAATGTGTCTAGACATGTAGTATTTCGTGAAAATCACTTTCCTTATACCACCCATGGCCCTTCTCTTTCTCGTGTCTCAGCAACAACTATGTCAACGTGGCATCCTTCTCTTGCTGCATTAACCCCACCAATTTTTTCTGTTCCTATTTCTTCTTCTACAGGTTCCCCTACAAAGGATGGCGCTAAGGAGACCATATCATCTTTACAAGGTTCCTCGGAGTTCTCGGGTGGCTTAGGCACCTCACCAAGCTCATGTCCACATCCTCCAGATTCTGCCCCACTGATCACATCCAATTCCCCAATGCCCAACGAAAATGCTACCGAGACCACCTCCACTTCTGCCTCCCCTCATGCCCCAGTGACCCCATCTAATTCCTCTTCCCCTACACCAAGATTTGGCCCTCCTAGAACTCACCCCATGATTACTAGATCCCAAAATAATATCTTTAAGCCTAAGGTTGTTTCCTACACCTCCAAACATCCCATATCTGAGTCCATTGAACCTACTGGTGTCACACAAGCACTCAAGGATCCCCTTTGGCGTAGTGCAATGACTTCTGAATTTAATGCACTAGTGAACAACAACACCTGGCAGCTAGTTCCTCCATCTGAGGCAACCAACGTAGTGGGTAACAAATGGGTCTTTCGCATCAAAAGACAACCAGATGGGAGTATTGATCGATACAAAGCCCGATTAGTTGCAAAAGGCTTTCATCAACGGCCTGGCTTGGACTATACAGAAACTTATAGTCCTGTTGTTAAACCCACGACCATTAGACTGGTTCTTTGCCTTGCTATGCACTTTGGGTGGTCCTTGCGTCAACTGGATATCAATAATGCATTCCTCCAAGGCACACTTTATGACACAGTGTACATGTCTCAGCCTCTTGGATTCATTGACATGGAGCGGCCCAATCATGTGTGCAAGCTGAACAGAGCAATTTACGGGTTGCGTCAGGCACCCCGTGCTTGGTATAAGGAGTTAAGTACTTTTCTCCTTCAATTGGGTTTTGTAAATGCTGTCTCGGATTCCTCACTCTTTATTTATTGCAAGAATGATGTTCTGATCTATTTATTAGTCTATGTGGATGATATCCTTCTCACGGGCAACAACAACCAAATTCTGTCACAATTACTTGGCAAGCTCTCTGCTCGTTTTTCTCTCAAGGATCTCGGACCTTTGCATTTTTTTCTTGGCATGGAGGTTATCCCTATACAGCAAGGCATCCTTCTATCGCAACACCAGTACATTAGGCGCCTTTTAGAAACTTTTGGCTTGACAGATGCTAAAGAGCAGCCAACTCTTATATCAACATCTCCACGTCTTCAGTTACAAGACTCTTCTGGCCCGGCCAATGCCACTGCTTATCGTCAATTAGTTGGGTCTCTCCAATATTTGTCTCTCACTCGGCCAGATATTGCCTTTTCTGTTAATAAATTATCTCAGTACATGCATGCTCCAACTCAATCACATTGGTCCACACTTAAAAGGGTTCTTCGATATCTTAAGGGTACCATTCACCATGGGCTTTTCATCAAACGTGGTGATCATGGTCCTCTATCTCTCAAGGCTTATTGTGATGCAGATTGGGGAGGCAATCTTGATGACAGGACATCCACTTCTGCCTATGTGATTTATCTTGGTTCAAATCCTGTATCATGGAAATCTGCTAAGCAAAGGAGTGTTGCGAGATCTTCCACCGAAGCTGAGTACCGCGCTATTGCAAACACTGCAGCTGATCTTGCTTGGTTATCTAACTTGCTTCAAGAATTACATGTTCCACATCACGGCCCCTCACATATTTATAGTGACAATGTTGGTGCCACATACTTAACGGCCAATCCAGTTTTTCATTCAAAGATGAAGCATCTAGCTCTCGATTACCATTTTGTCCGCGAACGAGTTGCTTCTGGGAACATTAAAGTCTCTTACATTTCTGGCCACGACCAAGTGGCTGATGGCCTTACTAAGCCCCTGTCCAGGCACCGCTTTTTTACTCTTCGATCCAAGATAGGAGTCGTCAATGCCGCCTCCATCTTGCGGGGGCATAATAGATAACCATCTGTTATCTTATCCTGTAACCATCATTTGATTTTACACTTTCAACTTCAAACCTCTTATCCTTATCTCTATCTATTGTAAATTTGTTTTGTTCATTATCTGCTGTAAATTTGAATAGCTTATCTCTTGTACTGGCACTCTATATACAGCCGGTGATCAATGGAAAATAGTGTGGCTGATTTTTCAACTCTTCATTAAACTCTTTTAATCTTAAGATAATTTTGATTCGAATCCATTAAAATATCATCATTTTAGGCTTCCCGTAATTCGGTGGCATCTTAATTTCTGAGTATTGTGATATCGAATCCAATTAACAACATTGTCATTTTGGGTTGCCAACGTCCTCGGGCCTGTAGCCTTTATATGAAATGCGTGGAAATTTGACTTTGTAACGATCGTCGTGTCTCTCGATTCATTCAAGCGAAATCGGAATAATTGATGTTTTTTTTTCTCTTTCCTTCGTCATATTCACAAGACAGGTGTCACATTGATTTCTTTAAATTTAATGTCATTTAAATAAAAATTTCACTGCATAATTTAATTTTTAATTCAACCACATCTAATATTTTTGTTTTCTTTTTAAAATTTTAAACATTCAAATCACTCATATTATTTTAAAATTATTTTATTATTATTCAATTATTACTATCTATTTATTCCCTCTAAATAATTATTTATCTCCAATTACGGGGGTACAATAACCTTTAGCAACCGAAGACCATCCGAATAATTGTTTTATTTTTCCCATTTTCCCTATCATCGGTGTAATTGATTATTCACAGTGCAGCGGGCAAAAAAAAAAAAGATTATTCACAGTGCAGATGTCAAATTGATTTGAGAGAAATACTTAGTAAAATTTTATACATGAGATTAAACTGATATGTACAGTTAGATAAATTGTAATAAAATTTAATAATTTTTTTTTAAAATTTAGCCATTTAATTATGCATATTATTTTGATTGCACAAAAAAATGTCACTTAATATTTCTTTTTTTTTAGAAACGGAAGACCAGAGGATGAAAAATTGCTAATTGTTAAAGCATCACGTTGCCAACGTTCAAAATGTTACTTTCTGCACAAAATTTGTTGATAACATTGAGTTTGTCATGAATATTTCCAGGGGAAACGTAACGCAGAAACATAATGGTAAATATAAAATTAGTATATAAATATATAAATTATTATATTGTGAAAAATATATTAAATTTAAAAAAATAGATAAACCGTTAGATTAGTTACGTGTCGCAGATTACGTAGTTTCATAGTAGAGTCTTATTTCAACTTCTCAGGATCTTTCTCTCGCCCACAATGAAATTCAAATAAAAAAGCAAAATTCAATTCAAATTTAATTAGGGAATCATCTTGTGCGGTAGTCATGACTAAAAGCAAGGAAATATTAAAGGGGGTTAATAAGAGACACAAGTGGCATTAGTTAGTGACAAGAATTTCGTAATTCTTGAGATCTCTAATCTTCAGCTTGCAGATTCAACACGCTCGGAAGCTCAAATAGCCCCAGATGAGGATTCTTTCAGGGTCGAGGATACATCACCTTAAACGGGTCTATTGAGTGTTAAGGGAGGTTGAAAAGGCTCTGCTTCTTTGCCAACTGCTTTATTGCAATTAGCAGTCAATTGAGGCTTGGTCTGTCCTCTGTAGTACTTGTGCTCATGAATATTTTTATCTGGGTCTTTCAAAGTCAGTCCCATAAGAAGATTACAAAACTTAACTTCAAAAAGATCAAACTGCCTGATCCTCCATTGACTTCTTTAATATTGCACCATAGCAAGGTAATTAAAATGAAGAAATATAGTAAAAGCATCTGAGCAATTCACAGTGATCTTCTATTGCCCCTTTATTTCTCTAGTTTGTTACGTTTTTTTTTTTTGTTTAACCCTTTAATCATAAAAAAAAATCAAAAGTTTGATCTAATAATTAAATATTTATGGGTTGTCCACTTAGCTTATTTAAATGAGACTTTAAATTATTATTTGACAGGATATCGCAATTTAATTTAAATCAAAAATTTTCAGTTGTACCTATTATTTATAATCCTTTTCATATATTAAGTTTAAATCAGTTAAGTCTAGTATTAGAGAGCACAACATATATTTGTTATTGAGAAATTTGAGGTTTTTTATTCCTGTAAATAATAAGTCCAATATTTGTGTAGAAATTACGTATAATATTATATTTAATTTGATATTTCTTTATATAAATATTGTGTTTATCTGCTGATGCTACTACTATTTATGTTCTGTAGATCAATCGGATGCAAAAAAAAAATAAGTAATTAGGCGTCAATTTGATCTTATTTACCCAATTTTTTTAACTTTGCGCACTATTTAGTTTTTCGGCTATAACTTCTCTCTACAAGTTACAATTGTATGATTTCTGAGCCAAATTAAAGTTAAGAGATAGGGCTTCAATTTTGTCAATTTGACTAAATTCATATTGTGCCCAAAATAGGGTCAAAATTGGGCCGAAAAGTAAGGATTAAAATTGTCTAGAATGTTGCTCCACGCATCTCGTCATTTTTTAAAATATGCGACATTTTTAAAAAAATTGAAAATTTGAAAATTAATCCAAAAAAGTAATTCAAAAAAATCTGAATTTTTTTTTAAAAAGGGTTGAAAAAGTTTTTAAAAAATCTTTAAAATTCCAAAAAATGTAAAAAGAAATTCGGGAAGAAAAGAAAAATTCAATATTAAGAAAATTCTAAAAGTTGGAAAAAAATTTAAAAATTAATAAAAGTTTAAAAAATTATGAAAATTATAAAAAAAAACCTTTAAAAATTCAAAATAAAGCAAGTAAACTGGAAAACCTCAAAAAATGTGAAAAAATATTTTGCAGGAAAAAATTTTAAATTAGAATTTTTGTTACTTTGGAGTTTAGAACTTTCTTAATTTTCAATTTTTCTTTTTTGAAATTTATTATTTTATTTTTTTGAAAAATTAGATTTTGTTGAATTTGTAAAATTTTGGAATTTTCAGAATTTTTTGGTACTTTGAAAATTTTTAAAAACTTTCACACTTTTTCAGTTTTTTTTTTTATTTTGGAATTTTTTGAACTTTTTGTGAGTTTTTAGTTTTCTTTTTACTTTTTTGAATTTTTTTCTAATTCTTTTTTAAAGTGTTATGTCATCAAAAAAAATGATGACATAGCCTTTAATATATTTCACAATGTTTTTTTTTTTTTACCGAATATATATTTCACAATGTTGACGCGTTGTTGATTCTATAGCACGTGATATGTTTTAACGATTAACTAACGGCAGAAAATCAAAACATATACCAGTGTAAACGACGAACACCAAGTTTAAACCAAAAAAAAAAGGAGAAAGAAGTGCCTGATTTACCAAAACGCCAAACATAAGGGTAGTGGCACCTTGCATCAGGAATGGTGGGGTTCAATCTCCACCATTTTTAAATTCTTTTATTTAATACATAATATTTATGAACTTATTTTTTTTCATTTTTTCTAATAATTAACTAATTAATTATTAAAAAAAATTTTGTTTGAAAAAAAAAATACTATTACATAGTCAGAAGAATTTTATCAAAAAAATTTCTATAATGTAATTTATTAAATTTAATGTACAACTGTCTTAATTATAAGTACAATAAAAAAATTAAAAAAATTATTATTATTTTTTTACATACTAAATTTAACTAGTTGTATATTGAATCCAGTCAACTATAATCCAAATATTTTTTTCAGATAATTTTCCTCTGACTACTAACTTTTCTTCAAAAAAAAAAAAAAAAAAGTGACAGGTTTAGCATGTGGCACTCTAAAGCAGAGCCGTGATGCACTTGTAGCCATGTTGGCTTGAGGACCTCGTGAAGCCTGTGCCTCTGTGCACGCCCCTCTTGACAAGATTGAAACGCACTTTTTTTTTACAACAAAAATAACAAAAATAAGTATCGTAAATACATTGTTATTATGGTAAAAACAAAAATGTTAAATATTATATTTACAAATCGAAGTTAAAATAATTTTATTTGAACACTTCATTTAATTATTTTTATGAAAATAAACTCACTACTTAAATATTAATAAAATCACGTAAAATTTTACTACTAAAAATTACAATTATTAAATCTAAAACTTAACAGCATACCATAGTCTTTATACAGTAAAAGCCGATACTTACCATTTTGTCACAAGAGAGAGTGAACATACTCTGTCAACATGAAAACACGTCAATCTGTAACTATTCTACCAATGCAGACGGTAGTCAAAGCAATTTCAAGTATGTCATATTTAATACTTTATACTCACTTAAAATTTTAAATAAAATGATTAAGTTCATAGATATTATAAGTTATCTCATATATTCATATTTTGAGATTCCAAAAATCCTCTGGCGACGACAAAAATGGTGACCCTGACAGCGTGGGGTGATTGGCGGCAGTACTCCGACGATGGTGCTACGGGAGGTTTTTCATTCCTCCATGTTCCCGGATTAGATGCCTGATCAAATTCCAGCAAAGTTCGGATCAAATACTTTGGATCAAGTAAGTATTTAGATACCCGTTCTTCCTTTTTTTTTTTTTTTTCCCAGGCGGTGGCTGCTACTCTCTTTCGAGTCTACAGATCAAACTTGCTGTGTTTGTTAAAAAAAAAAAAAGAAAAACTTGCTGTGATACTATTTTTACAGTACAACTATCTCTTATACCGCTTTTAATTAACGAGATATATAATTTTTTATTTTTTATTTTTTATTTTTTTTACATAAATTCTAACATTTTTAACATTTTATTTGAATTTCAAACTTTTTAATTTTTTATCAAATCAGTCCTTTCATTTACAAAAATTAATTAATTTATTAATAAATAAATTTAAATTAATAAAATTATTTTAAAAAATTAAATAAATAAATTAAATATTTTTTTATTAACAAATATACATATAAAATATTTTTTAATTAATAAATACACAAATTAAATTTTTTTAAATATCCGAAGGTTGATGACAGCGAAGCCGCCAAGAACATCAAAGCACCATCCAAAGAGAGCACGAAGAATCCAAAGCCGCAGAGCATAGGGCTAAAACAAAAACAGCGACTAGAAGCTCAACAAAGAGAGGTGCGGGACTAAACTGGCGACGGCTCCAAACTGTACATGGGCGTCCGACAGCCAAAAAAAACCTCCCCTCCCCCACCTCCCCACCCAACGGAGAGAAGGGAGCAAAGCGAGGGAGACAACCAACAACCCCAAAGCCAGAACCAGGCAGCAAAGCTGGGGGGAGAGCCCAACATAGACCATAGGGACCAACCAGCACCAAAACTAGAGCCCACGAAGAGCACAAATCCCACGAGGAGGCACAGACGCTGCATCAAGCGACGGAAGCCGATGGAAACCTCACGGCACACAATAGCGCACACTAACGCAGGATAGAGGCAACCAACTAAGAGGTAATAATCTGTGGTTTGGATTTGTAGCCCTCCATGGTTCACATACCCAAGGGAAAGAAGGGAACAAAAAAAAATGAAGACACGGAAGAAAAAAAGGAGCCAAAAAGTAAATTGGTGAGAGTCATTTTGTGCAAAAGTTACAACCAAAGACCGTCCCCCCCCCCCCCCCTCGCATGGCAGGAATAGTACAAGAGTAGAGGGGCCTATTATGAGCGTTCACGGTGACACAATCAAACCATTTTAGGTGAATCTACAGCATCAATATAACTGGCTAGCTAAATAACGAACTGATGTGCATACAAACTGCAATCAACCCTAAAACCGACAGCATTTCTATTTGGGCCAGTGTAAAACGGAACACACATGATGTAAAGCAGGGGTGAAACCCTCTGCGCATACCATCACAAAAACGATTATCGAGGAAAATCCCATATGTGCGTGAGGTGTTGGCGGACAAACTTTGGCCTAGCTCTGATTGCTGTGTCCCGTCATGGAGGATTCTCCATTGGTCCTAGCCCTTGAAGGGACAACTTTAGCTGGGGTTGAACGCTCTGACTGAGAGAACCGTATCAAGATATTCGTAAGGAAAGTTACAAGGGCCACGCCAGACACCGAAAATGCAATGCCCTTCCATGAAGATAAAAGCGAAGACCACTGGAGGAACTTCAGGGCCCCAAAAATAAGCAAGCATGCCCAAGATGTAACAACCTGGTCCAACGCGGTAACATAATTTTATCACAATGAAGAAGACTACTGCTTCAGAGAACTTAAACCATCATATTAAAACAGAACAATTTTGAGCTGCAGATCAGATGGTTTGATTAAACCAGTAACGCACCACAAGGGACTTAATTGGTCGGCCAATATCCTGTAATTCTTGGTCGCTGAAGGTGTCCTCTGCTATGTGTCTGTCCAGCAACGCGTCCTGGTATGCCAGAGACAAAAAGTAGGATGGTCATAAAAAGGGAACTGATTGCACGAGTTAGATATAATAGTTTGAACGTTCCACATATAGCCCACAAAAAAATCACATTTTAAAAAATAGTAATTTTTTTCCTGCCATAATGAACAAATAATGTGGTCCATGAGGGAACATTCTAGTGATTAGAACTTATATCTCTATACTAGAGGTCTTGGGTATTAATTTTAGGAAGGGATTGTGTAATTTATGAGAACGGGAAGAGTTAATTTCATTATATAACTCATATATAACTCATAGTTCAATGGACCTTCCAATAAACAAAAAAAAAAAAAAATTAATAAACTATGTGTGCTCAATATATAAGGTCAGCAATATCACATACCTTAGTGACAAACATATCTCTACACCATTGAGAAACAGCATCATCTGTTTCAGGTAATTCACTCATCAAATGTCTCTTTATGTGTACATGAACCTGCAACAAATTAGCAATGCATTGCTTCCATTAATGACAAGACACAATGGCTTTCGATGCAAAACCATTAGGATAGACCAAGACAGGAATGATTTGAGACATTAAACAATAATGCTAATGACAATATTGCATTCTCAATTGACATATGTGATTCTTTGTAATTGAATACCAAGAACTCTATTTACCATTTCCTAATATAAAATGAGCTGAATAAGAAACAGAAAAATATCCCCAAACAAGAGAACGTGAAAATAATTCAACATTCAACAATACTTGCAAACTTCTTTGTGTAGTTGAATAAACCCCAGATTTGTTTGGCATACCACAGAAGATTGTCCCTTGACTAGCCTGACCATTGTAGGTTGAGGTGAACTTTTGGGAATAGCCACTGTTACATCATAAATGGCTGGGACGAAGGAGCGCATGTTACTTACCGCTGCAACAAAACCCTGAAAGCAAAATGGATAAGCAACTGTCCATGCCATTAAATTATTAGGGGACATTGAAAGAAACAGAGTTAGAGAGACACAACAGGTGGTTGCTTCCTTTTTCATTGTTGGGAACAACCATGCCGGGGTTTTTTTTTTGGCCGGGGGGTGGGGTGGTTGCAGAGTCCTTACCCGTTGACATAGAGGAATTTATTACGACACCCACTCCTATTGTCTATTGTTCAGATCATATCGTATTTACCCGATTATCCTATTTTGGGCTCCATTACACGGGGCATATGATTTTTTTTTATTACGTCATACACATTTTTTTTATACAACTGTGAGTATTTTTTGTGCAATTATAAATAAAAAAATGTACAACAAAAAAATAGTAATACTTTTTGTATCACTTTTTATCGTTGTAGTTACACAAAACACGCATGTGATTGCACACAAAAAATTACATGTGAAACAATAAAAAAAAATCATATGCTCATAAATATTTTCTCAACCTATTTATTGAGATCAAAGTGTTGAAAATTAGTAAAAAAATATTGAATGCAAAAAATATTGAATGCAGAAAAAAAAAAAAATTCAAATTCACAGAACAAAATGGGGCTCCGACTCAACCTTAGTACGAGGAATCAAAACATTTCTAGGGACCGGCAGCCCTGCTGAAGCAGCATACTCCTTAGCTGCTAAAAGCTTTGCCGGCGTAAACCGAGTTCCTTCAACAAAAAGAGTCAAAAAAAATGGGCGAGGAAAGTCCTGCAGCCTTCTGTAACCTGACTGCAGACAGAGTCCAAATCATTCAGAAAGGGATCACCAACCACACATGACACAAAGACAAATATAGTTGATATGTATGGAGCAATATATGCTGTGCTAATGCATTTGTAGCTAAACACGGTACAAAAAACTTTATTATCCATGCACTCATTACCTTTAGAGTATTTTCATCCTTGGCCCAGCTTCGTTCTAGGAAGAGGTGCTCAGAGAACCACGTGGACCAACCTATGACCTAAAATGTAGGTTGCACAAACCAATTATTCTTGATATATATCCTTTTAACATTAAGTCAATGGTCAAGTAACCAGGCAAACACAAATGCACAATTCCATAAAAAAGACAAAAGCTCCATCCCCCACCAGGTAAAATTCACTGAACACAGAAATCACACAATAAAATATAAGATAAAAGACTTACTGGAAGGACTTTTAATGATTTCTTCATAACAGCTAATGCACTCCCCAGGCATCCCGCCCGCTGTCAGATATAAAATCTCAATAAGCAATTAAGTTGAATAAAGCCAAAGATGACACCAGAAATATCAAGTTTGAAAGCACATCAATAACCCCAAAAAAAAAAAAAATGTGTACACATCTGTAGCAAGCTAAATTCTTGCATCTTGGCATACTTATATCGATGCATCCATCTAGTTTATGAATAAATATGTACCTACAATCAAAGTGCACATTTTTGCACGAGTATGTGCGTTTGTACTTTTCTTGGTTTATATATAAGTCTCCACCCATCCATATGAGTA
This sequence comes from Carallia pectinifolia, assembly GCA_037832335.1. Classification (NCBI taxonomy): domain Eukaryota; kingdom Viridiplantae; phylum Streptophyta; class Magnoliopsida; order Malpighiales; family Rhizophoraceae; genus Carallia; species Carallia pectinifolia. The sequence goes on from CM075444.1 coordinate 10,626,166, forward strand.
TATAGGTGTTTCACTAGCATCCATCTAGTTTATGAAAAAATATGTACCTACAATCGAAGTACATATTTTTGCCTGAGTATGTGTGTTTGTATTTTTGGTTTTTATATATATTTCCACCTATTCATAAGAGTGTATAGGAATTTTGAAATGTGTTACTTTGCTTATCAGTCACAGGTGCAAACATAATGTCGTGTCAATATTGCACCTGGGCCAACACCCATCCAACGAGCCAATCAATGTCACTTCTGTGGTTGCATACAACAAGGGCATGTTCTTTACCTGAAAATTCACAAAACAAGCAATCCACTTAGCATATATCAGTTGACGGATATTATATCGACAACAAGCATCCACCATCTAGGTTGACAAGAGCCTAGCCTTACCCATCAAACGGTAGGTCTCCTTATCTGTAAACAGTTGGATCTGCAACCATGATCATTCAAATGATTAAAATTCTCTTTCTCATGGGTGCAAGGACTGAATGCAAACCCAAATGTCAGAAGAAAATTCTGCAGTCTATGAATTCCATATTCCTAGTAGCGTATCAGTAAATATTTCAGAAGAAAGGCAGCATAGTGAAGAAAGTTAAAAGGAGGGTAAGTGAGAGACACTAGAACAAAAGAGGAATTTGGGAAATGATTGACCTTGAGCGAACTCCTATGATCCGAAAATAAAACTACAACGCACATTTCAGAAACCCATCATGTATAAGCAAGTTGGAAGGAGAATAATAGCGAGAACTAAGGACCATGAAGGAACTTGGGGGGAATGATGTCAAGTGAGCTCTGGTTTTGGAAATCCAACTGCACTGGTTATTCACTTCAACTTGGGAAAAAAGATGATATCAAGACGTTAGACCATCTAATCATCAACAAAAACGATACCAGCATACCCACATAACCGTCTAATCATTATCAACACCGCATGCGCATCGAAAGGAAAATATCTAATCCAAGAAGAAGTCGAAAACAACAAAGAACAACAAAGCCTCAATCTAATTGCGTGGGGGTTGGCTAAATGAATCTTTTTATTATCGTCATTCTGTCAATAATATTATATTATGAATGAACTAAAAAAAGAAAGAAAGAGCCAAGGGGAAGGCGCAGAGAAGACCTTGACAGCAGCCCACCAATCGACGATCCAAACGAGTTCCAAAAAAAGCAATTCGGCTAGTGATCTGTTGATGATTCTGTACAAGTTCTTTGACAGCGGCCGGATGAGGACAAAGCAAACTGCCTGAAAACGTAAACCAAATTTAGCCCGCTCTAGAATTGAATCGTAGAGCAAAAGGAAAAGAAGAAGCAAATGTTTTTCATTTCTTATTTTCATTTTCCAAGATTGCGGTTTTATTGGGGGGAGAAAACCTGAAAGAGATTGACGACGAAGCCGGAAGCGAAGAAAATAAGGCCTACAGGGACGATGATAGCGGCAACTGGGATCTCCATCCCCCCCCCTCCCCCACTTCCACTTCCCTGCAGCCCAACAGCCACCAGCTTTCTTCTTCTTCTTCTTCTTCTTCTTCTTCAACAAACAAAGAGCCAACTTGTTGCAGAGAGAGGAGGAGACCAATCCTATTTAGATGACAACTACATGTACCAGAGCGAAAAAAAGATAGAGAGATTGTGTGTTTATATGTGTGTGTGTGTGTAGGAGGACGGGCGATAATTTCGAGGCTACAAAATGTTCGAGAGAGAGAGAGTGTGTGTGAGATTGTTGCTTTGTTTTGCTTGATGTGGCACGGCGTCTGGATTTTTATGGGCAATTGGCGAAGGCGGGGGAAATGAATGAATAGTGGATGAATGAGAAGCTGATGCGCGGCGGCAACAGAGGCCTGATGCAGAGGCAGAGGCAGAGGCAGCCACCTTGCGAGTCTGTGTTTGAGGTGGCACTTTTCTTTAAATTTGGCTCCACTCTTGCCTCACAAAATTAATAGTCTTTTTCCTTCCATTTTAAGTTTTCCTTTTTCTTTCGTTTTTTTCCGCCGAGTTGGGTAATACTCTTTGTAATTCACTAATTTGTACCGACTCTTATGGTGTGCTTGGAGTAAGAAAAAAGATGTAGAAAGAAAGGAATAAAAAAATATTATGAAAAAATAAAATTATTTAGAAAAGTAGAAAAAGTTATGAGAAAGAAAATGTAAAATAAAATAAATAGTAATTTTTAAGAAAAAAATAGTAAAAAAAATAAGTTACTTAGATAAGTAGATAAAATTATAAAGAAAAAAATAGTAATTTATGAGAAAAAATAATGAAAAAAATAAGTTAACTAGATAAATAGAGAAAATTAAGAAAAAAAATGATAAGAAATTAAAAGAGTAATGATTATAAATTCCTTTCTTTACCTACCTTTTTGTCCTGCTGATATTCGAATCGTGGGTTTATTCTTATAAAAATGGTTGAAGGAGGCATAAAAAATGGGAGGTAACTCTGGCTTCAGTTCGCAAAATCTATAACTGATATATTAAAATAATATATAATGGTTCTTGTTTCTCTAACAAAAATAATGTAGCAAATTTAACATGTTTGTAAAAAGATATTATTTTAAAGTGAAGAGTCCAATTAAATAGAACTCTTGGATAGAAGGCAAACAAGAAGGATATAGTTTCTGAGCGACTTTAGCTCTATTCTATAAAGTACAAACAATTAAGTTAGAAAATTTGGGGTGAATATCATGTTACACTCATTTGTACATTCTATTTTACATATTTGCACATCATAAATTTCTTTAAAAAGAGAAAAACAGGACCCCGCCTGTCTGCCTCCCATTCCCTGTCCATCCATCCTTTTTTGATTACTCTATTATAATTATTGACTGCCCATTTACGTATTGTAGTTTTTTTCGTAAATTATAATTATATGTTTAAAAAAAAATTCTAAAATTAATGATGAGATCATGACACTGAATTATATGAGATGATGTCTAAAATGTGTTAAATTGATGCAATTTTATCGTTTTATGCGTAAATCAAAGATGCAGATCATAGATCGAATTCTACTGCAGTTACCAATGCTTTTTTTACGTTTTAAGCCAATACTGCAGCTACCAATACTTAGATTGTAGCAGTTCTTCTGGAAAAAATATGCATATGACCTGAACATTAAAGTTAATTAGAATTAAAGAGATGTTTTAAAAAAAAAAAAAGATTTAAGGAGCATCTTAAATTATGATTTGTACGTACGAAAAGTATGTAAAAGATCTTTAAATGCAAAAGACATCGTGTAAACACCGAAAAGAACCAGAAGTAAGACTTTTGACTCATAAATTGGACAATTGTGTCTCACCCTTTCAGCCGAGGGGCAATTTAAAACCACCAAAGTAGAAGTGGTCGCGAAATGAACCAAGAGTGATGGTGGTGTTCAATCGTAATGAGAAAAAATTGGGTGAGCCACTGGTTGTTGCGGTGGTCTAGTAATTGAAGAGTTCGTATATTTCGAAAAATATTTATTGGATTTAATGTACATATGTATCGATACAATTATGGAAGTGATTTTGTGATTTTTATTGAGTTTTAAGTGTATGCTGTTTTAGTGATTTAATATAGTGGTAGTGTATACGGTAAAATAAAACAATCTTTTTTTATAAATTTGCAAGGTATGACCTTATTTTCTCATTTCTAACACCAGAAGAAACAATTGGGTGTTGAAACTCAATATTTAATTACATGGGTACCTAAAAATGAAGCATGCCAGCCTCCATGTTCTGTAATTAAATATGTGCAACGTCCATTGTTTTTTTCTGGGTGGGTCAAGCATTTCGGCCTAATTCACCTGCATGCATTGGCATTGGCATTGGCATTGGCATTCCTCGGAAAGGCTTTGCAATAAAATCCCAACTATCCCACCGGCCTCCTTCTCACCTTTTTTTGGTGGATGACAAGTTGACACTCTGATCCTCTCTTGTGCTCCCACATTCGCTCTCTTATATTGTTAAAGAGCGGGAGAAAAAAAGAGGGAGAGAGAAATATAAGGGACATAATTGATCATTGTGATTGAGAAATGTTTTTAAGAGAAATGAGCATTATTTTTTTTTTATCTACCAAATTCTTTCATCCAAAATGAAGGAAAATTGTTGATTCCCCTTACCATTCATATTAGATGACTTTATTATGCATATTATATGCAATATAATAGTTTTATTATGAAAGGTAAAATTTATATTGTCATACGTATTACTTTTCTTATTTTTATTTTTTTCTCAAACAAAAAATTTTTTTTGTTTTGACCCTCTCATTGCCTATTGACAAACACAACACTTTCTTCACCTTCCTATTTGCTCTCTTTCTTTTTCCATACTTTCTTATTCAAACACAACACAGTGTCAATATTTTGCCATTCCCAAGTCATAAGGCTCTAGCAAATCAATTATGAAGCAAAGGACAACGAGACGGAAAAAAGGAGGATTGCGTCATATGCCTTATCTCATACTCAATCTTCTTTACAGTGATATCATGGAAACATGCATCGATAATTTTTAATTTAATTTTAAGCATCACCATTTAACAAGTAGAACCTAGTGTGATAAATTATAACGTTAAACATATTAAGTTTGATAGTCCAATCACATTGATCAAACTAAAAGTAATATACAGCCAATTAATTAGACAAATTAGTAATTACGCTTGGCAAGGCTGATGATTGTAATTGATCTATTTTTTTATTTACAAGGAAAGGCCACAAAGTATTTTTAAAAAAAACAGAGAGAGAGAGAGAAAAAAAGGAGAGCAGAGTAATTAATAATCGAACACAAAATTAAGAAGTTCCAATTAAAATATCCTAACTAGTTATCGGAGAAGTATGAAACTCAAATTTTGTTATCTTGTGTCAAGGCCCATGCGCATGCAATACCACCGTTAGTATAAGCTTTTTAGGGATTTCAACTTGGTAATGGTACTATAAATGTGATTGGACGATAATAGTTAATGTATTAATCTTTAAGCATGATCATTTTAAATTGCCAAACAAATAGGATATTAGTGAGAGCATGATAAATGAGATTTTTTTTTTTTCTATAAGGAGCCTAACGGGTATTTGAGAGGGGGAAGTGAGATTTGGTGGGATTTGAACTCTCACTTACTGATTTTGTCTATATTAATCAAAAGTTGTCTTTCTCTAACACATCCGGGACTTGGAAGTTGGAAGGAAATTTCCCTATTTTAGTTTCTTTTATATGATGTAGATATCCGCATGCTTACAATTGCTTCTTGTTTGATTAACTTCTTTATAAAGTTTGGCTTTGGTTTTGCAAGAATTTTCTCGGAGTTTTAATATTGTGCGGACGATTGCACTTGTAAATGTACGTTAAGATGATGTAAATTTATTCGTCGCTTCAAGTACTGCTAACTGGGTCAATTATTTGTATTAGAAAATCTTATAATTATAGAAATTTGATTATAATAAAAGTAAGATTTTGGCAATCAATCATTGTCAAATTAGAAGTTTTATATTGTTGCAATATAATTATTTTATTTGTAAGACAATGTCTAGTATATGTATTAAAATTAAGTTGTACGTGATAAAACAATGCAATAAAAAGATTATAATCCTTGTATATTTTTGTATCTGTAGATGTAATTTATTACGACCAGACCACATTATAGGATTCTTCAACACACTCTATTGTCACATACTTTTTGAGAATTATTTAATTATATCACATTAATATATTTTTTAAGTATGCAAATTCATTTGAATTTTTGCAATTCAAAAACTATAATACCAAACGAACAATAAGTTGATTGAATGAATTCTGTATATCCTTTTCATTCCAAATAAGCCATTAAGTCTATGAAAACCGGAAGACAGGGAGATTTTCATTGATATAATCCCAAATGAGACTACCAATAATTAAGCCATCAATATGATATATCGGTGTATCTCCAATGAGACCAACATTTCAAATAACAAAAAGAAAATTCAAATAAAATAATAATGGACAATTAACTGCTAGCATGCCGTTCAATATGGGTTAGTAACTAGATTGGGACTTCACTGCAATCATCCCCTTATTCATGTCATTTTTTCAATAGGACAAGTAAAGTAATTGTCGGATGTTAAGACTGTAAATTCACTTTCTTTTATCTCGGTGGGTTACATATTGAATTTGGGCTTGTTACATGTTAATCTTTTTTGTTCTTTACATTTTACACATTAATCTTAATCATTATATACAAAATATATGTTTAGGGAAAAGTTTTGGAGTTGGATGTTTTTTAATTCGAAAAAGTATCTAAAAAGTAATAAATTTTTAATTTTAAGTAATAATATTTATATTTTTAATAATAAAATTTTATTTTTTTATTTTTTATTATTTAAAATATTTATATTATTATTAAAAATTACAGCATTATTAGTATTCAAACAATTTTTAGAGCTAAAATTTCTGCATTTAAAACCGTGCGCTTTTATAAAAGTCTGTGAGTCCCATTATCAGACCCGCCACTTTTGTATCTGTGCTCTTCCTCTCCTCCTTTCTCCATTTCTCCACTTTACCAGTCTATTAAACATTTTTCTTTTTTAAACTATTTAAAAATATAAAAATGTTAAGTATATATTTATACACACATAAATATAATAATTATTTTTTTTAATTTATTAAAAAAATTTTAAAGGAAAAAAAATTTATAAAAAATTTCATATAATATCTACACATTATATTTTAAAACAAATATTTATATAAATTTAATTTTAAATTTTTTAAAAAATAATATAATATTCATACTGGGTGAGCGGTGCACCGCACTAGCTCGGTGCATGTAACAACGTCCTTGAAAATATCTGAGTGTCTTAACACAATTCAATTTAGATAGCCACCGAGGCAAAGCCATTGAGTATTGACGAATAAAAGGCTTATGGCAGTCCAGATTGGAATTAAGCGAGTCAAAGAAATTGGCATCCAAGTCAGAGCATTTGTCTCAGTTTTTTTTAACGTTATAATTTGAATTAATAAAATGGTGGAACAATGGATTTTTTAATGGACAGAAAAAAAAAAGGAAAATAAATACTCTCGACATAGCAGCTAAATGTTTTCAGTCAAGCCAGAAGGCAAGTAAAAAAAAAAGTTAATATTGTTACGAACAAAAGACAATTCACTATTTAACCTCTTCTTGTTTGATGCTTCAATCAACAATCAAAGAATAAAGAAAAAGGAAAATCCGATAGGCTTGGCAGGATACAACGGAGCATGCAATCATCTGGGTTAGACACAAGACTTATGAGGAAATTCTAATTTGAACACATTACATTCTATGACACAATCTCATTCTACTAAATGTTAGCGTTAAAATCAAAGCACACCTTTAAACCTGAGTGTAATAACAACTTGAGATTTGTTCGAAAGAAAATTCTCATCAAGAATATTGAATGCGATATAATTATTTTTGAGCCGATGGAAGGATAGTTCATAATTTATAAGCCTTGTTTTAGCCAAAAACAAAAAATGAAAGAGGGAGAAGGGAACAAGAATATAAAAGTTAAGGCCCCGTTCGGATACGCTGTTAATTTTTTATTTCTATTTTTATTTTTTATTTTTTTGTTTTTGCTATTGCTATTTGCTGAATTTTTGTATTTGTTACTGTCATTTTTTTATAAGAATCAAACAAGTAGATAGAAAAAGATAATGAGAGAAATGGTAAGAAGAGTATGAATAGAGAGAGAGGAATAGGAAAGAGAGAGAGAGAAGGGTAGAAAGAGAATAAGTAGAGAAAATGGTAGAATGAGAAAAATGAGAGAGAAAGAGGGTAGAAAGAGAATGAGTAGAGAGAATGGTAGAGAGAGAAAAGAGAGAGAAAGGGTGGAGAAAGAATGAGTAAACATAATGATAGAGAGAGAAAAATGAGAGATAGAGAGGGTAGAGAAAAAATGAGTAGAGAGAATAACAAAGAGAGAAAAGAGAGAGAGGTTAGAGAAACAATGAGTAAAGAGAATGATAAAAAGAGATGGTAGAAAGATAATGAGTAGAGAGACTAATAAAGCAAGAAAAAGGAAATAGAGTCTGGGTAGAGAGAGAATGCACAGAAAAAATAGTAGAGAGAGAAAAAGGAGAGAGAGGGCAGAGAGAGAAAAAAGAGAGAGAGCGTGGGTAGACGGAGAATGGTAGAGAAAAAGAGAGAGAGAGAGAGAGAGAGAGAGAGAATGAGTCGAGAGAATGGTAGAGCAAGAAAAAGGAGAGAGAGTGAGTGGAGAGAGAATGGTATAGAGAGAGAGAGAGAGAGATAGAGAGGATAGAAAGAGAATGAGTAGAGAGAATGGTTAAGGGAGAAAAATGATAGAGAGATTGGGTAGAAGGAGAATGAGCAGAGAGAACGATAAAGAGAGAAAAAGGAGAGAAAGGGTAGAGAGAGAATGAGTACAGAGAGAAAAAGAAGAGAGAGAGGGTAGAGAGAGAAAGAGTAGACCAAAAAAAAAAATATAGAGGGAGAGAGAGAGGATGAGTAAAGAGAGATATGGTCAAGATGGTGGATAGAGAGAGAAAAAATTGTAAGAAAAAATATAGAAAAAAAAAGTGAAAAATAAAATGAGAAAGTATTTTTTATTGTTTCCCTAATTTATTTTTTTCTTTAAAAAACGTTTTTAACTTTTCAACAAAAAACAGAAAATAAAAATAATATCAAACATATTTTCTTTTTTTTTTCTTTTTTTTTTGTAAAAAATAAACCAAACGGGGCTTAAAGAAATAAATGCCAAACAGGCCGGAAAAAGGTAATAAATGCCTCCAACGGTCGAAAAAGGGTTTTCAAACAGCTGCCACCTATTTCTTGACCTTACAAAATCCCCTTACAATAACAAAATTGCCTGCCTTCACAGTCTCTGCCAAAAATCCCCTTCTCTATTCCCCAAACACCACCACCAGGCTCTCCCAGTGTTTCCAAATTGCACTGCAAACCTCACCAGAGATTTTTTCTATTTTTAGGTTGCGTTTCTATTGCAATTCTACTTGTGAAGCAATAAAATCTCACATCTTTTTTTTTTTTTCCTTTGGGGTGCATCTTTTGCAGGAAATTGAAAAGGAATGGAGCCAGAAGAAACCATTGACTGGAACAACATTGACTCTGTGTTTGTCGTGGATGACAACTACGAGGACTTGGGTGCGCCTCAGTGGGTCGATTTCTCTGCCCCGGACGACCCACCCATCGATGTCGATTCTTGGTTCTGCAAACCCGGTTTGACCCTTTTCAATCCTCCCTCTCTCTCTCTCTCTCTCTTTCTCTCTGTTGTTTTGAGAAGTTCAATTGCTTCTTGTTTGGCATCCAGGAAAATAACCTTTTGTTCGTTTAATTGTTGCAGACTGCAGGCATCCAAAGACTGCTGAAGATTATCTAAAATCAACACGCAATTTAAAGGTTTTTACTTGTTTTTCATTTAATTTGGATGCCTTCACTAGCACCAATTCAGGCCAAATTGCCTTAATGGGCTTGTTTCTCTTCAGGTGAAATTTCTAAGATCGGTTAGTATATCCGAAGTGCTTCCCTTCAGGGACAGAAGTCGCAGGTATATATATATAATTGAATTTCAGTACATTCTCCAAAGTGAAAGCCAAGAGCAATCGGTTCTATTGTTTCAATGCATTCAATTCAAGCGAAAATTTCCTCTTTTTTCTGCAGAGATGGTAGGCTGAGAAAACCAGAAATTCCAAATCCACAGACCCTTAAAGCCAAAGTGTCCAATTCCAAAGCTGCACACAACTTTAGAGAAGACACTGAAAACAGGAACCCAAACACACCCAGTTCACCTCTCGTTGACAAGAACATGTTAAAGGAAACAGTGAGCATATCAAGTGCCGAGGAGAGGCAAGAATTGCACGAATCCCATGCGAGATCTTCGACCAAGGCACGGCTAAGGAGTACATTTTCAGCTAGGAACTTGGTAGGAGGAAGGGAGATATTGAATCAGATTACAGGATTCTGCTCTGAGTTGAAAAAACTGGCCAGAAAGGGCTCGAAGAAAGGGTCAACAGATAAGGATTTTGGTGGCGTTTCCTGTGAGACAAGGGAACGAGTGAGAGAAAAAGACAAGATGCCTCTGCTCGAGGTTAAAGAGAAGAGAAGAGGCCTTTAACAGTAATGGAGTGAACGGAGAAAACACAGTATATATATAACTGGGGGAAGCAGCAAGCCAGTTTGGTTTTTATCAGTCGCAAGTCCTCCCCAGTTTTTGGTTTCTTCTTTTTCATATTTTGAATGGTAAAGGTATCTGTCTTGCATAGTTGGCTCTTAACTGTGTTTTAAATTCTTTTAGTGTTGTTTGCTATGCCATGGAATTTGTAGACACAGAGGTGCCATTGATGATCACCTGAATCTGGACATAAGCACAGACAGTAGTGTATTGAAACTGCATTTTGGGTCACAAACACAGAATAGAACATTAATTTTTGTTGGTATATTCTGATTGTTTGATGACCAATGATGTGCTACATGACAGCAGAATTGACGGTCAAAAAAAAAAAAATGCCACAACATGGCCAATGAAATGTGTTTCTCTGCCTTTAAATAGCTTTTACTATTTTTTTTTTTTTTTGACTTAAATATGAATCATTTCATCACTGAAGAAGATCATTACAAAGAAGATAAGATAGTTCCTCAGATGGGTTGCTCATTCAATTCATAGGACATATCGATAACCTTGCTCGGCAACCTAATCCGCGGATTGATTAATTATTCGTGAAATTAAGCGGATAGAATGAAAGGCAAATGAGGACAAAATGTCTAAAATATCTCCTAAAGATTAAATTGGTCTCCCGTGGCCATTTCGGTGTAGGGCCTTGAACCGCATCAAAAAGCACCTTGGAATCGTCTCAATAATAGCTTGAGCGAAATTTCTGGCTTTGACCATTTTGCCTTTACATAGCTTAGGCATTGATATATCGTCTTTCCTTATCCTTTCTCCATTTAAAACTCTATCATACTTAATGGAACAAGATTAAATTTTTCACTCAAATTTTTATTTTAAATTTTTATTTTATGGGGACACTAAATCACACTTATCCTCAATCAACTCGCATACAAAAGATTTGCACAAACAAAATTTTATAATAAGCACTCAACTCATACACTTAAAAAAACCATAAGAGCATACAGAAACATTTTTTAACCTTTGTTACTTTATCACAAAATATACAAAAGAGTTGAAGTCTCGACAGTGTTTCACTCTTTCTCTCTGAGTAATTTTTCTCCCACTGAGTATAAATAACAAACCCATAAAATTTATATATAGTTAACACCCTCAATTATTTAGAATTTGGAGATAAACGCTATTTTCTTATAATTTTTATTATGACTGATAATTTTCATCTTCACACCATTTCATCCATGACTTGATTCTAATAAGTCTTATCTCCCACGATCATTCATCACTTAATTTTAATAAGTCTTATCTACCCATAATTTTTAGTTATACACGATCTGATGAGTAGTATCTTGATACTCGGTTAATAAGATAGAATCATATCAACACGTCCCCATGTTCCACATGTCGTAAGAAATTTGGTACTATACACTGCTATGCAAACTTGGTCAACACCTAATTTTATGTTTAAGCCTCTTGGCCCAATTCCATGACTCATCTAATAAAGTCCATGAACTTGTAGTCTAGTCTATGTCTTGGTCCATTATAAGACTCACATGTAGAACTGTGCTTACATTAAAACCTTTCAACTTTTACTTTGTCTCAAAGAGTATTCAACTATTTCAAAATCTTATACTAAAAATTGGTGTAAAGTACTACCAATTTTTTCCTGACAAATGCTTAAAAAATTAACAACTAACCAGTTGAGCTATAATGAGAAAAGTAGTATATGTCTACACACTCAATTCAGTGGATTCAAATTTGAAGCAACCAAGGACAGAAGGGCGCTCATTTTCATTCTGTTACAAGCATTTTTTTATCCAAAAAGGACACTCCTTAACTAAACTAGTATCAAGCCGACTGCAGTATTGGGTTAAGAATTTAGTTATGGATACACAGGAAAAAACAGCTACTCCTTAACCAATAGTTTATTCTATTCGGTCATAATTATTAATTATTATATTTGTAGATTTATTTTTTACAACTGTGTAGCTTCCGTGTCTCCATAATATTTTGGTTACAATTAATTTTTTGTACTTTGCCCTTCCTTAAGTATAATTTAGATTTTAAAAATTTCAGTGGGTGTGGGAGATTAAAGCAATTAAAATATCATTGTTTAGGATATTTTTCAAACTTTGAAATTTATACCATACTTTGCAAGATTTTTCATTCCAAAGGTCTTCTAACTGCGAAAATCCCTCTGATTGCTTCTAGTATGGCTTTTGAGTTCTACGGAGTGGCCTACCAATAGTTGAGCACCAGTCCTTGTTGACCACAAAATAGAGATTTTTTTTCTTTATAAATTGAATGATCAATTTTGAAAGTAATATCCATAAGTTCTTTTTTTTTTTTTCCGCTCAATTCTGGCTTTGAGAATCATTACCATGTCACATACGAATGTTTGCAATCATTTTCTCAATAATGTGAAGATTGCAATTTTGTGCTGAACGAAACCGTAACTGTTATTTTTATAATTGCGACTGATATTTTTGAAATGTAAAAATAACAATTGGTTCAAAAATATCAGTTCTAATTTCAAAAATAACAGTTTCAGTTTCATTCGGTACATAATTCGGCACAAAAATCACCGGCCCACCAACATTTATTCTAATGTGAACATGTGAAATTACTAAGGATCATCTGTGTGGCACTTCAAAGCGCATGGAACAGAGGATTTCGTAGGGTCATTATTAAGTCGAACTCCTTGCAGTTGACAAGATCAAGTGGGAGTTTGATTTTTATTGGTTGTAATTCCGGAAAGCCCTCCTTTAATACTGAGGCTTTAGCATTGCTGGTTTCAACATTCACTACGAAAAGGCAACAGACGTGTTGATTTCTTGGCCAACCTTGGAACCGCTAGTAGAGCTTCCACTTGGTTTTGGTACACTTCCCTCTAAGATTTGAAGGATTACTAAAAGCAGATATGTTTAGTGTCGTCATTCCTAAGTGAGACAGGTAGATGGATTATCTCTTTTGTTTCTTTGGGAGAAAAAAAAAAATTACAAATCGACATCACAAATTTTGGGCAACGTGCGGAGCCTTGGACTAGTGTTCTTATAAAATGAAATTATGTTGCGTTTGACTCTATTTTTTGTGGTAATAAATTGTGTTGCTCAGTATCAAATGAGTTCCCAGCATTTCCAAAGGCGTTTAGAGCCTTCACCTGAGAGATCGTTTTATAATGGGCTTTTTGAAGCCCACTTCGGTATTTAGCACTGACTGAAGACTCGTGAAATTGGGCCACTTTACCATTCAAAGTCGTAGTATAAAGACACCATAGTCAAGTTAAGAATCTTAAGGGTGCGTTTGGTACACAAACTGAATAGTGTGATATAGGATAATATAGACTAATATAGTATAGGATAGACTAGATTACTAGTCTATATTATATTTGGATATTATCAAATAGTATCGAATAGTTATCCTATGTAATATTTGGATGATATGAGATAGAATAGTATAATATATCAAAATTACTTTTTTACCCTTATAAATAATTAATTTATATTTACTATTAATTTTAATCTTTTTATTAAAAATAATTAAAATTAAGTAATGAAATTAATATTTATTTTATATGTTATTATACATTATATTGTTTATAATTTTTCAATTTTGTATAAAAAATATTTTTTAAAATTAAGAATTAATTTTATTTATACAAATAAATTTTAAAATATAAAAAAAGATTAATATTTTTTTAATTTTTTGAGGAAAAATTAAATAAATTTTCAAATTTATTTAAAAAAAAATGAATGAGCACGAGAGAGAGAGAGAGAGAGTGAGGAGAGAGAAAGGAAGGGAGGAAGGAAGAGAGCGGGAGGAGAGAGAAAGGAAGGGAAGAAGGAGGAGGGAAGGGAGAGAAAGGGAAGAGAGAGAGATGAGGAGTGAGAAAGAGAGAAGATGGAAGAGAGAGAAAGGGGAGAGAAAGAAAAGGATTGACAGAGAGAAGAGGGAGGAGAGAGAAAGGAAAGAGGGAGGAGAGAGAAAGAAAGAGAGAGAAGGGAAGAGAGAGAAGATGAGAGAGAAATGAATTTTTTAAATTTTATGTTAATTTTTTAAAAAATATTTAAAATTTATTTTAATTAAGAGGATATTTTAGTAAATATATAATTTATTAACACTAGTCCATGATATGGGATAGACTAACCTATAGGAATTAGAGGGATAGTATTATCTCATATTCATGAGATAGTAAGCTCACATTAGTCTATCCTATACCTATCTTATTAACCAACCAAACATGAGTTAAGGTGGGATAGTTGGCTACTAGCTTATCCTATCTTATTTATCTTATGAAACAAACGCACCCTTAAGTTTTAGTACTTGTCATAACAATCAGTGAGGTTAAACTTACAGATAACTTAATACTATGCTGTTGAAACTTCCAATGATGCAGTACTTCTCCTAGTTACGGTACAATAGTCCCTAATGGGATTAATTGAACACCATTTCTGCTATTCCATTTTATCAACCAAAGAAATTGGGTCACTTAACTAATGGTGAAAACTGAAACATGGAATTCTCACCTATTAAGCATCAGTGTAGCCCAGCAGTCAGAGTATTTTGTTTACGTTGGAAAGTCGTAAGTTTGAGTTTTTATCAATTTGTTTAATGAAACTAAAAGTATGTCTAGTCCTATAGGGTTAAGGAGTGGTTGATAACTTTTTCTAAGGAGCATAGGGTTTGCTCTTTGGTGTTTAGTTGTCCGACTCATTTTACAACGCGTCCAGTGTAACCTTTTTAATAAATTTGTGGGATATTATTTATACTTTTTTAATTTTTCTATTAAAAAAAACTCTCATTTATAATGAAGAGATTATAATATTATTAGCCATTGGTATATCAATCTTTTTATTGGTTATCATATGTTTTTGTTATTTCTTTGATAAATTTTGACGGGTTAATTTACGTAAAAATTAAAAAGTATTCATTTATTGTTTCCGCCTTAACTTTGCTAGTAAAACGAAATGTGGAAATTTTATTACGAAAACATAAAAAAATTAATATTTTAAGCGTGTATACTTTCTGTGTCTTACGTAAAAAAAAATAAATTTATTTTAAAAAGTATGTTTTATATTCTTATCAATATCATCCTAAGTAAAAGTGTTCGAAGGTCGAATTGAGCGGTTTTGAAAGTATATTCCAATCTAATATACCGATAAGTAATTAGATAATTCTCTATATGTACTTAATTTGTTATCCTATCTAATCCATCCAGTCCAATCCGCCACTCGATTTTGGCACATTGCATGTAATTAAAAAAAATTTTGGTTGAAGGCCACTCCGTTCCATTTTCATTTAGTTCTGTGGCGTCTCAATTTAGTTGGCCTGACAAACGGCTTACATTACTTTCCCTTTATGTGACTGAATTGATAAGGCGACTCTGGGTTCCTGCAGATAAAAGAAAGACCAAAAGTAGGAACAGTGAACAACTCCTTGAGCTAGCAGCCATTGGACTTACGGTGATTTAGTAATAAGTGACTATGCTTTTGCTTTGATAGTTGGGTGCTAAGTGTTGCAACAAATACCACTCATTTTTGGATTGGGTGTTAAATTAGATAGCGTTTTCTCACTATTTATAAGCCTCTGATCATCCCCTGCCCAAAAAAGTTAGTGGATGGTGTGTAATTCAAGCAGAACTGTCTTTAATTTGCCAGATTTACGTGGAGGAGTTGTTTTACTCGCTAGGTTACATGTGAATGCGAAATCTGAGGTGTCCACTAATGATCTTCTCTTTTTTTTTCTTTTCTTCTCTTATTTAACGCATAGTGGGACATAATTTTCAATGCAATTGTCCTACTAAGCTTAACCAATTGCATATCTATATAATATATGAGCAGCCAATTGAGTCATATGGAAGTGGATTTCAAAATTTTTAATTTGCATCTAATTCGCAGCTGATTTTAAAATTTTAAAACTATAATTTATCTAAATTCTTATTGTTTTGGTGGATGAAGATTTGTGTGAATTAGATCTGTCGATTTTTTACGGGTTAATTGGCTTTTTAATAGCTCTAATCCTAGGACGCTGACCAGAAGAACAAGGATTAGAAATCACAAATCAACAAAAGGTTGGCGGTTCTAATTAATAATAATAATGCCCATTAAGAGAGTATGCAAGGAAGAAAATGTAACTCATTACTAATAAAATATAATCATATTGATAATTTATGTAAAAAAAAATTTAACAAAATATTTTAACGCATATTATATGATATCTATACTTTTAAAATTTAAAATAACACTTATTTAATTTTAAATTTTAATTTTATTTTTTTGTATTTTATAAATATAATTATATTAAATTAATAATTGATTTTACTTTGATAATAACACATGGTGCTTGAGCGTAGTGCTGGATTATGGTGCAGAAACACTGTACATCACTCCTGAGGTCGGAGCAAACCAAGTATGTTGACTTTGGATTCGCCCAAACTACTTCCACGGTACGAGAGAACAAGGATAGAATATTTAATAGAGTTAATATTTAAAAAAATTATGATTTTTATATAAACTAATAAATATAATATTATATTTAATAATTTATAATTTAAATTTTATAAAAAAAATTCTAATAAATTTATTAGGTCGTCAAGTTTAATAGTTTGTTTTATCTAACATGAATTCTAATTGTTAAATTTTTATATTATATGTCAGAGCATTTGATTTACATTATTGCGATAAGTCACTATTTTTGACAGATTTTATTTATTAAATTAGATGAAATGATAGATTTATTAAAAAAATTCAAATAAATGAATATTTAAAAGTAATGTTATATTTATTAATTCACAGAAAAATTATGATTTTTTTATATATCAACCCTATTTAATAATGCTTGTCAGGTTAATCTTTTAAAGTTGCAAGCTATATCGGTATAGAACCAATAAGACTTTGATTTACCTGGTGACAGGAACAAATTTTTTTTAAAAATGAAGAAAATTACGGGTATTTAAATTTAAACTCCCTCAAATTATTTTAAAAAAAATCTTTTTTCATTATATACATTGAAAAAAGTTTTAATCTAAAAAAAATAAGTTTAAGTGAATAAAATAAAACTATCTTGTAACTTAATGAAACTTTTAATAAAAAAAATGTATGATATAAGTGAGTTTTTTTTATAAAAAAATAAGTAGGTAAAGGTGGTGTCTCACGCATCAGTTATAAATGATCTTGTGATTGAATCATACTTAATTAGATTGGGCTGATTTATTATGAGCCTATCAGGAAATAGACCTTACAAGCCCAACTTGGACACCAAATCATTCGTAATTTAAGGAGAATGGTATACGTTTAGTCCCACTTTGCATTTTTATGCACTCAAATCTTTAACCTTACAAAATCTCAAACCTTACAATTGACGCGTTGAATATATTACCATTAAATCACAACACACACAGTAATTATAAGTGAGTTTTTGTTAGTATTTTAAGTTACAGGGCTGAAATTAGAACTCGGTTGCACATGATGTGGGTGAGTTGCTATTCCGTACCTGTAATCTAGAAAATGAAACGTCTTGATCTGACTTCCTTAAACGGGTTGTGTTCCCAGTTAAAAAATAGTTTTTTTAATCATGTTATCTGTAAGTTAACTTGGTCGAATTATATTTTTATTATGTACATATTTTTTTAATGCTCTTTCATTAGTTTTTGTGTACGGATTGAAGTAAATTAATGCAATAGTTTCTTATGTTAAAAAAAAAATTGATCCGACTTCCTTAAAATATACGTATACATAGGGATAACGGAAGCGTTACGCTTCCTTCGTCGATCTTGGCAAACATTGTATCATTTCTACTCCGAAAGTAAATTTTTGTTTTATTCGTACCTATACGTATTTTATTATTATTATTTTTCTTTTGAGATCAGTGACAACTCTCTCATAGTCCGCCATGCTGTTCGTCCTCCCAAGGTTGGTTTTTCTTCTCCTCTTTTTTTTTTTTTTTTAAACGCCGAAATTGATGAAGGTTTTAGTTTTTCACAAGATACAAAGGTGAATTTTACTCATTATTTTTTCGTGCTTTTTATATTCGGTTTATAATATATACGTTTTTTAAATTGGCCCAAAACATTAATTTTGTTGGACTAACGTGATTCATTGGTAATTAAGGTCATTAAATATACTAACGCGACGTAACGTTACATGCCACATCATTAATTTTTAGATAAATCAAGTTAGCATCTTTGTCTGGCATGACATTTTTTTTAAAATTAAGAACAATTTTGGAAAAAAATAAAAAACTTTAATACCTAGAAAAAAAAAAAAGGAAAACAAAAACCCAGGCCCAATTTGCCTCTTGGGATCTCCGGACAACGGATGAAACCCAAAGTGGATGCCGACGGGACTGACCCGAACGCCGATGCGATTCCGACGTCGACCGATACACTCAACAACAAATTCGCCTATCAACGATCTGGCCCATGAGCTGGCATCTCTCCAGGAGCTAGCGAACCGCGGCGGTTGACATTAAAGATACCATGAATATAACGGAGATCAAACGATGACTGTCACCATTTGTCTCTCCATGCTTCAGCTCACTCTTCTGCCTTAATAAATTTGAAACCCAGTATTTGTTTTATTGGTTAAGTGGTGTTTCGTCCGTGGTTTTTATGTAAAAACGTTCGAATATCTGGAGTTCATCTGTCTTTTTTTTTTCTTGTTCTTACATGTTCAGTTAAAATCTCTACTTCTTTTCTTTGGTCGATGCTTCTCATTGTAATGTCTGAACTCTTACAAGGCTTGGTTCTTGGATTTCAATTTTCTACGTTCCTTTTATTTATTAATTCATTTCGTTTGTATTGTGGATAAAATTTAAAAAGCGTCTGCATTTTTGGCTAAATGCTGTCTTTATACTGAATCAAGGAAACCTATTTCTTTTTGAGTTGGAAGATTCTGTAGGCTATGAAAAATAAGTTTGATAGGAAGCAAATGGGATATGATATTTTTTAATTTTAAATTTTTATATTTTTTTATTATAAATTTTAAATTTTTTTGATATTTTATTTAAATTTTAAATTTTTTATCAAATCAATCGTTTAATTTATAAAAAGTGGTTAATTCATTAATAAATGAGTTTAATTTGATGAAAATTATTTTAAAAAGATCAATTAACCAATTTAAACATTTTTATCAATAAATATGCACATTAAATATTTTTTAAATTAATAAATACTCGAATTAATATGCAAAGTGCATATTTTTTAATGAAAAAAATTATAATTAGTGTTTTTAACCTTTTTTTAAATAATTTTTGTAAAATTAAAATCATTTTTTTAATAAATTGATTACATTTTATTAACAGATAGACTGATTTGGTAAAAAATTAAAAAATTTATAATTCAAATAAAATTTTAAAAAAGTTTAGAATTTATATGTAAAAAAATATAAAAATTTAAGATTAAAAAAATATCATATTCGCAAGAAAATATCGAATTGAATATGTTATTGTTTCGGAATTTGGCATTTGGTGATGAATTATTGATGCCGGAACATTAAGCGGTGGATTTTGGAACTTGTACACGGGCAACCGATTTCGGATCTTTTGGTGAAGGAAATCGTATCCAATATTCGCGTCCCCATGAGGCCCAACGATCGCCGGTTTAAAAAGACGATGATTCTCCGCTCAATGGCCGCCGAGACGGGCAGAGGCTCCATATGCGAGATGCTTCCCCTAAATTTGTTTTCTTTACTTTTCGAGTTATAAAAAACTTTAATTTTTTTCAGAAATTATTCTTAACTTTTAAAAATGTCGCATCAGACAAAAATACTGACGTGAAAAAATTGATGATGTAAAAATGTTATATCAGCACATTTAATGATATTAGTGATTAATGAACCAAATTAATTTAACAGAACTAATATTTTAGATTAATTTAAAAAAAATGTTATGGGTAAAATATAAAAAACACAAAGAAATCGGTGAAATTCACTTATATGCATTTTTCAGAGTAAGACAAATGATGCATGTTCAAGTTCCTTAATTTACTAAAATTATTCTCGTAAGTTAGTGTTTAAATATCTGATGCAATTCTCATAGTAGTCCCAAAATATTCAATGATTAAAAGAAAAAAAAAAGACTCATATATAACCTAAAAATTTATACCCAAAAATGTGTGAAATCTATGGAAATATTCCGGAGTTCTCGAATTGTAATTTACGATTTATTTAACATTCCTCTTAACAAATAAAAAATATAAAGAAATCTGATAGGATAAAACCATACTAATGAAATGTTGAATCAAAAACATAAATATTGAATCAAGTATTGTTTGAAGGGTGGGTCTGGTGGTTCAAAAAGAAGGGTGGATCTGGCGGTTTGGATCTGGATAATTATTAAACTACATTTTGAAGAGCTTGTTTCATACAAGTTTCGGAAATTTAATTTAATTGACTTTAATTTTTTTATCTATTAATATGTTCATCGTAACATGTTTAATATGAACAGAATCTGTCAGTTTCGCTAACAGATTTAGAGGAATATGTTTGATATGTTAGTGCCTTGTAAAATGTATAATTGTTATATCCTCAAAACAGATTAATTATATTTAAAAAATTTTACAACGTAGTAAATTTGTTACAAAAAATTCAAAAAAAAAATAAATTGTTATTTTTTAAAATTAATACTAAATTTGTTATTTTAAACACAAAGTTGGTGATATTTTTGTATACTAATCTTTTTTATCTATTAATATGTTTATCAATCTGCAAATTATAGAATAAAAATATTTTTTATTATCTTCACAAATTTTATATTTTTTAAAATTAGAAGTCAAAATTTTGTAAATAAAAATGTAAATTTTTAATCACAAAAATATTTTAATTAAAATTTAAAATTTTAACAACGAGAGTATGGAGACTTGATTTGAATTCTTTGTAATTTGCATCTTCTTATATGGTGTTGTCATAGTAGTATTACTTAGTGTTGATTTTGGGTGCTTCTCTTCTATTAACTTGAGTTATGCTTTGTTTGGTTTGTGAAAAAAGTATAAGAAAAGAAAATAATTTGAAAAAAAAATTATCATTACACTTTTATTTTTTCATAATTTTTTTCTCATAATTTTTTTATCAATCCAAACACAGAATTATTATCATTACACTTTTATTTTCTTACAATTTTTTCTCTTACAAATTATCATTTATTTTTTTCACATCATTTTTTACACTTAATTTTCTCATCAATCTAAATAACATAAATTTTTCACAACATTTTCCTTCATAAATTATTATTTATTTTACTTTCTAATTTTTTTTTCACAATTTTTCAATCAATTTAAATAATTTTTTTAAGAAATTAAATAATTTTATTTTCTTATAATTATTTTATTTAACACTTTTTCACCCATTCAAACACTTTATTAAAGTCTTATTATTATTATTTATTCTTAATCAATAAGAATTTATGTTAAATACTCGATATCAAGTTCTAAATTTATTAAAATTATAATCAGTATTGAGAGACGTATAAGTATCCAACCCAACAAACAAATGTTAAGCGATAGCTTCGTTCTCACCTTACTGACCGACATTCCTATCCACCATTTTTTGCAAAAAAAATTAGATAGCAGATACGAGAATTAATTCAAAATTTTAGTTTCAAGAAGAAAAAAATTCTCCCACCAATAACTCCAGTTTTCCAGTTTAGCTAAAAGGGATTCTTCGTATCAAACTAAAAACAAATGGTCGCTGGATAGGAGCTCGGGCGATGCGTGGGGGGGTAGGGAAGGTGAGGATGGAGTAGAGCAGGACCAAGCAGGACTGAAGAAGACATCCAAGAAGGTTGTTTTGTCCTTTCGGGATGGGGTAGGAAAGGTGAGGATGGAGTAGAGCGGGACCAAGAAGAACTGAAGAAGACATCCCAGAAGGGTTGTTTTGTCTTTTCGGTAGCTTTAATCAAGGCTCTTTTTTTTTTTTTTTTTTTTTTTGTTGTTGTTTGTAGTTTTCTTATGCCAACCCACGCCCACTAGTCCAGGACCGGGGGAGAATGTTCAAAGGTTCAAACTTTCCAGTGGAAGCCTTGGCGGGTTTGGCTTTTGCATTGACCTCTCTGTCCCTCTCTCTCTCTCTCTCTCTAACTAACACAATTGTTTATTACTATGCTGTGTGTGGGGTTTTCATTTTTTTAAGGAAAAACTTTGGAATTATTCCTTGTGATACCAACGTTTATTGTCTGTACAACTCTCTCTGTCGGTTCAAATGCTGCAAAATCTCGAATCCAGTTAAAGGGTCTGTTCCGGGTTATCTCATTATCAAGAATTTCCAATTTTTTTTTACTCTGTTTATTTCTTTTTTGCTTGGGGAATAATTTTTTATTTTGCAAAACTTTTTGGTTCTAAGTGCTTCGTGGATTAAGCCTCTTGGTCAACCTCTCTCTCTCTCTCTCTCTAAAAGCTTTGAATGTGAAGGTGTTCTGCTTCATTAAAGTTAAGTCAGTTTTGGTGTGCGTGGTATTTTATGGCTTGGTTGCCTTAAATTTCTAATTTGCTGTGCTTCCACTACATTTTTGTGTCCAGACATCAAGTGGTTACCTTTTTGTGCTTTTGTTTTGATCATTTTAGCTTGGTTGTTTCAATTCCATTTTCAACATCTCCGTTTTCTCTCTCAAGATATTAGAGATCTTCTCTGGCTGCTTATCCGAAAATTCATGTGTGTTTTAGAGGGATTGACATAGAGCTAGATCAGGAGCGAATGAATCTGCTCGCGTAGACTGATAACAATTCTGTGTTTGTTGCAGGAGAGGAGAGGCTTTTGAGGCCATGATTTCCATTCAGAAATGGGGTTGCTCTTGGTCGCTTATAGTTACAACTGCTTCTATTATAGCGCTGATTTCAATAGTTCATCTATTCCTGCTCTCTGTGGTGCCTTCTTTTGATTACTTCAGTGCCCGGCAAGTTCAGAATTCTTGTGTGGCTATTAATGAAACGGTTGACAGAACAAGGAGCAACCATACTTTGGAGAATTTGCCCCCGGTTATTGATTTGGATCACAGCTTCCCAGCAGATTTGCACAAGGCAGTGACTTATCGTACTGCACCTTGGAAGGCTGAAATCGGGCGGTGGCTTTCTGGTTGTCACTCTATCACCAAGGAAGTCAACATTGATGAGGTAACAGACATGGAAACTCTTTTCTAAGTAACTTATATTTTGTACTTGTGGCAGGTAGTTATATTCTTGCCACACAGACAACTACAGTTGGTGGGTTCCATACGCTATTTAGAATTTAGGACTTCTGTAGCATACCCTTTCCTTCTCTTTGTAAATAACTTCTTAAATTTCGGTTACTTTTGTGCTACCTGTAGATGCATTGAGACAACATCATAGACAGTTTCACCATTGCAATTTTTTTTTTCATGTAAATAACAAATACATCGCAGATAATAGGTGGCAGAAACTGTAAGAATGGCTGCAGTGGTCAGGGTGTTTGTAACCACGAATTGGGGCAATGCCGGTGCTTTCATGGATTTAGTGGTAAGTTCTCTTTCTTTTCTTCTTGTCCTATCATATTTTTTTTTCATTCTCTTATTGGCTGTATTTTTTTCCCTCTTTTGAGTTGATAGGTTTATTGAAAATTACTGAATGAGAAGTATGTAATGCAATCGGACGCCACATTCGTGTGGATCTCTACATGACTTGAACTTTTACCATGATTGATGAACATGACAGTTGAATCTGTTGTATTGAAAAGGGTAGACAGTTTCTGGAAGTTGATTTGAAGATGGAAAATTATATGCACAAATCATTCCTGTTCCAGACTTTGCCCGAGTTAAGAAATTGCTTTTGTGTCCCATTGGCGAGCGTTTATGACTTCTGATTTTTAAGTGCTTCTTCTGCTGGAAAAAAATGAAATATGAAACATCTTTTTTGTGTAAATTCTTATGTCAACTTGCCCCGCACTTGATTATATTAACAGAGTGATACCGTAACCCATTTTTGGTCAAATCATTCTATAAGATGGGTAGCACTTTAAAGGATTTTTGATTTCTTTTTATGCATAAATGACCATGGAAAACAATTAAGCTGAATAATACAGAATATTCAGATGAAATCAACATCTTATTACTGTTGCTGATGTCGGAGTAGGTGAAGAATGCTCTAAGAGACTGCACTTGCAGTGCAATTACCCCAAAACACCAGAGCTACCATATGGCCGATGGGTTGTTTCCATTTGCCCTGCTTATTGTGATGCAACAAAAGCAATGTGCTTCTGTGGAGAGGGCACCAAATATCCAAATCGTCCTGTGGCAGAAGCTTGTGGATTTCAAATGAAGTGAGACCATTTAGATTGAAGTTGGGATTTCTTTGTCTTAAAGCCTTGTGCAGTAATGACTAATATCCGCTTCAGGTTACCTTCTGATCCTGGTGAACCCAAACTAATTGATTGGGCAAAAGCTGACCTGGAAAATATTTTCACAACAAACAGTAGCAGAGCAGGCTGGTGTAATGTGGACCCAGTTGAGGCATATGCTTCCAAGGTGAAATTCAAAGAGGAATGTGATTGCAAATATGATGGTCTTTTTGGCCAATTCTGTGAAGTTCCTGTGCAGTGTGTCTGCATTAATCAATGCTCTGGACATGGGCATTGCCGTGGTGGATTTTGTCAAGTACTGCTTCTATCTTTCTTTAAATTTGATTTTATGATCATGTAAGTTGTTTTTTTAAAAAAATAAATAAATAAATAAATAAATGTACACACATGCAATTAGTCTGAAGCTGAAAATAGAAAATCTTTTACATTTCAAGCGAAGATAGGATCACACTACATTGTGATTTTCTTATGGGATTTTCACGAGATTGTTGTTTCAAAAGGTCTGGGCAGAGCCAGAATATCAGGAGGGGGGCCTGTGGTGAGGGGGAATTTAATAAGTACAACAAGAAGGCATTGATTCCAACCTTGGTTAAAGAGTCTATAATGCCCATGAATCTGGGAAAATGGACAAATGTCAGCAGATTAACAAATAGTCAACATAATACCGCACATAACATCACTCTAAATTAATAAGTCAGGGTACAGGGATTTCATCAAATTTTTTGCCCCCTTTACATTTTTGTGTAAGATTAGATATCATCATGAAGAATTTGAAACGTTGTTATGTTCTCGTTGTTCTTGCATCCTATCATTTATATCATTTCCAATTTCTACTTTCAGTGTGACAATGGCTGGTATGGAACAGACTGCAGTATCCCGTCTGTTGTATCGTCAGTAGGAGAGTGGCCTCAGTGGCTTCGACCTGCCCAACTTTACATTCCGGATAATTCAAATATTACAGGGAGGCTGGTCAACTTCAATGCTGTGGCAAAGAAGAAAAGGCCACTTATCTATGTATATGATTTGCCCCCTGAATTCAACAGTTTGCTGCTCGAGGTGAGAATGTTGATGCCTTTGCTTTCTGATATACATTTCTAGCATGCTTCTTATGTTTGCCACATAATGGGTAATGTAGGGACGACATTTTAAGTTTGAATGTGTCAACAGAATCTATGATGACAGAAATGCAACGATCTGGACAGATCAGTTATATGGTTCCCAGGTACTGTTTGAACCAAAATATAGACAAAAAGTGCTCTTATTGCAGAAACATGCCTTTGAGTGTTCTTTCTGTTAACATACTTGCAGATGGCATTCTATGAAAGTATTTTAGCCAGTGCACATCGAACCTTAAATGGTGAAGAAGCTGACTTTTTCTTTGTTCCTGTTCTTGATTCATGCATCATAACACGTGCAGGTGATGCCCCCCACTTGACTATGCAGGTAGACTTTCTAGAACTTTACATATATATATATTTGGGGGTATTAGGGCTAGAAGTTTCATATGTTCTGGGAGAACTTTCATATGTTCTGGGAATGTGATTATTTTTTTATTTTGTGTTCAATAATGTGAGATAATGGAACCATGCCCTTTTGTTCTTTGTTTTAATAACGGTCCAATAGATGAATTTAATCAATGCCTTTTGAGTTTTCAGATGCTGATTCCAGCATTCTTTCAAAGTGTATTTATGAAATAATTCATGCTGGTAATTTTTACTATGTTCACATAATACCTGTACACGTCTTAGCCCTGTTCGCTAGTATCACATTGCTCCTTTCCAATTGTGCTTGCATATCTTAGATTTTGCAAATATGGCGAAGTTCTTTAGTCTTGCTACTTCTCATACGTTACCCAAATTTCTAGATCAGAATCAAATACCTCGTTTTTTTATTGCTGAAAATTTTCTGTTTAGAAAGTGAAAATAGAAGCTGTTTGTATTGTGCTTGTTTTCCAATCTGACAGGAGTGTTTCACTCACTCCAACAACAAGAATAAAGCCTTAATCCATATTATTAAAATAAAAGTATTGTGTGCTGTATTATCACAATAGAATACAACTGAAATGCTACCCAGAGGCAATTATTGCTAAGAAGGGGGTTGGATTCTCATTGTTTTCTGTGTAGTAAGTAATCATGAATAGACAAATGAAAGTCCATTGTAAGAGAACTAATGAACCAACAATTTGGTACAATAGGATATGATGACCCGTATGCCTTGAGTGGTGTTTGAACTTTGATATAGTGAGAAGGAAGAATTGAATGACATAGAGGGGGGTCAGAAGAAGAAAAGAAGGATTGACCGATTGAAGATGCAATTATTCTGCTTAGTCATAAATTTGAAGACTCATATACGTGAATTGGTTTTGAAACTTCGTATCCTGTTATTTCATCGTTTCATTTCCACGACCGGTTTTTTAGCAAAATAAAAAACATATGACATTGAAGGGCAAGAGGAAGACTCGGTGATGGGACATTGATTTGTGAATGCAAGTCAATCCGTTCATTGATAAACAATCTGGGTCAATGTGAGACCAGTAGGCTAATTTCAGGTCATGTCCGTCCAGTAAGTTATAATTATATAGTTAGTGAGAACTAAGCTATGCCCATAGTTGTAACTTTGCTTATCTGTAGCTGTGATAAACTAAATGGATGTAAATTCGTATAAATATTTGCACTGATAATTGATAAGAAGTCCCTCAGAAACATCTCAGTTTGGGACCTTTTGTTCAGAACATAATGGTAATATTTTTCCTGTTCCTGTTTCTTTTGTCAAGTGTGCGAGTAATCTGCATTGTTGCATCCTTGTTACACTGTACTGCAGGAACACATGGGCTTGAGGAGCTCTCTAACTTTGGAGTATTACAGGAAGGCATATGACCACATTGCTGAGTACTATCCTTATTGGAATCGCTCATCAGGAAGAGATCATATTTGGGTATGAAATAGCTGTGAATTTTAATTTAGCGCTTGTGAAGAAACTGACAGAAGCAATCCCTGAGTTTCTTTTCTTAGTAACACTAATATTTCAGTGTGCATGCTAATTGTGTGAACTTTATATCTGAAGGCAGTTTTTTTCATGGGATGAAGGTGCTTGTTATGCCCCCAAGGAGATATGGAATAGCATGATGTTGGTTCACTGGGGTAATACAAATTCAAAGCACAATCACTCGACAACAGCCTATTGGGCTGACAACTGGGATAAGATTTCTTCTGTTAGAAGAGGCCAGCATCCATGCTTTGATCCTGATAAAGATCTTGTACTTCCTGCATGGAAACGTCCTGATGTGAATGCCTGGAGAAGCAAACTTTGGGCTAGGTATCATTGCACACTTTTCAGTGCATAATTCTCCAAGTAATTGCTCATCCTTTTTGGTTGTTAAAAAATTATGTCATCCTTGGTCAGGCCTTTTGAGAAACGGAAGATATTATTTTACTTCAACGGAAATCTTGGACCAGCGTACCAGAATGGAAGACCAGAAGATTTGTAAGTAAACCAAATAGCTTGTGGGATTAATTTGAATTGACACATGGAATTGTGGATAGATAGATTCCTAAGGGAACATGGGTTACCAAATGCACCCTAAGTTCTCTCCCTCCCCTCTGTCTTCCCTCTCTACATTTGTACACACACAGACACACATTGAGTATAAGGGTGTGTGTATGGGGATGTGTATCCATGCATGTGTATGTATGGGAATGACATACACATGCGTGGGACAAAGGCTTGCTTGCAAGTTAAGTCACTTTGAAATAGTTAATGGTGCTCATCATCTACAATATAGTCCAACAGCTTTCTGTGGCGTATACGGTTAGCTTTACAAGATTATCTCATATTTGATCATTAAACAGGTTGAGTGATCCAAGCAAGTGTCTGTTCTGCTGTTTGGTCCTTCCAGATACAGACAGCTGCCTTATGCATTTCAGTTATATTAAAGTTTGCTGTGTATGTTTTCTCAAAAAAAAAAAAAAAGTTTGCTTTGTATGTAAAAAAAATCTGGTTGTGCAGGTATAGCATGGGCATCAGGCAGAAACTGGCAGCAGAATTCGGATCAAGCCCCGACAAGAATGGAAAGCTTGGGAGACAACATGCAGAAGATGTGATGGTGACTCCATTGCGTTCTAAGAACTATCATGAAGACTTAGCTAATTCAGTTTTTTGTGGGGCATTGCCTGGAGATGGTTGGAGTGGTCGTATGGAAGATAGCATTTTGCAAGGTTGCATTCCTGTGGCCATTCAGGTACCATAGTCTTGGACAGGATGAGAATATTAATGACCTGGTACTTAAGGTGAGCAAAGGCTGTAGACTGCTTGCCTAATCATGGCCAAAGGAAGCACATGAGTGCTTGAAATTTTTGGTTAGCAGTAAGCATTTGCCTCCCGTTGATATGAGTCATTGGGAGGGGCCATCCTAATCCAAAACTGCTCATTTTGAAGAGGCTGTTAAATATAATCAAGATATTTTTCATGTTATAAGGAATAACACTGGTTATGGCCTAGAAATATATTTAGCGTATTTCTTGCCATCTGACAATGATGCAGAATTCTAATTGGGACTATAATTCTCCAAATTTTGGAGAATGATGTAGTGAGTGAAGATGAAGTTTTAATAATATGTTTGTGATGGCATTATTTGAATTTCTTTTCTGTGGAATACAAATGGAAACCTAGCCTGCAGCATATTGCGTCCTTTCCTCTTCTTTTTACCTTATCCTTCATAATTTTTTCTCTCTATTTTTCTCTCTATTTTGTCTTATTTTTGTTTTCTACCTTATTAGGATGGGATTTTTCTGCCATACGAGAATGTTCTTAACTATGAGAGCTTTGCCGTAAGAATTTCAGAAGATGAAATTCCAAATTTGATAAATATTCTTCGGGTAATTCCTCTTCTCTGTAGACAGAAATTTAGATCTGTATAGAGCAGGTACTCTGAAATTAAGATCTTGACTGCTTGTTGGGCTTACATCCTTCAGGGCTTTAACAAGACAGATATAGAATTCAAATTGGAAAATGTGCAAAAGATCTGGTCAAGGTTCTTGTATCGTGATTCTATTTTGCTTGAAGCTGAAAGACAGAGATCTGCTTTCGGCCGTGTAGAAGATTGGGCAGTTGAATTCTTACAGCTGACAGGAGATGATGTCTTCACTACATTTGTTCAGGTATACAAAATATTTGCTTGATATGAAGCCATTGCGAGTCATGTTAATTAAAAGCTTTTATCTTCATTGTATTCTTCAATTTATTTTGCCCCTCTGAACTGCCCAATGAGGGTCAGCCTTTCTCACATTTATGTTCTTTTCCACTTCTTACCATGTTGCCCAATACTTGATTGCCTACTTGCTCTTAGGCTGCCTAAAAGCTAACCAATGACATTAAAACCTCGATTATGATGCTGGTACTAGTTGTAGGGATAATAGCCAGGAAAACCTTTGAAATTCTTCTAAACAACTTGACGACTATGCCAACCTGCGGGGTTGAAGTAGTTTGTGTTGATCTCAGTTTCAATGTTGAAGATGATCCTAGACCGAAAAAGGAAAGTTGAAGATGACCCTTCAAGGATGTGATACCAGTTTTATGTTTGTTTGTGCACACACAAGTATGTACTGCACTAGTTCAGTGACATATATGTTGTTCCTGTCTTATCAAGGTCCTGCATTACAAGTTGCATAATGATCCTTGGAGGGTACAACTTCATCATATAAAGAAAGACTACGGGCTGCCACAGGAATGTTTAGTGAGAACCAAATGAAGATGTACAAATGTATCTTAGTGTGCATAGTTTGCTGCAGCTGATGGGCTTCCGAAGTGAAAAGAAGCAGATTCTAGAATGCTTGTTTGCGTTGCTTGCATGTGCTTCGTAACCTGCTCTCAGACGCCCAAGCTGTTGATATACTGCCCCAAAGCCAACTTCTCTGAATGATATGCTGAACATTTCTTACCACGTACAGATAAACAAAGAATACAAAGTTCCTCCATTAATATTCTTTTCGAAGGAAAGGAAATTTTTACGCGTTATAATGCAAGATACCCATTTTCATTTTACTTAAAGCTAAATTGTATCTTGTCCATGAATTTCAGAGAAAAGCAACAGAAATTTGGAATCTTTGGTCTGCATCTATTTTGATGTCAGTTGTACATTTGTGTTTCTAAGATAAGAAGCAGAACTCCTTGTATTTGACGCCAGTAAGTGTTGTCATGTGTGTTGGAACTATTTATGTTGAAGTCCTTGCAGTTGCAGGATTCTGAAATTTTCTGTGAACTGAGGAATGCTGTTACAGAATTACTGTTCAAGTCAAATTGCATTCACCCAGTTCAAGCTTTCTTGCTAACATCTTTGTAAACTTGACTTTTTATGACAAAGGATGATAATTTTCTGTTGACCAGATTAATCCAATTGGTTGCTGGCGAAAATTTCGTGTGACGTCCAAATGAAGACTATTGGATCAACCATTTTTATTTATAACATATTAAACGATTCTTTTTTTATTATTTTATGGATGAACTTTTAATCCATGTTTACATGACTATACTTGATAAGATGAAGCTCGTTGTATTTGTGCTGGAAAATTTTAACCCTGAGGGTTTTTTTTTTTTTTTTATTTAATAAAAAGCATAAAATTGAAAAGTATATCGTTATGTCCAATTGTGCTAAATAATCAGATTTATGGAATTGGCTAGTGATTTTTACTGTACACCAGTAAATATGTTTCTCTACCAGTTTAGTATAATAGTTTAATTTATTTTATAGTGCATTCAAAAAAAATTTTCTAGTCGAGCATGTAGGGTGTGGCTCTTAATTTCTCATTTTTTTTAATAAAAAACAAATATTTTTTTGACCATATTTAATAGAAAACAATTAGATCTTCTATTGGTGTATGGAACATGCCGGTACCGTAATAAAGGTGCTTTTTTTTATTGAAAATTGTGATCTCTTGCTAAGAAAGAAAAACTCTTTATTAACAAAAAAACCACACTTAATGCTGTGTTGGGATTTAAAAGTGAGAAGGGAAAGAAAGTTATAACAAAAACAGTAGTGAGGAAGAGTTAAAAAAAAAAAATTTAGTATTTGGATATGTAAGAATAAGATGAGAAAAAAATTGAAAGAAAGTAAATTTATTATTTAGATGTAATCAGAAAGTAGAAAGAAATAGAAATTATGTATACTAAATAACCATTTTTTACTCATAAACATTTTTTTATTGAATTTCCCAATATTCTTCTACAAAGATCTTTTAGTAATTTTAAAATTTAAACTAATTTTAGAGAATTATGATAACGTAAGAATTTGTGGGACTTAAAGAATTTATTTCTCTTCTCATTATAATTTGTTTCTTCCTTTCTTTCAATCCAAATTCAAAATAATTTAATCCATCCCCTTTCAATTTTTTCTCTAATAAATCCCACCAACCAAACACACTTTAAATTCTGGGGTTCTAAAAAGTCAAAAACCTACGAATTTTATTTTATTAGACTAATAATAATAAATTTTAAAAGTTAAAACCTCGCCAAAAACGAAAAAGAATAAAAAAAAATCTTAAGACCAAAACGCAGGCGCTTTTAAGTAATGTTGCTTTTATATATATATATATATATATATATAATATAATAACAGAAGATTAAAAAATATTCACATATTTAAGTGGCACTCTCTAGTGTTTGAATTTTTAAAATCTTAATTTCTAAATTTTTGAATTTTTAAATTTAATAAATTCTTGATAATTGTAGTCTTTCATATAGTATTATAATAGAATTTGGATTTCAATAATAATTATAGTCTTTTTTAGTACTTTATTCAAATAAGAATTTTAATTCTAATAAACTTGAGAATTCCCATATACATATACTATTTTTTTTCACATTATAAAAGTACAGTTATCCCCTATTTGCATTATTTTTATTTGTTTTTTCTTAACTAAATTTCTCAATTCTCTATTTCTCATGCCAATATGCCATGGTTGATTTTTTTTTGCTGTCCAACGATATTTTAATTATATCTTCTTTTTTTTTGCAGATTAATGGCTGACTAAAGTTAATTACCTTCCTTCCTTCCCTTGGACAGTCGGGCGTTTGGTTCATGTAGTTTGGAAAGTTAGAGGTCAAAGATTGATGATGCTTCGATAGTTCTAATGGTGACTAAAGTAAATTAATATCACCTAAGCTGAAAAAATGCAAGTAAATATTAAAGATGACAATGGAGAATGTTCTTAAATATTTTACCATATTTCTTCTTCTGAATGGAGTATTAAGGTAATAATTAATCTCTCCTATAATTCTTATTAATCTTAATTTCATTGCCTTTTATTTCTGTGTTTAACATGTTCATAATTCTTCATATATTATTTATTATTAAGCCTTATGTATCTTCCTTTTTTTTTCCCTTTTTTTTAAATTACAACACCTTATTTTTGCTTTTAGAGATATTTTATAAATTATTCTTAGTGAAATTACTCGTTAATTCTTAGCTAGGGAGATATAATGCATTGAATTCATTTCTTAATTCCAAAACCTTAATCTGATCTCATAGTTTAGGAATATTGCATTAGAGATACGGTAAAATTATTCCTGTGATTTTATTCACGTGCACATATATGTCGGCAAGTATTTGATTATGTCAACGAAAAAAAAAACCAATTTAAATTCTTTGTTTTTTTTTTTTTTGTGTGCAGATGAAGCTAAAAAGAAGAAAAATAATAGAACTCGAACTCAAACTCAACTAAAGTCTTGAGTGAACAATACCATAAGTTCAACATCAACTAAAGGTCGCAGTCTAACTGACTGTATTGATATATCTATTTGCACATAAATGTTTTTTAATGTTTTATATTATTATTTGCACATATCTTTCTTTGTAGTAGTGTGACCTATTTTTGGTAATATGTTTAAATTAAGGGTTAATTTTAAAAAATAACACATTTTTGCGTTTTTAAATAAATCTAACACAATTTTTAAAAATTAATAAATCAAGTATAGTTTAAATATTTTTTAACAAATCTATCACAACCTTTAACAACTAACAAGTCTAGTACAGTTTAATTATTTTCTAATAAATTTAGCATAGTTAAAAATAATCAATTAAAGGTAACTGAATCCCTTAATATACAAATATAACATGTCTATATCTACATCTAATACAGTTTAAAACCTCTAAATGGCATATGTGTATATGTGTAAACTGAGAAATTCAGTTATTTTTAACTGACAGTGTACTAGATTTGTTAGAAAATAATTGAACTGTATTTGATTTGTTAATTTTTAAAAGTTATGTTAGATTTATTAAAAAATAATTAAAATGTATTAGATTTGTTAATTTTTAAAAATTGTGCTAAATTTATTAAAAAATATAAATGTGGTGTTTTTTTTTTTTAAAATCAACCCTTCAATTAATTATAATTATGATTCTTTACTCTGAGTGATAAAAAAATTCATACTCAAAAGAATGGTAAATTTAAAAAATTATGTATTAAAATTAATATTGAGATTTAAATTTTATGAATATTAATATATATTATTTTTTAGAAGATTCTCTCATTATCTATAGTTGTAACTATAGTTAGACATTCAATTTACTTACTTATAATATATCAGGTATTTACTCAATTTGTGGTAGCGATTATTCATGTATTTTTAGAGTAGTAAATATAATAACCTGTGTGACGAGTAAGTTTTAATACAACTTTTTTATCAAAGTTAATATCAACAAATTTAACAAATCCACGTATTGCACAGTCTTAATACCAGCGGAAACACTATAAAGGCATATTCACATAAACATTATAAAGCCACTCGAGCGCCAGCGTACTTCCCCCTAAGTCCGGTATTGCAAAATCAGTGCAGGTATTGGATCTCTTTTTTCTGTTTCGCCCAAAAAAAATTATGGCATGGTTTATTTATTATTATTATTATTATTATTATTATATTTTTTCTTTTCAGTGATCGGAAGTTAGAGCTCTGAGAAGACTCTTGCAAGCTTTTCGTGCCGTGGCGTTTGACCGTATGACTATGAAAAAAAAAAAAAAAATTTGTGTAAGTAATTTGTAAATAGTTATTGATTTTATTGTCAATGAAAATTAGAAATATTTTAAAGATTGGCTTAATATAAAGATGCATATATATATATATATATAATTTTGTTGAATATCAAATGATCAACTTGATCGTATTATTTGGTAATCATAATACCCTTCCTCTCTCTCTCTAAAACTTGATTTATGTTATCTTATGGGTCATCTTTGTATAGTTTAAAAATACGTTCTTTTATCTCTACAAACTAATTAAATGTAATGTTTTTAATTTTACATAATTTTTCCTTTTAGACAAATCAATGATGCCCACACCATTGAATCTAGAGAGTTTCAATCTTTTGAATGGCAGCTCCAATTGATTTTTAAGATTGAATCAAAGTTTTATCATGTGACTTATTTATAGTGGGATACAGCTTGCAACATTATCAGATAGGAGGCCTTATGAAAGATTGGAGCTCCTACACTTGAGGAATACCGTAGAGGCACTCTCTGAAACCTTAGGAATTTTTGTTATACATAAATAACTATTCACCTGGCCTGATAAATTGTTAATCAACCACTTTTTTGGTACATTTAATTTGTTATGCGATTATAATAAATATATTTCTTGATATTTTTTGAAGAGCTCAACTAATTTCATTATATTTATTATAAAAAAAAATAGTGTTTGAGTCCAAAAATCTTAATAATGAGAATACAACGCAGTTTGAGAACAAATTTTATAATTTCGCTCAGCGTGCGGATTATAGAGTAGGGATATGATATGCATTTATTTAGTCATAAATTTTTAAATATTTTTCATTTAAGTCTTAAATTTTTTTGAGATTTCATTTCAGTCCTAAATTTTTTAATTTTACTCCAAATGAGTCCTTCCATTAATCAAACTGTTAAAAATTACTATTAACTAACGAAATTTTTTTTAAAAAGGTAAAATGTATTATTTAAATTTTTTTTGTTATTAAATGCTTGTATTTTACTCTCAAATAATAACATGTAAGTTAAGATTTTGAATTTTTTTATTTTTATTTTATTTTTTTCAAGATTACACAACATATTTCTTTTAACTGGTGAATTAAAATAGTGTATTTTACATATTTTTAAAAATTTTTGTTAGTTAACAGTAATTTTTAACGGTTTGACTAACGGAAGAACTGATTTGGAGTAAAATTAAAAGTTTAGAACTGAAATAAAATTTTAAAAAAATTTAGAATTTAAATTAAAAAAAATCTACAAATTATATATATATATATATATATATACATAGAGAGAGTAGTGAGTAGTAAGATAATAAATCGTAAGCAGAGACTGGGAGAGCGGCCTCCTCAGTCAGTCCTCAGCCAAGCCGCTACCCACAGAGAAATTAGCATCGGCGGCGGCGGCATCAGCGGCGATGGAGGGAAAGAAGATGGAGAATAAGAAGAAACCCTCCACTCTCTCTCTTCAGCAATTCGTCTCCATTATGTCCCCTTTGATTGATCTCGAAAAGGTCTCTCTTTCTCTCTCTCTCTCATATTATTATTTCTTTTGCTTTTGCCCAAATTTTAACAATTCGAATTTCTATTCATTGACCAATGAGTTTTCTTTTAGAAAAAAGAAACTATTTTTGACATTTTCTTTTGGTGTTTTGAATTGGGTCGATCTTGTTTTGGATTCTTGATTTTTGATTCCTTGATAATTTTCAATGTCAATGTTATTTTTCTAATGATAGGAAGCTGAGATAACAGCATCTATGAGCTCAGGGGCCTCCAGAAACTTGGATTCTGCTCAAAAGAGGGGCTCTACCATTCTCAATTTGAAATGCGTTGATGCTCAGGTAGCTATCTATCACCCTTCTTTATCTTTTATTTAAGTTTTAATAATTGGGTTCCTTGACAAAAAAAAGAAAGAAAAAAAAGAAGAACAGAATTCCAGAAAACGCATATACTCTTTGTCTGTTCATAGTTGAATCTGCTCTAACTTTGTTTAAAAAAAAAAAAAAAAGTAGAATGCAAGTTGGAGTAAACATCTTTTCTCCACGGTGTTGGAGCCTCGCCCTACCGGTCTTTGGATTAATATCTCAAACGGAAAAATAAAAATCTTATGACATTTTATTTGTTGTTTTCTGTTGTGGGGATAGACAGGACTAATGGGAAAAACTCTTCTTGAGTTCCAATCTAACAAAGGAGATGTTCTTCCTGCACACAAGGTGAACTGTCCAAGAGAACTTTCTATTTACTGTTTTTATTTCTTTTTATTCCCTTTCACATACTATTTTCCTTTGTTCCTTTTGAACAAAGTTATGTAAAGGTCACTATGAAGTATTATTGTATCGGGACTATAAATGATGAAGCCATTGGTTTACTACTCTGAACTGTGGATGTGCAATACTTCTGTAGTTTATTACACCATAAGAATTCATACCGCTAGCAATTTCTTGAATATGCCTGCAATTGTGTTTGCGCAGCATAGGAGGAAGAATGGTTATTGTTCTGACATCCCCTCATTGGATAAGCATGGTACAAAAAAACAAAGCAAGAGGCATGTAAATTTGTTTTGCGAGGAGCACAACTGGCTAACATATCAGACTACTAGTTTTTAGCTTATCTAATATCAATTTCTAAGATTAGTATTAGAATTACATTTTTTTTCTCTTTTACTTGAGGAAAATGCAATTACCTTAAATATTTACCTATTCAAAATTCTATAAAGTAAGTTCTAGCTAGTAGCAAAATAGTTCGTGAGTCTTATATTGTAAATTTCCACATGGAAAATTCTCTTAGTTATTGTAGCTATTAATGACCATTTCTTTTAGTTATTTGTTCATCCCTGTTTGGGAACTCAACATGTGCTTTTATATCTCGTTTTTCAGTTTGGGACACATGATGTGGTTGTTTTAAAACCTAACAAGGCTGATTTAGGATCTCCTGCTCTTGGCCAAGGTGTGGTTTACCGGCTAAAGGTAATCCTGGCTTTCAAATGTGGTATTTGGGCTTACATGGTGGTCTTATTATTTCTAGTTACACATAATCTTTATCTTGTGTTCTGCTGACTATTTGGTTTTCACGTTTTGCAGGACTCTTCTATAACTATCGCTTTTGACGATATTCCAGAAGAGGGTTTAAATGGTCCCCTGCGTCTAGAGAAAGTGGCGAATGAGGTTGAATTTGAACTATTCAACTTTTCTAATTGTTTATATATTTATATTTTTAAATGAGCTTTACTTTTCATGGTTGCATCCTTGAATTTGATTTCATCTCCAATTTGTAGTTTTGTTGGTATTTATGAGCTGTTCGATCTTGGTTTATTGTGAGAATTTATCATGCTGGTGTGATCTTCTATCAATAATCACAATTGAGAATCATACTGAGTATCCTGTACCAATGAAATGGGTAATTGGCCAAAGGCATAACATTAACATCCTGATGTCTATTTGAAGATAAATCTCATTGTCATATTATCCAGGCTGCCTCTTTTCTACAATAATAATAATAATAATAATAATAATACAAAACAAAAGAAATTCAGACCATGCTTATCAGATTGGATCGCTACGATTTTGATTTCTTATGCAGGTGACATATCGCAGGATGAAAGATGCCTTGATCCAATTGAGCAAAGGTGTACAGAAGGGCCCTGCTGCTGATTTAGTTCCTGTCCTGTTTGGAGAACGACCACCAACCATGTCAAAGAAGGACATTGCATTCACTCTGTTTAATTCCAACCTTGATCAATCACAGGTGTGTCTGTGCGTACCTGTGCGGGTGGCTGTATGAGGGTGTCTGGCAGTTCTTGCAGAGTGCAGACATGTGAATTATAGCAATTTACTCTACCATTTGGATGGGTCATTACTTTGTAACTTTTCAGGCCTTTTTTAGATCATTCAGTCTAATTATTAAAGCTGCAGTGATAAGTTAAAAGATAATAGCATAGGAACATATTGCCTCTCTTAGATCAGACGTAGGCTTTTTTCGGTTCTTTACTGTTGTCTATGCATTCTGCATAAACATTTGAAGTTTGAAGATGCTGTTTTATCTCTTTCTTTGTTTACTCTATTTTTTTTTTCCCTTGTTGGGCCGTATCAATTTTCTTTTTTTTTAATTATATCGATGGTTTGCATGCTCAAGTCTTGTAATTGTTAATGCTAAGCTGATGTCACATTAATAATTGTAATGCCATCACTAATGCAAATGGACATGCTGCTTAATAAATCCATTTTAGCATACTTGAGGATTTTTATGCTGTTCTGTGTCTTAAATTCCTCCTTTCTTTTTGGCAAGAAAGATGCAATTTCCAAAGCCTTGTCAGCAAAGAATGTATTTTTGTTGCATGGGCCTCCTGGAACCGGGAAAACCACAACTGTAGTGGAAATCATCCTACAAGAAGTAAAACGTGGATCAAAGATTCTTGCATGTGCTGCTTCAAATATTGCCGTTGACAACATCGTAGAGCGACTTGTTCCCCACAGGTAGACTGATGTCCTAAATTCACCCTATTATCAATGTAATCAAATGTATGCTCTGAAATCCAAGTAGTGGCCATGCTCTGCTATCCTTCCATGCTGAGATGCTGAACAGTTGGCAAATAGAAGGGACTTTATGCTAATAGGGATCAGCGTCCTTTAGGGTCTGAATTTTGTTTAAACTTGCTACTTTTGTCCAATAGAGCTGTTGTGTTCAGTTGCAAGTGTTACTAACCGCTTAACTAGTTGATCCTTACAGTTGAGCTGAGTTGGAAGTATTTTCCTGCTGCATATCCTTCTTTAAACCAACCCTTGCTGAAACTAAATCAATTTGATAGGCTAATCCAACTCACTAAAGCATAACTCGTGCATGATCCAAGTGGTGGGAGGCCTTGGCAACTTGATCTCAATTGGGATATTGGGCAGCACAATCGCTCAGTTAGATAAAAATAGTATGATGCTGCTTTGTCATGCATTTGTTGTGTGACATGATATGGATGGACGAAAAATCTATGGCTAAGTAATTTTAAGTTTTTTAATTTGATAAAAATTTATTTATTTTTTTAAAAACATAAATAGAAAACAATAATAAAATGGAAATTGCCTTGCAACCAAACAACATTTAAGTAGATGATGCTATATAGCAATAGATCAAATAACATTGAAAAATCATTGAAAAGAAAAAAAAAAAGGAAATATAAGACATGAAACTGAGGGAGGAAATGAGACAATATTTGGAGTTTCTCATTCTGTTCATGATAGCTTTACTGACCTCAAGTTACATTGATAATTATGCCATCTTTTCTGTAGGTTATTTATGATGCTCTGTATACCCCTTTGCACTTAAGTATCAAGCAAAGAGAGCTGCTTTTTTCTTTATTTTGAATTGTTCCTGAATTTATCTTTTGTAAGAGGCCTATTGAGGCGAATGCACAATAAATAAGAAAGTTTCTGGGAAATAAGCTGGCTTTGACAAAGTGTTTCAGATAGCTTCTGGTCCCGAGCTTGCATAAATTTATCATTAAATTGGACTTTTTCTTTGTGGAAAAGACCAAGGATCAGTTCCTTTATTTAACCAAGTGCCAGATGGTCATATTAACTTTTTAGACGCCATAGCACATTTTCTGAACATGTTGCAATTTGGCCCATGAACCAGTTTTCTATACATGTTGCATAGTAATATTGCATATTAATTGTTTGGTTTCATCTGTTGGGTTTCGTATCTGTACTTCCTTGTTCTAATTTCCCATTCACTTACAGAGTAAAGTTGGTGAGACTGGGCCATCCTGCACGCTTGCTACCTCAAGTATTGGACAGTGCACTTGATGCACAGGTACATTAACATAAATTTTTACGAGGGAAAAAAGAATTATAATGCAATAATGGGTTTGTTATCTTCATGCTTATGTTTTTAAGCTGCATGTATACATGCTCTCCTGTTGTGCAGTTCATTCGTTGCCTATTATGTGCATGTCTTGAAAATATTGATTTTGTCTTTTTACATATAGTGGCAGCATTTCATTAATGCTTTGTGACCATATGGTTTTTATGCATTATTGGTGTATTATTATTTTTACTTTACATCCAAAAGTCCTTTGATTCTTGTTGCAAAGCACTTCATGTTAAGTCCCTTAACAACTGTGCAATTTTTTTTCTTATATATTCAATTCTTTGGTGTCAGGTCCTAAGGGGGGACAATAGCAGTCTTGCAAATGATATTCGGAAGGAAATGAAGGTATAAATTTTGATTACAATTGTTACGTGCTACAAAATCTACATTTTGATGTTTCAAATAGATGGCCTCTGTCTTATTTTGTTTAAGTAAGGACATTGGAATGGAGGATTTGTTGTTAACATAACAAGAAGCTCTATTCTTTTATTTCTATGTCTTTAATCTCCTCCTTGATGCGAGACTCCATATCATGGTTTTGTTTACATGCGTAGATCTCTTCCTTGAGGCCTGACTTTTTAACCAAAATGTTCAAACATATAGTAAATGAATGCATTCATTTAGTTTAACTTGATGTAGGTCACTTATGATGTGAATAGTGAGATCTTTGGTGTCTGGCAATGACTAATAAGTATTGATTTGTTGGCTTACCCAATAGGCCATTGGGTTGGAGAAACATGGGGTTCTATGCCCTTCGAAACAATCTTTGATAGTTTACTGCATACCTTTGTGCCTCATGAGATGCTTATCCCCTTGTGTTGATATGATTCTTTTTAATAAGGATTATATGAATTTCAGCAGAACATTTAAAAATGTAATTTAATTAAACGTATTCAATATTAAAATGGAAGATTTTGGTGAGTAAGAGGAAGAGAGGGGATAGATCTCTCTTGGTGCTTGCTGCTCTTTTGGAAATAAGAAGGCTGCATATTCCTCTCAGCAAAACTGATTAAGAGAAGGTAGCCAGTGTGGAAGACTCTTACATTGTGGAATTTAGGGAAGGGTCAGATTTATGCAACCGTACCCATGTTTTCACAAATAGTTTGTTTGTGCAGCTTGAACTTATGACCCCTAAGTTACAATGAAGTAATCTTACCATTACAATAAAGCTCGCCCTAAGCAAAATTGATTAAAAGGGAATGAATTCCCTTCGCCCCGCAGCGGGGGTGGGGTGGGGGGGGGGGGAGAGAAAGAAAAGGAACATAATCTTCATGCGAGTGAAATCATTAACGTTGAATATTCTGCGAGAGTAGTAGGCCTCTCTGTTACTAGTTGCTACAATTGCTGGTTTTGTCAACATTGCCTTCTGTGCATAACAAGAATTGGGGGACAAAATTGCAAGTGTTTTTAGTATTGTTAGTCATCCTTTCTGACAGTCAAAAGAAACAGTCACTGGGTAATCTTTTCTAGAGTTTTTCATGGTGATTTTTTGCTTGGCCAGTATTTTGTCCTAACTGCATTTGTTCAGGCATTAAGTGGAAAATTGTTGAAAACCAAAGACAAGAGCACAAGAAGAGACATCCAGAGAGAGCTCAGAGCACTTTCAAAAGAAGAACGCAAAAGGCAGCAGCTAGCTGTGACAGATGTGATAAAAAATTCAGATGTTGTCTTGACAACTTTAACTGGTGCATTTTCTCGCAAGCTGGACAATACTTCCTTTGATTTGGTGATCATCGATGAAGCTGCTCAGGCTCTTGAGATTGCTTGCTGGATTGCTCTATTAAAGGTACCATGATTGTTTGTATTTGTACTTTTGTTAATCTGCTCAATCTGCATCTAAAGCAGTCAGAAGCACTCAAATTATTAAATGCAAGCTGATGATCTTAAAGTACATTTTTACAGGGGTCAAGGTGTATACTTGCTGGTGACCATCTTCAGCTTCCTCCGACTATTCAAAGTGTTGAAGCAGAGAAGAAAGGGTTGGGAAGAACCCTCTTTGAACGTCTTGCAGATCTATATGGGGATGAAGTTACATCTATGCTTACTGTTCAATACCGAATGCATGAGCTTATTATGAACTGGTCATCTAAGGAGCTTTACAACAGTAAGGTGCTAGACCATCTGTTGATGTTGGTTAAATAGTGAAATAAGTAAATAACCATCATAAGCATCCTAAGATTCTTCTTGCTCTTTGTCGTGGTAAATATGTAGATCAAAGCTCATCCTAGTGTTGCTGCACATAAGCTTTTTGATCTTGAGGGTGTAAAGAGGTCATCTTCTACGGAACCAACCCTTCTTCTTGTCGACATAGCCGGGTATGTAGAATTCATTTCATAAAAAAATTTCTGGTTTTGATAAAGAGACATGAACTGTTGTCATCTCTAAAATGGTCTCGGTTACTTGCTGCTTAAAACAAGATAAGTTTTTTTTTTTTAATGAAAAAAAAGAAGAAACAACTGAAATGCTATGGGAAGCAAGAATGATAAAAATGTGCCCAAATTATTGAGTGTGTCAAGTGTTGTCCAATATCTCTTGATTGTCAATTTAATACATATTAATGTGCTTCAGGTGTGACATGGAAGAAAAGAAGGATGACGAAGACAGCACATTCAATGAGGGAGAAGCTGAGGTTGCTGTTGCTCACGCAAAGAGACTTGTTCAGAGTGGAGTCCAGGCATCTGACATTGGAATTATCACTCCTTATGCTGCACAGGTACAGAAATTTTCTGGTCTTCTATGAATTTCTTATGAGCTCAAAAAGTTCTCTATATGGTAAAGGGTTAGACAACTACGAATAAGTGAACTGATTTTCCTTATTGCCAATTCTTAAGTTCTTTGAATAGTTTTCTCTCACATGCTTTAACTAGTGCCGCAGGTTGTCATATTGAAGATTCTGAAAAGCAGTGAAAATAAGCTGAAGGATATGGAAATCTCAACAGTTGACGGTTTTCAAGGTCGGGAGAAGGAAGCCATCATTATTTCAATGGTTCGATCAAACTCCAAGAAAGAGGTATTTTGAGAATCCAAAACATATGTTCTTGTTTAATTTCTGTTAGATTTGCTTAGAATTGTGGCAGCGGAGTTGATCTGCCATTTTTCTAAAAATTTCAGGTGGGGTTTTTGAGTGACCACAGGCGAATGAATGTAGCAGTGACACGAGCAAGAAGACA
Source organism: Carallia pectinifolia (assembly GCA_037832335.1). Lineage (NCBI taxonomy): Eukaryota > Viridiplantae > Streptophyta > Magnoliopsida > Malpighiales > Rhizophoraceae > Carallia > Carallia pectinifolia. Next base: position 10,669,544 of record CM075444.1, read on the forward strand.
GTGCTGTCTTGTTTGTGATACCGAGACAGTGACGTCTGACCGTTTCTTGAAGCGATTAGTTGAACATTTTGAAGAACATGGTGAGTATCTGAGTGCCTCTGAATATGGCAATGAGTGAGCTATTATCTCCATGGAATGAATGTAGCAGTGACACGAGCAAGAAGATAATGCTGTCTTGTTTGTGATACCGAGACTGTGATGTTTGACCCTTTCTTAAAGCGATCAGTCGAGCATTTTGAACAACCTGGTATCCGAGTGCCTCTGAATATTACTATGAGTTATCTCCACAGAAGAGAGCCCTTTGTAACTCTTTCAGAAATATGTTGCAAGGACTTCCTTGCAATATGTACTTTTTGTGAGAGAGAAGGGGGGGGGGGGGTAACTTTCGGCCGCATTTTATTCGGAATCCTTAAGTTGGAAATGTTTGACTAGTGGGCTTTGGGCACAATTTTTACTTAGTTATTACTCTTCAATCACCGCAGTACCGTATAGTGAAAAATTTTGCTAGTTGATGTTTCTTTGAGCCAAATTTCGGAAGAGACCCATAGTGATTCTATACCCCCACCCCCCCTTTTTTCTTTCCTCCCGTTCCAAATCAGCTGCTTTTTTTTTTGGTACTAACAATTAAGAATTGCTGTCCTACTTGCTGCATCAAAAACTAAATCACAAGCTTCTGATTAAAAACGAGCAGTTTGATCAAATTGCTTTCTGCATCAGAAATGATTGGTTTGAGGATCAACTAAACTATATCTGGAAGGACTTCTAGCTAGGGAATCATAATGAGGGTGATCAGGGCAATTGATCCTGGACACCTTCAAGCTTGAACGTATCATTGGAGCAAGAGAGAAATAAAAATAGAAAGGACAGTATATCATACTGATAAAGATGGAGGGTTAGAGCGAGCCCTGTAGTAGACTCTCTCTCTCTCTCTCGGAGTTCTTTAATCTTTATCATGATTCTATGATGCCGAGGGAGTAAATTGGCTACAGCCAAAGGAGTATTAAACTTGCAGCTGATCAACAACGAACTGTAACGATGTCCTAGTTTAAGAGGCAATGGGCGACCAAGCTTGTTCATTGTGAAGTTTGCTAGTTTTACTATTACTTGATTTCCTAGAAGTTCCAAATGGAAGCTGGGAAAGCAAGCTCTTCTTTAACATCAGAAGCCTACTGCTTGATTATCCGCAATCCCGTGCATCTCAATCAGTGAATCCCAATTGAAACTTTTTTCAGCCAAGGCCGCAAGTTCACCGTGTTCTTCTAATTCAGATTCTGGCACGGCAAGAGCTTCTGTGGTATCATAAGCTACTTCTGGCTTCCTTTGATCTTTGAGAATGCCCATCTGCTGAAGGAACTCATTCAGATCAATCTGTGGTTTCTCAGCCCCATTGATTTCTACTGTTTTTTCTGACAATATTTCCACATCTTTCTCCGTAACCAGAGGATCTTCTATGTGTAATTCTTCATTTACAGTCTGAAAATCAATTTTGGAATTAGAGGAAGGTGACATAGAAGCATTATTTGTAGAGCATTGGCCAAGAACCCCATTTTTCTTCAGTTCTTGAAGCCTCTGTTGAATGATACGAGCGCTAAGTTATGCATGAATATTAAGCAACCCGCAAGAAGGAAACATGGGAAGGAAGCTCTTGGATGGAACCCAAGTGTGCTTTTGCAATTTCTGTAAGTGTTGGAGCTAGGTTGAAGATGAGGTAGGTTGAGACAAGCATCTGGACCATACAATTTCCTGGCAGCCTCATCATTGGCCATGGCAGCTTCCTCAGCTGCGGCAAAGGAACCCAACCAGCGTCTGGTTCTCTTCTTGGGTTCCCTGATTTCTGCCACCCATTTTCCCCAAGTTCTCTGGTGAACCCCTCGGTACTCACACGTTGCGTCTTAAGGGCTGCCTTGCCTCTTGTTGGTCCTTTCTTCCTTGGTTTCAGTGGAGATCTGCAATTTTCCATTAGAGTGTTATTGGTGGAGTTGGTCAGAGAGAGTAAGCGTAGTGAAGAGAGTGATTTGATTAAGAGTTGGGGAGTGACAGAGCAGTGGGCTGGTAAGGCGCGGGATTTTGTGGAGAGTGGAGTGCAGCTTTGATTTAAATGTCGTCACGTTTCGTTAGGCCAATTCCTGCTGCCCATGTGACTGTTTGTGAGTGCTATTAGATTCTCTGGTTAGGATGTACAGGGATGGACTAGATTGTTAGTTGATTGCGTTCTTTCAATTACTTTTTTTTTTTTTGTTTGAGTCTAATGACTTGACTAATCTGGACTGATCTAGACAAAATTTCAAAGAGTAACAAAGGTCTCCTAATAAATATTTAACGTAACTGCATTCCCAGAAACTCAAATTCAATATTTCTGGTTAAGCGGTGACGAACCCCTTCTATCCGCACAAGCGCATGCTGATTCTTTCAATTACTTAGGTTTCGAGTTTTAACCGCTACAAGGTTGGCTCAAGTGCCAAATTTTACATGGGTATATATTAACAGAGTAACTTATATATTAAAGCACTTGGCATTGTGTGCAATCACGGGCTCAAATCTTAATCATGACAAACAAATCTTAATCATGACAAACAGTGAGTGAGACGAAATGTAAATTAGTCTTACTGAATCTTGCTCTCTCGAGATTTTGCTCTCTCGAGATTTTAGTGTAGAAAGTCTGACTAACGTGTTAGATATGTAAGAAATCACTCATTATTACCCATATGTTTTTTTTTTTTAAAGAGAAACTTATATGTTACGCAAAAGATTAAACACTTGTTTTTAAGAGGGTGACAAGGTAAAAATATGGAAGGATAAATTGAAATTCTTGCTCTACCCAAGCAGCAGCACCTAGGCCGACTGCTCATTCCCTGAAATGCTTCCAATACAGTGAGAGATTGAGCCTAGGATTCCAAACAACTAGTGCTTCTACTTTCTTCTACAAATGAGTTGAAATTCCACAGGGAGACAATACACCCACCTCACAACAATAAACAATTTCCATTTTCACGAGCCCCATTTCACATGTTGTCCTGCCATTCTCAACTTGATTCCCGAGACCCATTTCACCTTTATCCCATGCCATCCTCTCTCTCTCTCTCTCTAATACACAGACACGCCCCAAGAGTTCAAGTCTTCCAGGTATGCATCCCTCAAGCAACACAAAATTGCCAATATCTACAATTATCCTTTACCACGGTGAAGATCGAAGGGTGAGGAAAGGGAAATGCTATGCCTAGCAACCATGGCCTGCCCCCCACCACTACCATCTTTGGTTATGCTCTGCTTAGTTCCAGATTAATAACTACATCGTAAAGACCAGCTTTGGTTCGTTATGGAGAGCTCGCAATAACAACAGGCAGATAGCAACCTGCAACTCAGCTTTTTCTTACGCAAATATGACTTTCCTCTCATGTGTTGAACTTAATTGCACTTAAGCTACACACAAAAAAAAAAAGAAACAAAAGAACATACACAATATGTAAGTCCAAGAAGAACCAAGATGCAACAGGTTGGAACAAATAATTTGTCTCGCTATCGTAAACAATCAGAATGCAAGAGTTAAGCACACCCAATGATTAATGAAAGCATTGAATTAGAGGCAGATGAATATAAGGCATCCATGTAAGAATACTGAGCAACTCACAAGTCTCTATTTGGATTTAGGGCTCCCTCTGCACATGTTCCTCCATTTATCTTTAAGGTCCACTGGGGTACGACCTTTCATAAATACAAAATTGCCATACTCCAAAATTTCCTTCCATGGAACCTTTCTGCCGTTGTCACTTGAAAATTTTTGCACTCCCTCCTGCAGCAAATAGTGCCCAAAGATCCGCATCAATAGCAAAAACAGAGAGAAACTCGGCACAATATGTAGACTAAATAAAACTCAACCAAGCCTCAGTGGGTCCATACACAATATTTTGTTTCCTGATGCATCCTTTCACCAATATTTTTCCTGGTCTAAGACTAGACATTCTGATGTTGTTGTGATAGTAGATCCTTTTCTAGCACATCTGCCAGGATCTTCTTGGTTCATCTTTTTTCTTATGCACTGACTTCTTCAATGCAGTTAATGTTTTGCGCCAGCAGACCCATATGCTAATTTAAGGAATGAAAAAACGATCTTAGATTCTAATACATTAACTTCTTCTCAATGTGGGTAACCTCCACAATTCAACAAGTGAACTTGACTATTTGCCCAGTTTTTCCTGTATGTCCACGCTATTGCTAAAAAATGGAAAATGAAAAAGAGAAAGCAAACGCCAAAACCAGTACCACCTAATATTTTGAGAAAAAAGATGAGACAAAAGGTAAATGTGAAGCAAAATATTTATATTTTCAGTACTAATGTCAATGGCAGTGAAGCAACGGTGATGAAGCAATGTAATGTAGAAGGAAGTACCTTAAGCATCTGTTCCTCTTTGGCTATCCATGGAACTTTCTTTCTCCTCATCTGAGGACTTGCAGGGTACGTGCTACAAAATCAGGAAGGCAAATATGTCAATTATCATTACGACATTAAATGCTGGAGATGTTTGTCATAGTTCAAGTTTTCTTTCCCCTTTATAAAAGAAAGTGAAAGTGCATGAAGCAAAGCTGATGCATTTTTCCTTTTTTCATAAATATCACAAAATGCCAGACATGTTTCCAAAAACAGGCACATTTGCTGCTTTCATGTTTGAAGTGCAGTCAAGGTGTTCACCACATAACATTATTAATTGATCCTCATCTCAACTAATCAAGAACCCCATTTTTCTTCAAATGATTCAGCTCAAGTTATGGCATGAGTTTTGATTTTGAACTAGAGATACTTTTGTTTTGATGAAATTTGTTCTAGGAAGAATAAGAAAGGTGGTGGCTATGCATGATGTTCGGGGGACCCCAAAAGTGGAGGTTATATAGCTGTTTTCATTGTTCTTGACTTGTGTACATCACAATATTAGATTGAACTCTTTTCTTATATATATGTTTATTACAAAATCTTATATCCAACCCAAAAATTTTCAGCTATTAGGTGGTTGGACAGAAATTGAACCACAAGCAACCTGGTGCAGACAAGGGAGACTGAAGTTAGTCTCTCATACCGTGTGTTTTTTTTTTTTTTGGTGCTAGAAGTCTCTCATACCATGTTATGAAACCTCATGTCCACCCAAAAACTTGAGGTATTAGGTAGTGAAATTCGTCAACGTTATAAGGCAGGGCACATCTCTATCAAAAAGATATTGGTTTGTTACAAGATTGGTGAAATGGCTTGGACATATTTGTTCACTAAGTATTCTCATATGTTCTCTGCTCCTATTGATTACCTCCTTTCCTCCCCTTTGTGTGTGTGCACGATGATAGTATAGAAGCAGAAAGGCCATTCAGAGGGGTACTAGTATGAAGATATTAGTGGACTGCAGGAATACTGAATTTTCCGAAGGAAGTGAATATAGCAATTTAGAGTACAATTGCAATGAAGGGTGTGTGCAGACAATTGATGGCTGTTCAAAGGTATGACAAGCCCATGTGGATTTTTAAAGCAGACTAAATGCTTGCCACTTTGTAAAATAGCATGATCAGGATGAAAACTGCTGAGGGTAAGAATAGAAAAACAATTTAGTTTGGCGTTCTGGAATGACAGCTCACTTAAATCACTGATTCTTATAATCTTGAGCAGAACTTGAAATTTTAAAAACAAAAAAGAGAAACAGAAAAAACACAACATAAAACTTGCAACCATACCAAAATGAACCCAAGGATTCCAGAAATATACGGACCCTAAAAGGCAGATCTATTCTACCACTGAAAAATGCATGAAAGAAACATAGTAATAAATCCTGAAAGCGCTTCGAGCAAATGGATACTTACTATTGCCTCTCACCCCTACGCAATCTCATGGAATAATCAGATATTATTGTTTTTTCATCATCAGGCCTATCTTCTCCGTCAACATTAATGCCACAAACATATTTCTTTGAATAATCAGTGGTTTGTCGCTCTGAAGCTTCCCTCTCAGTTCCTCCATCAACATTTTCAGGGGTTTTGCGAAGATCAGTATCATCTCCATTCTGTCCCAAGATGTCATGCTCTTTAGTTTGCAATTGGCTATTTTCAGATGTTTCGTCTCCATCAGCATTAATCCTACAAACAGGTTTCTTAGGTCCATCGGTGGTTAGTTGCTCTGAAGATTCCCTCTTCATTTCCCCATCAATATTTTGATGGGTTTTGTGAAGATGGATTTCATCTCCGTTCTGTCTCAAATAGCCACGCTCTTTCGTTTGCAATCTCTCGGCAGGCTTCTTCAGTAGATGATCTGAACTAGAGTGAAGAAATGCAATTAGTTCCTTCTTGGCTAATGAGGCTTTCCTCTTAGATTCGAGAAATTCAGAGGTAGCAAGAGACAGAGCACAGAAAGGACAGTAAAAGCAGCTACTGTCATCAAATTTCACTGAAGAAGCCAAACAATTCACATGAAATGCCAACGGGCAACCAGAACCACTACAAACTAACAACTGACCACCTTCACCACATTTTGCACAAAGATTTTGCTCTGTCCAGTCAGCTGTGTCCAGGGAATCGTGACTTAACATCCATTGAGAGCTCAAGAAATGACTCTTCTTTTTAGCAACATCAACCCTCTCATGATGATGTTCATTGCTATCAGTTGTTGTGTCTTCCTTAAAAAAATGTGTCATTTCATCTTCAACTCCAACACTAGTCCTATAATAATTATTCAATGCCACAGTATTTAGCGAGTTTAGCTGATTACCATGATCACTAACATCTTCAGCTTTATCAACAGAGCCTTTAGGCTGGTTTCTTACGAAGGGGGCACTGTTTGATGTCATTAGTGTAGCATCATCAGCTTCATCCACCAAGATACAGTGATTAGGCCCAGGCCCATCTCCAGAAGTGTCTCGTGGACTTTCACTGGCAATAACAGTAGGATTGTGCTCATGCTCAAATACATCATCACCATTAACATCATGACTCTGTGGAAGCCTCACTGCAACAAGCTCATCACAGACATCATCCGAAGGCACATTTTCCTCAGACCTTGTGATTTGAGATCCTTTTTCCATATATCGACCTTCTTTTTCCACAATTTCGACCACCCTTTCAGAAGAATCTTCCACCAAATCGTTACCATGTATGGGAACCTGTTCAACAGACTGATCCACAAACGAGGCACCCTGCTTAAACCTCTTTGCATTTAAATGATGATCATCATCAACCATATGAGGTAGGTTCTCTCGGTGGCCTCCCACTAGAGCTTCTTCATCCATACTTGTTCTACCTCTCTTAAGGGGCAACAAATTTTGGTTGTGCAAATCACCCCCCACCATTCCATTCTCATTCTCAACCGGCAAACAAGACATATCTTCAGTTGCCAAGTCCTGGGCAGCAGGGTCATTCCATAGAATCCTCCATGTTTTCCCATTATCACCATTATTATCCGCAGAAATTTCGTCACACTCATCAATTGTTTGCACCAGTCCACCAAGTTTCTTCAGCAAAGCAGCACATGGATGTAAACCTCCAATAATTGCACCTTTTAGCTGTTTGTTAACAACAAAGGAGCCACAAGCATGAACAATTAATAAGCACGAATGCACTTTTGTTTTTCTTTTTTTTTTTATCAAAATATCGCGCTATTTTGGCAATAAGCAAACACTGATAAATATAGTTTGCTTCCATGTGCCAAGAATAATAAATCAAAAAAAAAAAAAAAAATCCCCTATAACCTCTTCTAAAGCACATTTTGGCATGGAAGCTCTTCTATGCATAATGAAAGGGCGAAAATTCGATCTCGACAGCTCCGCTCCAGCCATTTTGAAACCTAATTCTGAAATCTGACAGACAAGAAATCCAAGCCTCGATATTATTACAACAGCATCAGAACTCAAATGTCCAAATCCACACGAAACTTGCGTAAAAAAATTTGTCAAAACTAAATAAAGACAAAACCAAAGCAATAGTATCACCATTTGCAGTACAGACTCCAAAACATTCTCGCAGCTCTCTGACAAGTCAAATGGATGTCTCTGATCTGAAGCAGAAGAAACATCATCAAAATTGAGTCCATAACTGCGACCAAACAGATCCAACAGATCCTCCAAGCATCTCAGAGCAACCTTTTCCCTCGTATTTTTCCCCAAATCTTCGGGCAGCTCCGGCGCCGCCTCAACCAAACCTTGAAAGAATTACAAGCCAATAATAATGCCTTTTTTAAAAAAAAAATCGAACCGGCATACAAACAGAGATATTATTCGGTGTGAATTCGAGGAAAAAAAAATTGCAAGCGTACCGAGTAAAATTGAAGTTTCGATTTCGCGGAAGCTTGCTAGGTACTCAATGGCCCAAAGCCACGCAATGTTCGAATCAGTTCCGTTGGTGACATTCATGGCAGCCGCTATGTATCAAATCATTTGAAAATTTTACCAGCCGGGATAAGATTTGCAGATAAACTGATGGATGAATAATTTTGAGAAAATCTTATCGAGAAAAGAAAAATATAGGTAATTCCAGAAAGAGGTGGAAAAAAAAACAAAGGAAACGAAAGAAAATCTAACCGTTAGGCTCAATTTTCTTTGGAACCAAACAGAAGATACTGGGAAGATTGGGCGGCCGACTACCGCGCGTAACGTAAGTTTCTGTTTTTTTTGGGTTTAGGAGCTAATATGCGAAAGTGCACTTCAATTCAGATTAATCAGTTCGACATAAATTTAAGTCGAATTAAATGAATATAAAAAATATAAAATTTTTAAATACATATTTTTTTTATTTATAATATTCAAATTTAAAATTATTTATAATATTTAAATTTAAAATTTTATTTAAAAAAAATTAAATTTTTTACCACTCAAACTAACGAGCATTAGTATAACGGAAGTTTCTTTTCGACGGAACAATCACACGTGTCAAGCCTCTGAAAAAGGGACCCTCCGATTTTAATTCCAAAATAATAACAATAATAGATGAAATTAAAAATTTATAGTTTGTTATTTAAAAATAAAAAAAATAAAAATAGTACTTCACACTCTTGTTCTAATGCCTAGAGAGGAAGACAAATCCTGGATTTCAAAGTCGATTCTAGTGTTAGTTCATTGTCTTGATTTTAGTTTGATTCAATTGAGCCTGATAAAGTTCCATCAATCCTTTAAAAAAAAATTGTCAAAACTTTTCATATTAAATGTAAAAGAAAAGTTTAATTAAATAAAGGACATAAACTTAATTAAAGGTAAATATAATCAACAACTACTCAATTCATTAGTTGCAATCAATGACTTACAATTGATTTTTTGGCTTAGTTACATATAATTACTAATTATAAATTATTTGAATTGATAAGTTTAAATTCAAAATCAAAAATAAATACAATCAATAGTTAAAAAAATTATTATGTAATAATTATAAATAAAGAGTTGCCTATTTAGTTATCAAAACTTAATTAATTATGGTAAATATTTTAATTTTAAAATGTGTGGATTTCGATTAATAGGCAATTCTAGGTACAAATAGTCTTGAAATGTAACTGAACCGACCTTATGGCCGGATTCAAAACTAGAATTGAGGAGTAAGTTCGATTTGATTTCAATTTGAATATGGTCCAATTATGATTCGATTCAAATTCGAATAAGAAATGTAATCGGGTCTACTTCTGGGGATATGTTGAAAATAAATATTTTTTTACCTTAATTGTAATTGAAGGAACATGAATTCTGAAAATATTCTTCAAATTTGATCTCCAAATTTTTTTTTTTTAACTTCAAAAAACATTCATCGCATCTCCAAATATTTTAGAGCATTAAAGCTTCGACTTTTCATAATTAATCGATGAAGTTTGTTTTTTTTTTTTTTTTGGGTGCAATCAATGGAATTTGTTTCGTAATAACGACGATTTAAGGATTATTTTTGTCTACTTAATAAAGACTAAGTGTGGTGCAGTCATTAAGTTGTAGAAAAGCATCTCTTTGGTGCTTTTTCAAAACTATGGTTTGGATGATATCAGCGGCTGCAAAACGTAGTTTAAAATTAATAACCAAACATCTAAAAAATTGATTTTAAGTTTTAAATACAGTTTTCGCACCTCAACGTAAGTTCAACCACACTACCAAACATACCTAGTCACTTCGTCAACTCTTCTACTAATCAAAACAACTAAATGATTATGAAAACTTTTTTCCCACAAAATAATCCTAAATTTTGTTTAAGATTGCAAGTTTATAAATTGCTTCCGTCACAATTTTTTAACTTATAATGGACTTGAGGTTTCAGAGATAGTTTTTGACGGTTTTAGGAGTTTTTTTTTTTATTGTATATATATTTTCGGTGAAGAAGATATCATTGCGAGTGATTGATGACTAATTTACGAGTTCCCACAATGTTACAGAGAAATTGTTTTAAAAACCCTAACACAAAACTGTATTTTAAATAATATTAAAATAAATATATAATATATATAATAATATTTAATTATCTTTTAATTTAATTATCAAATAATATACATCCCATCTAATTCTATTTAATCCAACCTTAAAAAATTCTATGGAATATTTCCCTGGTTTTAATTTGGTGTTGGAGGATGGCTGGGAAAGAAGCGACGTGTGAGTGGCAAAGTCAGCAGACATACAATACAGTTACATTTATTTTTTATCTAACAAAATTTTTTTTATTAAATGCGGTAATCATTAGATTTTTAGATTAAAATCAGAATAACTTTATTTATTTATATCTCATTCAACAATTCTAAAAAAATCGACTTACTTCCAGAACACTAATATAATCGAATATGACTTTATTACTAGAATCTCGATGAGTGAACTTCAGTCTAACACTACGCATAACTGTTTATACCTAAATCGGTCCCCAGTACAAGTCAACCAAAAGGGAGCGCAAGCATAGATATTCGAACTCGAGACTCGTAACGTAAAAACACACTTACTTGCTATTAAACAACCACCTCGAGTAGTATATAGTTACATTCAAGCCCTTCATTTTGGGGAAGGAAAAGTCTAAATAGACTTATTCTCTTAAATATAAATAAATAAATGATATTTTTATATAATATATAAAATATTTTATATTACATAAATAATATTCTATACAAGAAGAAAAGAGATGTATAATAAAATAATACAAAATTACTTAAATCTTTTACATATTAAGTAAAGGATTCACAATATAAAAATAAAATTATTTTGCGTCTATTTATTTTTATAAAATCCTGAATATACTTAATGGTTTCCTTTTAGTTTAAACAAAATATTTTTTTTGACCTCCTTTTCGTTTAAACAAATAGCATGTACTGTAATGTATAATATATATTTTTTATTTTTTTTAATTTCTTACCATTTTTATCTTTATTTATTCAATGTACACATTCGAGTAACTAAAAAATGAGTGTACCTGATTAGACCCTAATCTTACATTCAAGCCCATTCCATTTTTTTTGGGAGAGTTTCCCCAAACTTCTGGGAGTCCCAACTTTTTTTCTCATATGATTTTAAAAATATATTAATATATTCAAAATTTTATTTATAAAGTGATTATAATAAAACTTGAATTCTAGTTAATTTAATCCACACTCTAGCATTTCGGATAACCATAGTACTGTATGGGGATTGAATTTCCAGGAAATTTCTGAAAGCAGAGGAGATAAAAATACTAACAGCTGAAAGTCAAAAGAAGGGAAAAAAAAAAAAAAAAAAAAAGAGGGCAACTATGGGTCGCCTATTCCATGGCGGTTAGTCGCATATTGCCTGGTGGCCTCCTTCGATCGTGAAATATGCATATGAACAATATCTTCTTCTTTTGACTCGCAGTTGATTGAATGGGTGGTTGTTTTCAAAGAAACAAAAAGACTGAACAGGTGGTTGATTTCAGAACAAACAAAAAGATTGAATAGGTGGACCTTTTAGACGGCACGAACGGAAGGTTAGAGTGGGAGAGGAATTTAATTGTTAATAAGATTTGAAATTCTAAATTCAAATTTTATCCTAAATTTTTAAATTTAAAAATTATCAAATTATTAGGAATGTTCCCGCACATCATGGGGGTTATAAATTTTTTTCTATTTAATTTTTTAAAAAATTTGTGTATTGAAATTTAATTAAGAAAATGATAATTCTTATTTTGTCTTTAACCTCAAACAGAGTGGTAAAAATTACGCCAAAATTTTTCTATATACTCAGTTATGCGTATATGAACGAGTGTGAACATGCATTTAAAAATAACTTTATTGATTTAGTTAAAACATACCATCGAGTATTTTTTTATTTAACAAATTCAACAAAAATAATTATAATAATTTTAAATTTTAATAGATTTTCACTTGCATGCCACTTAATTCCTCTTAAAAACTATGAGAAGACAACAATAAGTTTCAAGTTTTATAACGTGGTCATGCTTTTAAAATACCCCCAATATGTACAACACTGCATCTCAGCATTTTTAATTTTTCGTGTTTGATCGGTTTAACCCTACATTCATAGGTCATTTTTGCAACTGTCGGCAATCATTATGCTATGGGACAGAAGCCGCTGACCTTTCCTCACGATAAAGTTGCAATATGTCCAAACTTCCACACACTTTGGATGATTTGTGAGCAATTGAAATTCCATAGTCTGCATTTGGAAGAAAATAAATAGATAAAAATAAATTATTTTCATCGTTACAATTCAAATGAACAGTGAAACAATTACACATAAAATTTAAATGGGAAACAATTACACATGCAATTTTACCTGAAATTGTGGAAGATTATAACTTGTGTAATTTTGTAGTTCAATTCAATTTATCCTGTAAGGTCCAAATAATATCCCACTCACTTATATAGCAGGTAAGTTTTCAAATTCGATTATTATTAATAGTTAATGCCAATTTCGGTTATTATGAATATTAAATGTTAATACATGTATGGAAGGAGAAAAAAATGCCGTTAATACTCGCATAATTGTCAACTAATTTCATTAATTTCTTACGTCATTGACCATTATTAATATTAAAAATTATCGGTTATGATTTTGTTTAATGCTCGCATAATTGCTAGTTATAATCGTTAATGCCAATTTTGGTTATTATTAATATTAAATTTTAATACATGCATGCAAGGAGAAAAAAATGTTATTAATGCTCCCATAATTGTCAACTAATTACCATTAATTTCTTGCCTCATTAACCACTATTAATAATAGTAATTGTCGGTTACAATTTTGTTTAATGATTAAATATACATAAATTATTAGAAAGGGTGAATTGAGAAAATAGTAGAAAATGAAGTAAATTCAAAAAATAACAAAAAGTTTTAAAAGAAAATTCACATAACTTGTCACGTGGCAGCATGGATTAAAGGGAAGCTCTATCTAAACTTCTCTTTTATAATACTCGCATAATTGTCAACTAATTGTCATTAATTTCTTGCGTCATTGACCATTATTAATATTAAAAATTATCGGTTATGATTTTGTTTAATGCTCGCATAATTGCTAGTTATAATAGTTAATGCCAATTTCGGTTATTATTAATATTAAATTTTAATACATGTATGCAAGGAGAAAAAATGCTGTTAATGCTCCCATAATTGTCAAATAATTACCATTAATTTCTTACCTCATTGACCACTATTAATATTAGTAATTGTCGGTTACAATTATGTTTAATGATTAAATATACAGAAATTATTAGAAAGGGTGAATTAAAAAAATAATAGAAAATGAAGTAAATTCAAAAAATAATAAAATTTTTTTAAAAAAAATTCACATAACTTACCACGTGGCAGTATAGATTAAAAAAAATTATATCTAAACTTATCTTTTATACTAATTAAATAAATTATTAATAATTTTAAGTTCTCATTATAGAAATTAAAAAAATAACAATTCTACAACTAAAGCACAAAGGCATCCCCTATGTATGCTATTGGTTTTGCTTTTGTCAAAATAAAAAGGACAAACATCTCCAACCCCCTCCCCCGTCCCAATAAAAAGGACAACAAAATACTACAATGACCAAAATTTAACTTTCAACTTAAAAGTCTTCGTTTATTATCCTCTAAAAAAAAAAAAAAAGTACTGAGGAAAGAAAGGACAACATAACTCAAAGGTGATTGGAAGGGCCCCGTTTCATTTTCGACCACCAATATCCATTTTGATTTTTGTGTATGACGACAACGTTCTTTCCAGTTCAATTCCATATTTTTAATGTGTTAACAATGACGTGCAAACTAATTCCAACACACATTTTTGTCAAATATATGGCCAGTCAAAAGGAGTAAGAAAAAGTATCAATAATATAATAAATTTAATTATTTTTATAATTAAATTAATAAAATTTAATATAATAAATTATTATGTTATTTTTTTGTTACAAAAGAATCAATGTAACTACAATTTTTTTTTAAATTATTGTATTATGTATACTCTTCCTGATCCCACTCTTCAACCACCATTCTTTTTTTTGTTTTTTTTTTGACAATGTAACAACCTTTCTTTTTCGATAAAATAAAAGGCAACTTTGTTATGAATTAATAAAAAAATATAAGTAGACTTTTCTTAACGAAGCTGGCTTTTGACCTCCTCCCTGCCCTCCTCTCCCTCTCTTTTTTTAATTTTTTGGCCAAGATGAAATAAATAAAATAAATAAGCTGCAAACGTCAGGCCCACTCTAAGCCGTGAATTGGCTTTGTAAGATAGCACAGAACAAGTTTCCTTCTCGACCGAATTCTTGTAGGCATCAAAGTCAGCTTACACCTTTTTTAGTTTCCTGACAAGAGGGTTGCAGCAAAAAATCGTATTCTCCAAACCAACCATTTAGATAAAGACAATTGTTGGATGCAGTGTTTTGTGGTGAAGAGAATGACAAGCCTCGCACGTTAAATAAGCTCTATCATTCATCCCATGATAGGTGTAAACTCGTGATGCAAATAAAGTCTAGATGGCTTTTTTTTTTTCTTCCTCAAAAAAGTTCTAGAGGGTTAGTTGGTGAAAGCTTTGAAAAGCAAAATATAGTTAGCATAAATGAGATCGTGAGCAACTATGGCAAAAATGAAAAGCTAAACACCTGATCATAGCTTCATAAGCAATCAGATCATTTTTTTTTTTTTCTCGTATGCACCTTTCATCCCATTAAATTAAAATTAATTTAATGTCAGATCTAACTTAGATGGTGCGATAAAAGGTACGTGTCATCTATTAAAAAAACTAAGATTCAAACTTGAGTCCCCTCTTTGCTTATCCCCTCTCACATGATAGGCGTCCATCTTCAATACAAACAGTAAAAAATTGGAATTACTGCCATGTGAATGACCCCCCAAAGTGCTTGAGCATAAGCATGAGGATGAGGATTTTCTTCTCACAAGACCATCACTTGATCCATCCATCCATCCCAATTGTCACCATAATTCAAGCTAACACATGATGAGTATACACAGCAGCAAGAGACAAGACAATAGTTGTAACAAAGCGATACAATCTTCACCTTTTGCCATTGCAAATCAAGTGGCATTAGATTAGGTGTATTGTACTAAATTCTCCCTATAGGAGGCAGTCAGCCACTCCAAGACTAAAACAATCTATAAAAAGTAATTTCCTTGTGGCTCAAAGGCAAAGAAACTATGTAGACGCCTCCAAGATTTCAAAGTTACAAGGAGACAATAATTGAGTTTGCCTCGTAAGAAATCATTGAAACAGAAAACACCTACCGGTCAACATTCCATTCCTTAACGATGAAAAGAAATTCTGCTACAACACGAAATCCAAATCCAGGAAGAGAATTAGCCTTCTTCATAGTACACGGAAGAGTTCAACTTGTTCTTTCAGAACTCAACTGAAGGTGTCGTGTTTGCCAGAGCCAATTGAAACAAAAAAAAAAAAAAAAAGCTAAAACAAAACACTAATTTGGAAGGTACAGAATCCCAAGATCATGTTCATCTAGATCAACATAGGAAACAAGAATAAATGGGATTGTTGCATCGACTACTGTAAGAACATAGCAGCATCTATACATATGGGAGCTCAATTGTTATTCCTTAACGAAAACAGAAAAAGTCCCCCCCTTTTTTTTTTTTGTCTAATCATGGGCCACTTCCAACAAAATGACAATTCTCGAAACCCCAATTGTCCAAAGTTTTGAAAGACAAGACAAATCAAACCCAAGAAGATTATTATTACAAGAAAGAACAAGAAGCCCCCTAATTGACATACGTTGTACAAGTGCTTGTAAGTTTCATGAATTATTATACAAAAGAAAATAAAAAAGGGTATTGAAATTTGTTTTGTTAACAGCAACAAATATGGGCTTGGAAGATAAAAAAGGAAGAAAATTAGTTTGTGAAACGCCGCAAGCGGAGGTGGAGGCGGAGGTGGTGGGGGTCTACCTGGAGACGCGGAGGAGATTGGTGAGGAATCGAGAGAAGGCGAGGCGGAGGCGAGGGTAGGCCCTCAGGGTGTAAAAAGCGGTGTGGCGGACCAATCTCTGGATGGTGTCCACGAATAGGTTTAGAGATCGGATCGGCGGTACGTACAGTGTCAAAGGCACCGCCGAGAAGGCCACCGCGAAGAATAGTTGCAGCATTTGATTGGTTTGCTTTGCTCTGCTTCTGGTTTCCCACTTTCCACAGAGAGAGAAAGAGAGAGAGACAGAGATAATTTTGACGTGTGTGCGTGGGTAAATGTGGATGCGGCGATGCTTTTGCGTGATGAGGACCATGAAGTTGGTTTCTGTAATAATAATTTGTATGTGTCCACACCGGATGCATCATACGGTAAATGGTAGGGGCCAAACAATTTGGCCAAAATGCGACTAAATTGGGATAAGACAAAAAAAAAAAAATTTGTTTTGAATTAAGATTTATAGATAATATTAAATATATTTAAAATTTAATTTTTTAAAAAAAATATGACTAAAATTTAATTATATAAATATGACCATGAACTTCTATATCATATAACCCCTTTTAAGGTATTGATAGACTTCTGTATTTATTGATTGCGGCAACCGACTTGGTGTAGAGAGGCCAATTCAGACCTTATGGCATTCGGTGGTGGAATATTATCGTGAAACAGATTCAATGAGAGTAAACTTGTGGGGTCAATCTTAAATAAAATAATAGGAGAGAGAGAGAGTGAGTGGCTGAGAAAAATAGGGAGAAAAAAGAAAAAAAATATATATATATACATAGTGTGGATGTGTGCTGGCGTGTGAAAGGCTGAGAGAGAGAACACAAATTGAAAAAGAAGCAGAAAGAGGCAGAAACGTGGACAAGAGAAAAAAAGGTTGGGGGGGAGGTTTGAGAGGTAGGGGGAGTCTTGTTTTCAGACAATTTAACGGTGAATTTTGTTTTGATTGAGTTTATTTTTTTGATATGTTTATTTTGAAAACGTGATCTATACATTCAATGATTCAAATCTTTCATTTGTGTTTTTGGTTCTATTACAATTCCACCTTTTAGTGAAATTGTTATCATTGTTTGGTTGTATATCACCTATATAATGATACTGCTGAGAATTTGTGAATCAAGAATGTGTTTTTTAATAAAACTCTTGTCAATACAGATGAACTATGATTGTGTATTGGAAATACTGTATTGTGATCGTATTATATAGTGAAAGTTTTGCTGGACTAGCATCCCGTAATTTTTCTCTTCATATTGGGGAGTTTTCCACAAAAAATTCTAGTGTCTCTTTATTATTAGTTTACTGCTAATTATTGCTACTTAGTTGGTGATTGCTGGTATTAGAGAATATTGTTATTCTGGCTATTTACTAATCCATAGGAAAAGATGACAGATTCGAGACCATGACCTGTTTGATTTGTTGTGTTGATATATGTTATTATTGTGAATAAATTTTTTTCCCAACAATGGCATCAGAGCTTCTGATTGTGTGTTTAGGATTAATTAAATAAAAGAAGGTAGTACCAGCATGTTTAAGTTGACTGTCTCCAACTATTCGATATGAAAGCCGAGGATGGATGATATACTTTTTTGTAGGAACTTATGCGACCTATAGAAGGAAATAAAGCCAAATCAATAGACAATGATACGAAAAAATGGGAGAGAATGAATAAGAAAACTGTTAGTATGATTCGAAAATAGATCGATAATAGTGTGTTTTAACATGTGGCTTAGGAGACTAATGCCAAATTGGTCAGTTTGAATGAACAGAAGACTGCTCAGAATAAAGTCTTTATTGTCAAAAGGCTTGTCAATATGAGGTACTGTATGGTAGCAATATGGTTGAGCACTGGAACAACTTTTAAGATATGGTGAATCAATTGATAAAAATAGAGATCTCACTAAATGATGAATTGTAAATCTGTATTCTTCTAAGTACATTACCTGATACCTGAGAGACATTGGTGGTAGCACCCAACAACTCAGCTCCCAATGGCAAACTTTTGATGCTTTCAGTGAAAGAGAGTTTGTTCAATGAAAAGACCAGAAGAAAAAAGCAGGGATTCACTTTTCATTCCGAGGCATTTGTTGTAGAGAGACAAGATAATCAAAGGAATAATTAGAGGCAAGGAAGGAGTAGAACCAGAAACTCCAACAATCCTAATAACTGTGACAAGTCAAGAGGCAAGTCCAAGTCTTGGAAGTCAATGAGATGCTATTATTGTGGCAAGCTTGGGCATGACATGACGGAGTACAAAAAATTCAAGAGAAGCCAGTTAAGAGATCGAGGTAAAGAAAAGAAGGAAGAGACAAATACAGATGCAGCTACATCTGATGGGGATGTTTCAATTGTGGTTAGTGATGAGTGTTGTATTAATTTCACATCCCAGAATTACACTTGGGAGATTGATTCAGCAGCTACATACCACTGCACGTCTTAGAGAGAGTTCTTCATATCTTATTATGGCGGCAGTTATGGTTATGTTAAAATGGGAAATGAGGCAGAGTGTTTAATTGTTGGCATTTGTAGTGTTTGCTTGGAAACCAACACCAGTGGCAAGTTAACCCTTACCGATATGAGGCATATTCTAGATGTATGACTCAATTTGATATCTACCAGTACTTTTGATGATGAGGGCTATGTCAGTGAATTCCGTAGTGGCAAGTGGAAACTAAGTGGAGGTAATTTCTTGATTGCAAAAGGAGAGAAAGACTCTTTATACAGGACACAAGTCAAATTGTGTAAGGGGGAGTTGAATGCAGTTGGTGACTCCTAAGTTGAGCTATGACATCAGCGACTTGGTTACTTCAATGAGAAGGGACTAAACATTCTCACCAAAAGGAAAGTCATTCTTTTGTTTGGTACGATTTTTAAAACTTGTGCTCATTGTTTAGCAGGCAAGCAACAGAGAGTTGCATTTCAGCGACCTGTTTCATCCAGGAGATCACATGTTCTTAACTTGATTCATATTGATCTCTTGGTAGTACATTGTATTTTGTTACTTTTATTAATTACCATTCTAGGAAAGTGTGGGCTTTTCAGCTAAAGTCCAAAGATCAGATATTTGATGTGTTTTGACACTTCCATGTTATTGTTGAGAGAGAAATAGGGGAAAAATTAAAAATTATCCAAGCAGACAATGGTAGTGAGTACTGGGGTCCATTTGAACAGTATTGTAGAGAACATGACATTAAGCTTGAGAAGACAGTTCCCAAAACTCCACAACAGACTGGGGTAGCAGAAAGGATGAACCAGACTATTGTTGAGAGGATTAGATGCATGCTTGCTCATGTTAAGCTCCCTAAATCCTTTTGAGCTAAGGCAATGAGAACTGCAACCGACTTAATCAATCTTTCTCTTTTAGTTCCTTTTGATGAGGAGGTACCTGAGAAGGTGTGGCAGGGGAAAAATATTTCATATGATTATTTGAGAGTGTTTGGCTGTAAGGCATTTGTTCACATCCCGAAGATGAGATGTCTAAGCTTGATGTGAAGTCAAAACAGTATCTCTTCCTGGGTTATGGGGTATGAAGAATTTGGCTACAAGTTATGAGATTCAGTGGACAAAAAAGTTGTCAGAAGTAGAGATATGATATTCATTAAAGATAAATTCTCAAGGAATCCTAAAAAAGCTCAGATTGCACGGCCAAATGTTAGAGACATTATTAATGCCAAGGGAAAACAAACTTCCACCACCCGTGATGTATATGAAGAAGATGCTCAGGAGGAAGATGATTCTCCATCTGGTGCATCCACACTTGATGATCATGATATTGAAGGTGGGCAATTAGATCAAATTCCACAGGCACCAACAATGGCACCGCAGGAAGTGAGGAGATCCTCTAGGCCACACATATCTTCAGTATGGTACCGTCTTGATGAGTTTATGTTGATTACAGATGGGGGAGAGCCTAACAGTTATCAAAAAGCCATCTTTTGTGAGCACAACAAAGAATGGTTGAAAGCCATACAAGAAGATATGAGTTCCTTGCATGAGAACCACACATTTGAATTGGTAAAACTGCCTAAAGGCAAAAGTGCACTAAAAAACAAATGGGTATTCAAGTTGAAGACAGTTGAGAATAGCTCATAACTAAGGTACAAGGCAAGATTGGTTGTTAAGGGTTTTGAGCAGAAGAAAGACATTGATTTTAAATAGATATTCTTTCTAATGGTTAAGATGTCTTCGATTCGGTTTGTCCTTGGTTTAGTAGCCAAGATAAATTTGGAGATTGAACAGCTTGATGTGAAGACTGCTTTTCTCTATAGTGACTTAGAAAAGGAGATCTACATGGAACAACCTGAGGATTTTCTAGTTAAGGGAAAATAGTAGCTAGTGTGTAGGTTGAAGAAAAGTCTTTATGGACTCAAGTAGGCACCTAGACAATAGTACAAGAAGTTTGATTCCTTTATAAAAAATCATGGCTACAGTAATACCACTTCTGACCATTGTGTGATTGTGAAAAGGTTTCCTGATGATGATTTTATTATTCTCCTGCTTTATGTGGATAATATGTTGATCCTTGATCGTGATACTAAGAGAATTGCTAGTTTGAAGGGGGAACTGAGCAAGTCTTTTGCCAAAAAAGACTTGGGGCAGGCAAACGGATTCTTAGTATGAGAATCATTTGGGACAGAAAGAATAAAAAGCTTTGGTTATTTCAGGAGAGATATATTGAAAGGGTCATTGAGAAGTCCAATACAGGCAAGACAAAACAGGTTAGTACTCCACTTGCAGGCCACTTCAAACTGAGTGTGAGATAGCGTCCTAAAAGTGTTGAAAAAAATGAAGAAATGAAGAAGGTTCCTTATGCATCAGCTGTGAGTAGTTCGATGTATGTCATAGTGTGCACGAAGCCATATATTGCTGATGCAGTTAGTGTTGTTAGTCAGTTTTTCTCCAACTTGAAAAAGAGCACTAGTCAGCTGTTAAATGAATAATCAAGTATCCCAGAGGCACCTCCAGATTCTGTTTATATTTTGGTGATGGTGACCTTATATTGGATGGATATATAGATGCAGATATGATAGGTGACATTGATTTCAGAGAGTCCACTTTTGGATATCTGATGACTTTTTAAGGGGGAGCTGTGTCATGACAATCAAAATTGTAAAAATGTGTTGCTTTGTCCACTACTGAGACAGAGTACATAGCGGCAACTGAAGCTAGTAAAGAGTTGCTACGGTTCCAAAAGTTTTTACAGGAACTTGGTTTCCATAAGGAGAAATATATTCTCTATTGTGACAATCACAGTGCCAAAAACGCTACTTTTCACTCGAGATCCAAACATTTTGATGTGAGGTACCATTAGATGAAGATGAAGATGAAGCAATTCCAACTTGAAAAAATCCATACTGACAAGAATGATTTAGATATGCTGACTAAAAGTTTATCTTCCGAGAAGTTTGCTTACTGCAGGAAGACAACAAATATGACTCAATTTTCTATTTGGGCTTGAGGAAGAGAATTGTGGGGTCAACTTCAAATAAAATAATAAAAGAGAGAGTGAGTGAGCGGTTGAAAAAAATAAAGAGAAAAAAAAAGAAAACGAAAGTATATATGTATATATATATATATATGTGTGTGTGTGTGTGTCCATGTGTGTGTGTGTGCAGGTGTATGCTGGCTTGTGAGAGTGAGAAAGAGAGAGAACAAGAATTGAAAAAGAAGCAGAAAGAGGCAACAGCATGGAAAAGAAAAGAAAAGGTTGGGAGAGGCTTGTTTTTAGACAATCTAACGATGGATTTTACTCCAATCGAGCCCATTTTTTTATATGTTCATCCTGAGAACGTGATTTACACATTCAACAGTTTAGATCTTTCATTTGCTACTTTTGGTTCTACTGTAGTTCCACCTTTCGATGAGATTGTTCTCATTTTCTAGTTATATATCATCTATGTGATGATACTATAAAGAATTTGTGAACTAAGAATGTGTTTCTTGATGAATCTCTAGTCAATATAAATGAACTCTGATTGTATATTGGAAAGGATTTACTGTGATCTCATAACATAATGAAAGTTTTGTTAGACTAGCATCCCGTTGTTTTTCTCTCCATATTAAAGAGTTTTTCATATAAAAATTTTGGCGTCTCTTTATTATTATTTTATTATTGATTATTGTTAATTGGTTGGTGACAATTGGTATTAGAGAATATTGCTATCTTATTTATTTATTAATCCGTAAGAAAAGATGATATATCTGAAACCAAAACCTGTTTGATTGTTGTGTTAATATTTGTTATTATTGTGAATATATCCTTTCCCAATAAAACTGACCAAAAAATTTGTTTGGTTGGTTTTCATAGTAATTAGACCTGACCACATTTTATTTATGTGCTACAGTTTGGAGGGACAGCTAGTGACTTCCGCCGATTTCAGGCTGATTATTATTATTATTATTATTTAATCTTAGAATGTAGTCCCATCTATAAAAAAAAATATAAGTAATTAGTGAATAGAGATTTGAAATTTAGTTTGCTGTAATAAAATATACACTTTATTGATACTAAAAAATTGATTCAACTATTGGTACTAATTTGATTTCGGTTTGATCTTATTCAATTTACTCTGATTTGAATCATTTTGATAAAAAAAACTATTATAATTTAAGAAAAATTTCAATAAATAAGAAATTTAAACTTAATTGACTATCAATGTTAAATTGACTATATAACTTTTTAGAATGTCGAGAAATACAAAACTATGCAATTTTCTTACATTAACTTATTATTTACTCCTTTTCCCTTAAACGTTGGTCAATAGACTCAATCACTTTCGGATCTTGGGTCGCTGACATGTAGCAGTTTTAGAACGGTATGCACCTTCATCGCAAGTTTCAGAAACATATTTTTGTTGTTGCAGCTTTGTCCTTGACCAGCCATTGAGCGCAGAGCATATGCCTCTCGTAAATCTACGATAAACTCAAGCGAGTTTCGTCAAGAGTGTTATAGGAAAAAAATTAAATATTTGTCATATGAGTGTAAAAACTAGTAAGTTAAAAAGAAAATACTTGCCAAAAAAAAAAAAACAAAAGAACAAAATTTTGTAGTGCAATTTTTTTGACTAACAAGAATATAAGCATATATTTATAATTAGAATTATAATTTTGAAACAACTTTGCAAATTGCAATTAAGAAAAATGTGAATATTTGAGCTCGAGAAAATGAGAGAAATTATGAGAAACGGAAAAGAGTGTAGAGCATATATATATATATATATATATATATATAGTCAATACTGACACCTGTGAGATTAGAGTTATCGTTGCTTTTCTTATTATACCTTTCTTATGAAAATAATTCATCACCTGAATATTATTGGTACCGAATGAGTTTATCTCAAATTAACTACGGTATTAATAAGTTTGAAATTTATGATACGTGACTCACATAATAATGGAGAGTCAAGGAGGACAAAGCTTCCAAAGTAGTTACAACGACTTGAATATAGATTGAATGTGAGCAAGACAAGCCAAAACAATATTAGACTATCACTTTAGATAACATAGAGTACATATAAATTTACACGATTTTAACATTTAAATGAACGTTGATTATTTATTTATTTATTTTAACTAAACTGTTGGTTAACCAACACTGCAAATGCTAGAACTGTGGGATGGTCCCTAAAGTGGAGAATCGTAATTGGTCTATACCCTGAATAGTTTTTAGTCAAAATCAGAATTGTGATGCTAGTCTAATCAGAAATCAAACCAATTTCAAGACGACACAGTCGATTGGTCACCCCCGCTAAACATTTTCATTGTATGTAGAGATATCAAAATTTTACTCAATCTAATGAATCGATTTGAGTTCGTTTAAAAAAATATGATTTAAATTTAATTTAAAAAATAATTTAATTTGAAATGATTCGAATATAAAATGATTTAAAAATTTTAAGTCGAATCTAAATTTGATTAAAATAACCTGTCTGACCCGAATATTTTTTCTTAAGGGAAAAAAATAAAATAAAAAGAATTTAGTATATTTTATATTATAAAAAGTATAAATTTTATTATTTTTTTAATATAATTTTTACTTATAAAGTTTTTAAAAATATTTTGAGATTTTTTATACAGTTTTAAATTTTATTTTGAGTTTTTAAAATATTTTAAAAGAAATATTTTAAATTATTTTTTAATCTTATAATTTTATTTGATTTTTAAGAATTTTTAATAAGATTTTTAAAATTTTCAAAATCTTTAATAAAAAATGCAACATCATCATTTTGATGATATGACTAATCGGTAGATTGATTCGAATTTGATTCGAACCTAATGTAATCTAATTTAAAATGACCAGAAGATAACTTAACTTATAAATAACTCGATTCGAAGTGATCTAAATTCAAAACGACCCAACTCAAAACTGACAAAATGACCTATTTTGATACTTTTAATTGAAAGCATTTTTCCATTTCCAATCGTTCTTGTACAATGTTTTAGTAAATCGAAAAATTTTAATTTTGAAGACCACTACAAGATTATTTTTTTTTTTACCAAACACTGCAATATTAATTACGATAAAGTAGAGCACCAGAAATTGTTGTCCAATTTTTTTGTCCGAATTGCAATGAACTTTTCACTTTTTGTGATTGATTGTTTTATTTTTTGTAACAAAAAAATTTGTCTTCTTTTTTTTTTACAAAATATAAAATTGTTGTCAAAAAAATTAAAAAGCTCGTTACAATTCAGGAAAAAAAATCAAGAAAAAATTTCTGAAAATGTAATAGTACTCTATTAATTAAGTTATCGAAATTGGTTTCCACATCTTGTTGTGACAGAAGGTGTGAATATAAAATAAGGGAAAAATTGGGTAGACAGATGAAATTTTAATACTGCGTCTACACGCGTTTTTTTATATAATAATAACTATTTTTTGTATAATTATAATAATAAAAAGTGATATAAAAAATATTATTATTTTTTTCATTTTACATCTATCTGTTGTGTTGTAGTTACACAAAAAAATATTCATAATTATATAAAAAAATATATATAAATATAATAAAAAAAATTATTTATCCATATAATAAAACTCATAAAATAAATGGGCATGTAGAATGTTTATCAAAACAGAGTGATGAAAAGAACCCGGTGGAAGACATGCTATGACGTTTTTTACTATTTTTTTGGGGGCCCCCGGGGGGTGTGGGGGGTGAGGCGTGGTGTTAAAGTGTTCAACTGTTCATCACTTCATTTTGTATCATTACTAAATAATATAAAATAAAATTTTGCTCAAAATAAACAAGAAAATCATAGTTAAGCCTCATTACTGTTCTCATTTTGTTAATTCTGTCAATTAAAAAATTCATTCGACTATAAATTATATAATAAAGAATATTATCTATTTTTATATATTTTATATATTTTTTTAAAATTAAATATTAAAATTTTTATAATAAAAATTTAAATTTTAATTAAAAAAATAAATTATGTCACTTATAAGACGCCTTAAAGTTTAAAATTTATATTTTATAGATCTTAAGTTCAAATTTTGAGAAGGGAAGAATAAAATTTATAAAAAAAAAAATTATTCTCATTATATAGTTCACGATTTAATAGACTTTTTAATAAATAAAAAAAAAATCTAATATTTTCTGAACGACCGTTTATGCATTTACTTGTATAAGACTATGGGTAAGCGAAACTAAACATAATCCATCATTCATTACATTCCGTGCTACTCTTTCAGGAGAAGATCACTGGAAATCCACGATTCCGAAACGTCGTCTTATAAAAATATGTTTTTGTTGGATAATGCAAACGGCTCCCGTTTTCCCTTATTAATCTCATGCCCATGTACTAGTAAAATGATTATTAATATTAACAATTTTACTATACAGTCATACAATCTATTATATGTAGAAGACACGATTAATTTAATAGTTTAACAATTTTATTTAATTTTTATTTTAAACTTAATATATTTTTTATAATTTAATAATTTATATCTCTATTTATTAACTTTATTATTACCCTCACGTGTCTAAATAACTTTTATTTAATATTAAATCAAAAGGGATTTTTCCTTCTCGGGATTACCAACAAAAATATTATGTTTTATTTTAACCCTATAACAAAAGTCACTTTAGTGAATCACTTCTCTTATGTTTTTTTTTTTAAGTAAAACTCAATGTTGCATCAACGGGAAATTGTAGCAAATATAATATAAAATAATACTATATAGTTTCACTTAAATATTATAAAATACAGACACATTTAAATTTAAAAATATTATGCATCGAACAAATAGTAATTGCGTGTTGGATACAGTTAAAAGTGTCTATTAAAAAATTATTTTGGAAACATTTATATATAGGAAGTACAAGTATCCAATCCATGTCTAATACGTTATCGATACATTTAAATATTTTTATAATTATTTTTAATAAATAAAACATATCTTTAAAATTATAATTTAATATTGTCACTCATCAATAATTTTTGAGATATTTAAGTTTCAATTTATTTTAATTTTTTTAAAAAAAATTAAATTAATTACAAATTTATATTTTTATTTCAAAAAATATACATAATATTTTATGATTCTATCAAAAAATATTCTAATTAATTGAAGGAATTGAACCTTATTTCAGCGACTAAGGAAAAGTCAATACTCAATTTTGGAAAAACAAAAAAAAAAAAGAATAGAAGGGGGTCATAAAAAGAAGGGAGGGGATCAAAATCATAAATAAAAAATTATTAAAAAAATATGAGAGAGAGAGAGAGAGAGAAGAAACGACGTCGCATAACAGTGGAACTGAGCTGACGCAACAAACACTTAATACTCTCGCAGGCTCTCTCTCTCTCTCTGTGGTGGCGCCGGCGACGGGGAAAATGGAAATCAACGATGCGGAGGAAGAGGAATTCGGATTCTCCAGGAACTACTTTCTGGCTAAAGAGGTAGGCGGGTCGGGTAAGAAATCAACCCGCCGGATATCCGACATTGATCTCGTCGACGAGCAGGTCCTCTCACCGAAAATCAAATATCCTTTTTTTTTTTTCCCCCAATCATTTTCTGCTAAGTATTCCAAATGCCAAAGCTTTGTTCGTTTATTTTTCTTTGTTTTTTTTTTTTTTTTGGGGTGTATTTTGACAAAATAAGCAATTGCTGCATGCAGGAGCTAAGAGCAGCTGCAGCCAACATTGAACCAAAGCACGAAAAAGAGATTAATGCTCTTTTGGATGGTTACAAGAGCTTATTTCCTAAATGGGTTTTCGACCTTAGGTCTTTTACTGAATGCTTTTTGTTTTTTGGTTTTTTTTTTAATATTAATTCTGTATTTATTGTTTGATACAAAAATGCCAAAATGAAGAAAATGGGAGCTTACCCCACTAGTGTAAATTTATGTTATGTGAAATTTTTTGTGTTTTGGCTTCTTATTTTGCTTCAATTCGAGCAGTCCATGAGTTTATACTTCATAGGATTCCAGCTACGGTGTTGGGGTGGGGGAGGTATCAAAAAATGGAATTTCTTGTTGTTGAAAAAGCATTCTTGATAAATTAGCTACTAAATTGTCATTTGTTGGCATCCATTCGTTTCGTATTCAACTGATGGGATTGTGTTTTGTTGAACAACTCGTGTAGTTCGGTTGAGATTTGAACGTGCAAGATTTACGAATGAAAGATGCATTCTTTAGCAATAATAGTGCAACTAATGAAATAAGTGCTTGCTTTATGCTAGCTGTTTGTCAGTATGTGTTCAATTAGATGGCTTCTTCGTGATTATACATGCATCTAATTCAATTTTGTGTTTTGTTTTTTTTTTTTTTTTTTGAGATTTGCCCTTCATTTTGAACCAGGTGTGGTTTCGGCCTTCTAATTTATGGATTTGGGTCTAAGAAGGCCTTGATTGAAGATTTTGCTTCTTCGGCATTAGCTGATTATTCTGTGGTAGTAGTCAATGGATATGTTCAGTCAATAAATCTCAAACAGGTATGGATTATTTAAATGGTTCCCCAGCTTACAATCGGAATATCAGTTTAGATGCTGCTATTGCCTGTCTTCATGAACTATAGTAAAGAGTTTTGGCTTAGAATAGTGCAGGCACTAGAACTAGATACCTTAGCTGCCTATCTCTAATATGTAAGTAAGTTATCATTTTTTTTCTACCTTGGAATTTAAGGGCAGTCCTTTGCAAATATGAGGATAGGAACTATAGGGGGTGCTAATAAGTTTTTTCTGTTTTTTTTAACTCTTGCTAGTGGCAAACCTGTAACGTTGTGATTGTAGGTCTTGATAACCTTGGCTGAAGTTTGGTGGGAACAAGTCAAAACTAAACGAAGGACTCCATCAAAAATCTTGCCTAAAGTTCAACAATCTTTTGGTTCTAAATCCGTGGATGATCTCCTGGCATTTTTGGATGCTCCACAGGAGGATGCAACTGATTCTTTTGTATCACTTGTAGTTCATAACATTGATGGCCCTGGATTAAGAGATTCTGAAAATCAACAATTTCTTGCAAGAATCGCTTCTTGTTCGTGTGTACGTATTGTTGCATCTATTGACCATGTCAATGCACCTCTTTGTAAGTATATACTCAACTTTTGCAGCTATGCCTGGATGTTTATTTGTTGCTTGTGGCTTGCTAATCTTATCCGCGGGTCTTTTTCTTTCAATTCTATTGCTATGGCTATGGTCCTTGGAACAGAAATTTACTTTCAGGTAAAGATGTTTCCTATGAGGAAGACATTTCTATCGTGGTTTTCTTTTAGATAATTGATATAAGGCACTTGTGCTTGTTAAACGTTTTGCATTGGAATTTACTTTCTGAGGAGGGAGAACGATGTAGGTTGAGGGGGTTGTTTTTAC
The DNA here is from genome assembly GCA_037832335.1 of Carallia pectinifolia. Taxonomy (NCBI): domain Eukaryota; kingdom Viridiplantae; phylum Streptophyta; class Magnoliopsida; order Malpighiales; family Rhizophoraceae; genus Carallia; species Carallia pectinifolia. Next base: position 10,698,718 of record CM075444.1, read on the forward strand.
AAGCTCTGTTAGTTAAAAGACCTAGTCTTATTCTGAATTAGTAGGATTGATTCCTGGGAAATCATTCTATATATACGCACACTTTATTTTTTTTGGTCATGCACCAATGAGTTCCACATGGGGATATGCCAATCACTACTTCAGGTTTACCCTTAGAAGTTGATACTATGTTTTCCAAATTACTGCTGAATAATTGGCCACGATTGATTTGATCCTAATCACAGTATCTGGGATTTTCCCAATCACTACTTCAGGTTTACCCTTAGAAGTTGATACTATGTTTTCCAAATTACTGCTGAATAATTGGCCATGATTGATTTGATCCTAATCACAGTATCTGGGATTTTCTGTTAGTGTGGGATAAGCAGATGGTTCACACCCAATTTAACTGGTGCTGGTATCACGTTCCTACATTCGCTCCATACAAGGTTGAAGGGATATTCTTTCCACTGATCCTTGCCCATAGCAATACAGCTAAAAGTGCGAAAACAGCTGCAATAGTATTGCAGAGTTTGACCCCCAATGCTCAGAGTGTGTTCAAAATTCTTGTTGAATATCAACTGTCTCATCCTGATGAAGAAGGCAAGTAGCTACATGCACTTTCAAGCATTATGCGTTATATTTTAGTCTCACTGTGCCTTTGCATTTGTCACTTTCAGGCATGCCAATTGATAACCTCTACGCGGCCTCTCGAGAGCGCTTTCTTGTGGGAAGTCAGGTTACATTGAACTCCCATTTGACAGAATTTAAGGATCATGAGTTAGTCAAGATAAGAAAGCACGCTGATGGTCAAGATTGCTTGTACATACCTCTTGCAACTGATGCACTTGAAAAACTGCTTTCTGAAGTCAGTACCTAGTGTAGTTCTTCAATCAATCGAACTAGTGCGTCTGAGTTTGTTTCGCATGGCAGAAGTTATACGTAGTTGCAATGTCTCTTGAATGGCCTTCGCTTTTAAGTTACTTTTGCCGTCTGGTAGTCTATAATAGGCATATGTTCTATATAACCCATATGCATGCATAATCAATTGGTGTCACCTGAATTTTTAAAATGGTGCATTATGTTCATGGTTTTGCCCCTTGGCTTCTTTTTTCCTTTTTTTTCCCCAATTTTTCCTCTGTTTGCTTGCTTACTCTGGAATGAATTGAGAAGTGACATACCCTAGGCCCCTTCTTTGGATAAATGATCTCGCTCTTTTAGTGAACTCAAAGATATAATTCTTCTTCAGTTACAAGCTTGTTCAAAAGTATTTTAGCTATCAGTGTGACGAATTGATCTAATGAAACTGTTTTTAGGTTTGGGGCTTGATGTTATCAAATATTATTGTATGACAGTCAAATCTCATTCATTTTGTGATTATACGTTTATTGTTAGGACCCAGAAGAGATTTAAAGGAAATTGGGGGTTAAGGTGAGGAAAGAGAGAGAGAACAGAAGATAGAGAGAGAAGAAATCTAGAGAGAGAAGAGGAACGAGAGAGAGATAGAAACTGAATTCTGAAATTGCTTGTTCTTTTTTTTACAACTAAAAAGTATAGTATTATTTTTTTTTTTTGTCTAGACCGTCCAGTATCTAGTCCATTGGGCTGACTAATCTGGACCGACTCGGGTAGAACCCGATAAAAAGTATAATATTTATCCCAACTAAGCCTATAGATGACTAGTATTTATTAAGCCCAACAAGCCCATTAGTCCATTGACCCAATAACCCAACTTTACTATCACAGGTTCCTAACATTTATCTGACCAAGCTTTTAGTGCCAAAGGGCCCATTCGTATAACATCGTTGTTCAATTCATTTATTTGAGTTACAAACTTACAATCCAATAATCTCTCTTTCTACTGGAGGTTTAAGTAATGGGAAATCCCATAGGGATTACCAAATTCCATAGATTTAAATGGACTCAAAATAATTTTATATTATAAGTACAGTATTTTTTATTGTATGAATAAATTTCATACAACAGATTTGTAGTAATGAAACAGTAGATTTTCGTGAATCTCATTTTATATTGTGCGAAATATTGTCCGCAGAGTGCAAAATGCTTTGTATGTTTCTAAAATCTTTTTGAGTCCATCTGAGTTTAATAGAAATATCGGTCCACGCACACACTCCCTAATTTACTTAAGGGCTTGGTTTGGCTGCTTGAGGAATTGTGTTTGAGGAATTGTTTCGACAGTAACAATACTGTAATTTTTAATAACATACATATTTTAAGTAGCAAAAATTTAAGCAATAAAATTTTGTTACTAAAAATATAAATATTGTTATTTAAAATTACACGCTTATTACTTTTCAGCAATTTTCTCTGAATACAAATCATCAGTCACCCAAACGTTTTCCTTTACTTAATGTGTTGTGAGTCGTAAGTCGTTGCCATTCGGAAGTTTATCGGGAAAAGGACAGTTTTAGTGCATGCGTTTATCCTCTAATTGGAGAAATCTTCCAACATACTAGCTTTCACTCTCGTGGGCACTGATTAGAGATTTAGAGTTGGTGATAGCATGGACATTATACCGTCTTCCATGTAGAAAAACTTGGAGAGAAACGCAGAAGATCCTGAGAGCAAGCAATTACTTTGGCGCACACAAAATTTTAAATTTATGATGCATCCTATGTAACATTTACCAGTTGGGTTGCTATTTATTCGGATGCTTCAACAATTGCAAATTAACCATGTTGGACTGTCCAGTCTCTACTTTCTTTGAGAATTTAAAGACCAACACAGGAATTAGACCTACGAAGTGGCCGATTATGAGTTGGGCGCTTGAATCATTTAGCCATGGATGTTTAGCGGGAATTCTCGTACATAGTGAATAACTAAATTCCAATTGAACTAAAATTTTGAAGATAAATCAATCCAATTTCAGAGGAATCATTGAAAAGATATCAAGTCAAATCCGGAATTTTTTCTTGCAATGCTATACCTATCAAAGTTGGCGAACGCTTCTTTGACCTTAGACTCATTACGCGCTTCTTTAACCTTAGACTCGTTATGCTGTTCGACTGAACTCATTGGCTCTCCGTCCACCGAAAGTTGGTAACCTTCATCACGATCAGCATTTGGTACTCTTTCGATAGCTTCAATAGTTCACCAAAAGCCTTCATTTGTTATTATAATGAACTGGCATTGCAAGGTTCTGCATACTTAATACCCATGTCAATTACATTACGACGCTTTAGAAATTCCATTATGACGTTTATCGAGTATCCTGGACCACATTTCTGACGTTTTAGAAATTGCTACTATGATCTTTAGACTAAGGGGCTCCCCGGAGCATTGGAGTTATTGTCACCATCACAGTTTATCCAAGGAGTACTACAAAAAGGGCTGTGCTACGTTGGATTGGAAGTTTGCAAAGTAGTGAACTTATCCAAGCGCAAGCACAATTTAGCTCATTTGAAAGTAAAAAACTAACTCTGAGCCTTCGCTCAAGCAATTAGTGGCCGTTGTGGAAAAGGGCATTGTAGGAGTTCAATTCCTGCTAGCCTCCGCCTCCTCCCTTTCCCTTGTATAAGCACTAGCCCTCCCCTAGAGACCCCACACCCCCCCCTCCCCCAACCCAAAAACAAAAAGGTAAAAAACTTGAGTACCATGAGAACTCGTGATTAGGTTTCATAACCAAATGAAATCACAGTTGGTGTTTGACGTGGAAATCCTGTGGTTCCGTCATGAATGATATGGCTCAGGCAGCTCACACCCACATGCATGAAACAGATGCACATTGACACAGAGCCATGCTTGGTAAAGAATGCTTAGCAGTCACAATGACGGTCAATGAAGAATGCTCTCTGCCACGAGAATGCGAGAAGATTAAGGCTTGCATGAATAAGCCCTCCGCCATTCAAAACTGGGAATTTCACACTGACTTCCAAAGCCTATTTGGCTTGAATAATACAGATAGCCTCTCACTTTGGCGTAATACAACTGTGTATGCACTTACTGCAGGTTGTCACCTCTTTGTAATAGTAATTGAGCAAATAAAAAAAAAAATCAAAAGAAAAACACATCCTCGGGGCCATAGATTAGTTGATGCCTTGATGATCACTGTGACCTCAATGTATGTCTGGAGGAAATTGCCCTGGAAGAGAGCTACTTTGGTATGCCCTTTGAAGATGAAGCCTTAATGAGTAGTTACTCAGCTGCAACGTAAAACAGATTAGAAAATCAATTCCTATAATCAACTGACCATTTATATCAATTATCAACATCAACAATGACAAAACCTTTTCAATGGGTTCCTCATTGGCAAAAGGCACCCCCCATTCTTTCCCTTCCCCGTTGTTACTAAGGTTCCAATTTTCTCCTTGACAAGCAACTCAATAAAGGACCTAGATCAAAACAGCGCAAAAAACAAATAGCCTCTAATTCATTTGTTCACACTTACACGATTGTGAGCCTCAATTAAATTATTCCAGTCTTCTTTTTCATTTTTACAAAAACATAAGCATCCAGAAAGCCTTTTCACAACAACTGATACAGAATACAAAAGTAAGATCACTAAATGTAGCTGGTGAAAGAATAATACCTCTAAGCCTCGAATTTTCTCGTGGTACTGATTTAGCACAAGCTTTAGGCTTTGTGCTTCCCTTAACTTTTCCTCTTGCTCCAAGTTGCGTTCATGCTGGATGGCAACTGCTCTCTTCAAAATCTGATTATCATTTAGCAAACTCTGAAGATGCTGCTTCAGCAAACCATGCTCCAGCTGTTTTGCACAAAAAGGCATGGAAAAATATTATATGAATGAGTCCATCGGTAGCTACACAAATTAGTTACCAAGAGAAAGTAAGTATTACCTCTTCTGATGCCCTGGAATGAGAACGCATATTTTGCTCAAAAGCTTCTAACATTCTGGCAGCACGTCTCCTGGCATCATCAAGGTCTACAGCGTTCATCATTTCCTCCACAAATAGATCCACCCACCTGGACCCACTTTTGCTGTTATCAAAATCACCATAAGTTTTTTCTGACACAGGAAGACCTACAAAATACAGATCGGAAAACATAAGGAGCTGATCCTGAGTTCAAACCCAATACATCTTGGAAGCTAGAACCATAGATTACCAGCCGAAATTAATAAAAAAAAACTATATATATCCAGTCTACAAAGAATTAGCTGAGAACTTACAAGCAGCTGTACCCAAGGCAGGCACAGCATCACAACTTCCAACAGCTGACGAGCCAGAGCTTTCTAATTGATTACTTTGCCCGACATCGCCAGACGAAATTTGCCTTAAACTCTCAACAGCATCATCGACCATATTGTCGTGATTCCTAGCAACGGCACTGACCAACTAAACATCAAAATGGAACAAAGATTACCACATCATTAAACAAACACAAGACAACTTGACTTAACAAGTGAATTTCAGCAAAGCATTTCATACAGTCACTCTAGTTTTCATTTTTACCATCTATACCCATCAATATACCATTTAATGAATGATAATGAACAAACGTTCCACTACATGACTTCGAATAAGTAGCAACACAATCTCATTCAACAACGACTAAAGCCATGAACAAATGCCTATCAGACAGAGTGTCACAATCACTCTACACTACATTTGCCATCAAAAAGAAGCCACAGAAAGGCCGCGAAAAATAAACCCAACAAAACTTTTTATAACATTGCGAAGATAAACCCCAAAAAAAAAAAAAAAGTTCAATAATTTACCGGGATTAAAAGAATTAAACTTTGAACAAACCCACACGTAAATCGCCGCGATAGATGAATTGTGGGAATAAATAAAGGTTAATAAAATTCACCTCAGGATCCAAGGCAGGGAACATTTGGAATAAGGGGGCCAAAACCGGGTGGTTGCCGTCGGATCCGGACCCGAGTTCGGGGGACCCAAAAGTAGAACATCTAGATCTTTTAGCAGATGGCGAGGATCCGAAAAATTCCTCGAACCCGACCCGCTTCCCACAAACGCCGGCCGACATGGACAAAACACCCAACAAACTACAACAACAACAACAACAACAATAAACAAGGACCTTTTTTTTTTTTTTTTTAATTTTATTTTCTTTAATATTTATTTTCCGACAAGTGAAACAAATCACTGCCTTAAAAACGGTAGATAGATATGCAAAGAAAGGTACCGACGTACTACTACTACTGCACTCTTTTACTGTAAATAGCAAGGATTGGGGGCGGCGGGTGAAGGTGCAAGTGCAGCGAACTCGCTTTCAAAGTTTCGACTTTTTGATTCGGAAAGTATGGAATGCGGGACCCGCAAATGAACGGCTGTCCTGTCTTATCAGATCCTGTCATGATTATGTCGCTCTCTTCAGTCTGCGCTCACTGTAGTTTAGTTAGTGTTCGAACCCACCACCCTCGATTCCTCCCCTTCCCTAAGTGTCTTCTATTCTATTTTTAATAATTTATTTATTTTTTTAATTAAATTTAATATATTTTTTATAATTTAATAATTTTATACTTATTATTACGTGACTATATAACTTCTCTTTTCACTTAAAATGAGTTTTGGAGATTGTGGATCCCTCTTTTCTCCTTTCTAATATCTAATGGATTCATTTATTCACTATTATTTGTCTAAAAAAAAAAAAAAAAAGTGTATTTCACCGGACACTTTAATAATTAATCTAGATTTTTTATTATTGAAGCTTCAAGTTATTATGATAAACTTTTATCATTAAAGTTTCATGAAATTCAAGTTGTATTCCTCAAAATAAGCAACGAGAAATTTATAAGAATATAGAAATTTATTTCACGTAAAAATCATGATTTAATGACCTTGTTAATAATAAAAAGATTGACAATAGGAGAAAAACAAAAAGGTATCGCACTAACACTTACTGCCCTTGTTTAACCTCAAAGAACGCTACCAAGGAGGGGGGAAAAAAAACCCTTAAAGAATTACAACTTGATTGCAATTTTGCAAATAAAATACGTAAATTTATTGTACACATCATCAAAATTTGACTATTAAAATATGTCAATTACCTCACAAAATTATCTAACCAACCAAGTTTCTTGCTAAAGTATCGGTTCACAGTTATTCTCTTTCGCAATAACGCATGAATTGAAGATGGCTTGCTGATGTTTCCAGCGACATCAATTAGAAAAACGAAATAAAAGATTAAGGAGGGAGAGCCCGCGAGCGAGACTGTCAACCGTGTGGCTGTATCTAGGCCCCATTCTGCATTCAAGCTATGCAGCCCACCATCACATAGAATGGGTTCGGTCTGTTTGTCTCTTTATCTCAGACCAGGATTTGATGACATTGAATTAATTAATTGACTTAAAAATAGACTGATAGCATTTTTTTTTAGGAAAAATATAGGTAGACAGGATTTAGTAGACGAAGAATAAACGCGAAAATTTTTTTGTGCAACTAGATAATTTTTTTGTGTAACAAGAAACTAAATTATTGCAACAAATTTTAAAGTATTTTTTTATATATTTTTTCTTTGTAAAAATTAAGCGTCTAGTTGCACAAATAAGCCACCTGGTTGCACAAAAAAAATTTTCGGTCCATTTTCCGTCCACCTAATCCCGTCCACCTAGCGGGACTCTTTTTTTTAATGTACTAAAAAATCCATTAAACCACAAACTACACAATAAAAATAATTCTCCTTATTTTCATACCCCACAGCATTTTTCCAGGAAGAAACAATCGCCTTGAACCCATGAATCCTTCCCGACATCAGTCATGTGGAAGAACGCAGTAGTTATCATATTCCAATTAAAATGATAAAGAGAGCTGATAAGTGACCATCCAAGATGGTTCGCTTAAATGAAAGGAGAGCAGTCAGCAACTATCCAAAAAGACTTTTTATCTTCCCACCTGAAAAGTTTTCAAATGGTTGGATATATAGTCTAAGCCACTGGATAGATGTTCTAACCAATATGCTGCATATAATTATCAACTGTAACACTGTTCCAATAATTTTTCCCTTTTGGTCATCATAAATTCATGACCTTCCAAGCTACTTGTATCTAATCGTTTAGACCATGCATCCAATCACTAAAAACATGCACCCAATAACTTAAAACATGCATTCAATGAACCTAGGTTTAAGAGCAAGGGCAAACTGCCTGCGATGACTGGGGACTCATGGTGGAAATAGTCCATCTTTTAAATTACAACTCCAGGAAGTCCATGAATCATGATGAAAACCGTAAGCCACAGCTGAAGTCAGGTTATGCACATTCATCAGCGAAGTTCAGGTTATGTGGCCTACAGGAACTTAGGCAGATGTTATACATGCCAGCAATTTCTTGCACACAAATTGCACGTCCTGAGAAGGATCTGACACAGATATTCTTGACAGCACAGATCTTGCTTCTTGCAACCCTCCTGATATACTTTCCAAAATTTCATCTTCACCGGCCATTAGAGAGGCCATTAACTTTGCACCTGCCATCCTTTCCTAATAACAATAAAATTACAACTTCAACCGAAAGAAGGAAGGAAATAAAGAATACAATTAAGTGGAATTTTCTGGGTATAAATAAGGAACTTAAAAAAAATAAAAAGCTATTTTTGCTCAATTCTTAAGGAGGAAGAGATGGCTTGCACGTAGTTCAATTATATTTCAAGACAGCTAAAACCAAATAATACATGTGTGATCATTTTACTGGCCCACATGATTTTAAAGATCAGACCTAAAATGTTTCGTTGCCTTTTTAAGATTTTTAAAATTTAGCCATGCAAGCATGTAGGAACTGTAAGCGTAACTTGAGAAGGGTGGCAAAAGTACCCTTACAACCAGGTTCACCTAATATAAGGTCGAGGAGAGTGCCCTTAGAATGTAGATACTGGTCTTATTCAGTGAGAAGTTCTCGAAGAAGTGGGCTTGGGTTGGGTTTGGGTGCTTTTTTATTCCTTTTTTGAAGGCGGGAACTTGCCCCCCCAACCCCTCCCCGTCCCCACCCCACCAAGACATTCAAAGAGAACTAATGCGCATGCAGACACCCACAAAACACATCACGTGCACATTGAGGTTAATCACACAATCCTAACAGTAAAGCATGCAAGAATAAGCTGTGATTACTGGCACCAATATTGTTTAGAATTTGTACCTTCTCTGAACTTTTCCCAAGAAATCCAAGAGAGAGTTTGAGCAGATCAGATGAATAAGGGCACACTGCAGATTTCAGATGGAACACAGCTGAAAACATAACCTGAACACAAGCAGCTCTAATCTCTGGCTGCACTATTACCTGCATTATTTTACATTATCTATTTTTCAGGGACGGGAGAAAACTGAATATAATGGAATAGATCAGAATTCCTGACAATTTTTGTCTTTGAAAATCAAGGCATGGATACCAGGTACCTCAACAGAACGAATCAGACATGGAAGAGACTTTTGAGCAAAGGCCTTCTTGCAAGGGTCTGAGATCTTCTGGCAAGCACTTATGAGAACATTGGCCATGCAGAGACGAAATGAACGATGGACTGGTGACCCAAAGGGATAGTTCTCACTGCCTGAAGTGGAGGCAGAAACGACTTCATTTTCCTCATTTACCAATTGATGAATCACATAAGCAAGGACAGAGTTTCCTGATGCTACAGTCCCTGCATTTCGAGCCAAAAAATTTCACATTTTCCTAACTTGGTAGTATAAACCTCATGAGAGAAGATGCAAACCATAGTTACCAGTCTTTCCAACAGAAGACTTCTTTGAGTCACCCTTAAGCAATCCAAGAGGTCGGAGTTCAGCACATATCATTAGTGCCAGACAGTCGATGCATCCATGCTGGGCTTTGGAAACTGAAGCAGAAAAACAAATTCACAGGAATAAATTTGCATTGCAGTAAAAGATCACAAAAGTAAGGTAATGTCTACCTTCATCACCATCTGAAGAAGGCCATAACAGAATTGTTTCTATTGTCTTCCTAATTTGAAGAATTGCAGGATGGGATACAGACTCCTCACCTCTGACCTACAAGCCACAAGATGCATTCATGTTAGCTGCCACCTGATTGGACACAATGCACTTAAAACTACATCATATGGAGATCCCATAAGCCTTCCCATGCATTAGATCAATATAATATATGGAAAGCAATGATAATTACCAGCAGTGAAGTGCAAACTGAAAACAGACAAGCTTTTACTTTCAGCACCTCGCAACAATCTGCAGCATGTCTTAATAGGGTGGAAACAACTGGGAGAAGCACCTACAACATCAAGAATAAGAATGAGAATCAAAACTCACCAACTAAAATAAAAACAAAATAATTTTTTTATATTTGTTGGAGTTGCAAGTGATGAGTCTCAAGGCAATGCAAAAAAACTCCCACATGGATAAGGAGTGTAGGGAGTAAGCACTATATAAATGAAGTTAAAGGACCCATTTCCAAAGCCAATTGGTTTTGGTAAGATGTGGTGTCCATGACTTCATTTGTTTGTTGCTTGTTCCGTATACTCGTGATGTGGGAGGTTAACCTCGAAGCCCGGAGTCTCAGATATGCAGAAGCCGAGTCCGGTGCATGGAGGAAAATTCCGAGCGTCATGTGAGCCCGCGTATTCCGCACTGACGTTGTGAGCCCGCGTATTCCACATGCGCCATTGAAATTCAACATGGTATCAGAGCGAAAAATGATCTTAAGGGGCCAGTGAATGATGGACGTAGCCATTGAGAAGCTAAAAACCTGCGTGAGCAGCTGGATAGCTGTGTTGGCATGTCCTAAGAAAAAGCAAAAAGCCCAATCCGCTGTGCAGAGACTCACAAAGCAACAAAGACTCACACTTGAAGGGGAGTGTTGGAGTTGCAAGTGATGAGTCTCAAGGCAATGCAAAAAAACTCCCACATGGATAAGGAGTGTAGGGAGTAAGCACTATATAAATGAAGTTAAAGGACTCATTTCCAAAGCCAATTGGTTTTGGTAAGATGTGGTGTCCATGACTTCATTTGTTTGTTGCTTGTTCCGTATACTCGTGATGTGGGAGGTTAACCTCGAAGCCCGGAGTCTCAGATATGCAGAAGCCGAGTCCGGTGCATGGAGGAAAATTCCGAGCGTCATGTGAGCCCGCGTATTCCGCACTGACGTTGCGAGCCCGCGTATTCCACATGCGCCATTGAAATTCAACAATATTCCTCATCTTTCAAGGCATTCAATAGCTATACCAACTATTCTTCTAAGTTCTTGCCTCTAAAAACTCCACACTCTGATAACACAACTATCTCACGGGTTTAAGAGTTCTAACTCAATAAGAGCAACTGTAAACTCTGAAAATAAAAGAAACAAGATGAAAGGGAGGAAGGGGAAGAGGGGGAGGAGGAGGAGGGTGGGTCGGAAAGAAGAGAGAGATAGTGACTCCTTATCTGAAGCTTGATATAAACCAAAAGATACCAAACCTTGAGGGTAGAAACAACCTCGAAATTTTCATTCCTCAAATACAAAAAAATCCATTAACAAACCATCTTTGCCAATTGCTAATGCGAAATTAGAATAAGCTATTTCAGTATGTATGAACAAGGTTAAGAACCCATTTTCCTAAGAACTGAAGAAATTATTCAGTCTTTTTAAATGCAAAGGTTGCTCATACATACGTGGGGATGTAAACGGCCACAAAGCTCAGCAGCAAGTTTTCGTACATCTTCAAATTCAGAGAGACTTATTGCCCTGCAAAGTGAGGAACAACACAAAAACATAAGATTAATATCCTTCATTAAATCTTTGATGATGTGTCTGGCTGTGGATTAACCTTTTCAGAAGGAATGCAGCAATGCAAACTTGGCTCCTGGTGTTGACATCTATGAGTTCTGAAAGCCTCACATAAAAAGGGGGACTTAGTTGCATAAAAAGCAATCATCAGAAAAAGATGCAAAGCTGACAAAAATCAAGCAGCTGCTTCTGGCTAGCATTTGGACGCAACTAATTAGAGAATCATATTTGGGTCAACAAATATGCTCTCACAATCATGCCTTACAGTCCCTCAGGGGACACCCTAGTGGTTAAAGCTTAGACATCTATTCTAGAGGTCTTGGGTTCTAATCCTAGGAAAGGAGGGTGTGGGATTTATAGGAAGTGGAGAGTTATTCTCATGGTATAGCTCATAACCCTATGGGCCTCCTAATGAGCAAAAAAAGAAACAATCATCCCATACAAATTGTAACACATAACTCATAAAGCGCTTTGGGCAGATTAAAGCACGCAAGTCACAAGTGTAGGACTTTAACATCACTTAAACCTTTGGAATAAGACCTGACCACCAGGCCAATTCAGCCTTGAACCGGACTGGAACCAGGCTGCTAAAAAACTGGGACTGGCCTGAACCGTTTGCCCAGTTTCAGTTCTGAATACCGTTCAACCGAAGTTAACCGTCAGTTAATTGGCAGTTCATACAAAACAAAATAAAATAAATGGTCTTTTCAATTTTTGAAAATAAATTAAAATAAAATGTTCCTTTAGTCTATAAAAATTTAAAATTTCATTTAAAAAAAAAAAAAAAAAAAAAAAGAGGCAGAACCAGATTGAACTGGACCAGAACCAAACCAAACAGAATTGGAGTAAAACAGGCGGTTAACCCGGAACCGGAAGCAGAACAACGGTTGAACCCAAAACAAAACCGGCTCATGATCAGAACCAGAACTACCAGTTAACGGAACCTTAACCGGCCCGGAACTGGGCCTGTGGTCAGGCATACGTGGAATATTATATCATGGACATGAGAAAAGCAAGCAAGGCATTGAACACCACGACAGCTGAGTCTAGGTTTGGTAAGGGTTAGCAACCAACTTCACTTCACAAGATCATATCCACAATAGAGCCTATGACTGTTATAAAATGGACGACAAAGAGATCAACAAGAAAAAAAGGCCCTTGAAAGCATACCATACATAATGCCTTCATTGGAAAGCTGACCATACACAACAACTGATTTGAGGTCATCAAAAACTCTCAGTGGAAGCAGTCGAATTATAAGCAATGGACAAAGACGCTCAAATAGACATTGCTGCATTTCCATGGAGTCCTCAGGTGCACAGGTTTCAGTTTGCCATCTGGAAAATAAGCCTGCATCAGTCTTGCTAAAGCAAAGTAAGGTCAGATAGAAAGCATTGCCACCAACAATAGATGAAACATTGGAAGTCTCCAGCACCGCAATACATTTTAAGTACAATGCTGCACAGGGGGAGGTTCCTATGAAATGATGAGCAAAATAAATTACTTTTGACTTCAAGCACACTGTCAAATTATAATTAAAACTGATTTGTTTATCATATAACCTGTTAGATGAAAATAAGAAAAATTCCCAGAAGTGAAGCAAAAGGTATAACAACCACAACAGAAGAAACCGCATCAGAAATATGTATTTGAGAGGCATGCAACTATATCACTGATTGCAAAAGATTTTTCTGCTACATAAGACTGATTACTGAAGCACAAACTGTAAAGCACAAGAGACATAAACAATGTGAGTCATGGAAGGTACAATTAACAGAATCCATTGAACACTTCTTGAGCAACTTTTAACCACTGTACTGAAGTATAAGATTACTAGATATATCATCAAAACAGCCTCGCAAAGAGACTACTCTGGCAAGCTGCAAGTAAAAAAAGAAAGATCATGTACACAGTGACAGGACCCTAAATGTCTGCACCCATATTAAAAAGGAATGGCTCAAATTGTGATCATTGTATCAACACTGAGTGATTTAAATAGTAAAAAACACCTAATCTGTCAAAACTAAAAAGTTGGAACAAATAATATTTTCCAAAAGCAAGCGACGGTACAAAAGTAAGCAGTATTGTGCAGCAAAATAAAGAAAGAACATTGACAGAATCATAGAACCTAATGGTAAGATGTACATACTCTTCCTGTCCCTGCATCTGCAACAAAATACGACAGAGGACTGCATCTGCATTATCTGCTAAATGTTCACTTATAGAGCTTAAAAACCGAACAATAGTTGCATTTGTTGGATTAGAAAACATCTTGTCAATCAGTGGTCCAATGAAGAATTTCCAGTCTTGTACCTAATATGTTTGACCAAAAACAATTTCAATAAAGCTGCACTTATTACTGCGTAGATAAATGCAGAAATGACACATTCAAACTTGAGAATAATAAGAAACAGGAGCAGCTAAAAGTGAATGCTAGAAATGCAAGGTAATACAAGGGCTTGCAGTGCATTAAGGCTCCCACGCTGTGGGTGTGGGGAAGGGTCTGATGGAGTAATGTTAGAAGAAGGAATATAAAGGTATACCAAAAGGAAAGTCTGCAATTGTCACATAATACATAAATGATGTAAGATAGGATCCAAAAGCAACACTTAACAGCTTAAGGAATGATGACACAATATAGCAAGTAAGTAGCAATGTCCTGCCACAGGAAATGAGGAAAAAACACAGAGAACTGAACTATGAAATATCTCACAAAGATTTTAACACAGCACAGTGAGATCCCAATTACTTGACCTGTGTGCCGGAGAGAGGGGGGGTTCTGCTGACAGGTAAATGTCCCTACCACCATTTTCTACTTATAACACTTGCATTTCTTTTAAAATGGCAATAAAATACATAACCAGTTCAAAGTTGAAGCATTATGCATCAAAGTGGCAATTTTCATGTCACAATTAAACAAGGCCTTTTCACCTTCAACTAGATCAGAAAGGTACAAAAAAAAAAAAAATATGAAAGCAGGGAAACCAGGACCAAAGGAGACAAATAGATGCACACACATCAACAGGGAGAAGAATTAAAAAAATAAAAGTGCAGAGAGCCCGCATTGTTTTGCATAAATTTTGCCAAATAGTAATACTATTTGAGAAACTACATCAGCCTCTGTTCTTACACTTTTAGACCACTCCGGAATCAGCGTAAGTATTTGATCAGCCTTCCTTGGTCCTGCAATAATGCTAACAAAAATGAGCACAAAACAGAAAAGTAGAAAGTGTTTTGGAGAAAGTGACAAGTGGACTAAATACTATACAGAATACTTGAAAACAATTAGTTGCCTGGATAGTGCTAAATGAAGTCACTAATCTACAGAAAACTTGAAAGCAAGTGCTTGGGCTCACAATGAAGATAGAGATATAAAGATGCATGTGCACACAAAACAGACAAGTGCTAAGAAACAGGTGCGGGTGAGGCAGGGCAGTGTGTGTTGTGCATAACCTCACACGGCTTCCTTCCAAAAAACAATAGAAATCTTTCAACATCATTGTTAACACTTCAGCACATGAAAAACTAACAAAAATAGCCATCACACAGCTGCTCAAAATTTTAGCAGAAGGCGTTAAGAAGAAGAAGAAGAAAACTGACTGAATTGTATGGCTCCTCCACATTCAGGAAGCACCAAAGAGATGCTATACTCTATGCAGCATAATTAAATGATTGAAAATTAAGAAATTTTCTATAAGAAATAGCAGTGGTGTATTGGTCATGCACCAGACTGAATTATTCACTCAGTGAAACTGACATAGCACTAAATGACCACTTAATCTACCACATTTCAAATCAAGTGTGAAACACACCTTTTACATCGCTTGTAGTGTTTGGAGTATCCAGGCTTTGGTTGTCGTTGCTAAGGAATATTAGAGGATAAATAGTCAGTAACTGGGCAGACCTTCAATCCAGCATCATTTCAAAGTGGAATTCTTTTATAAAACTCCAAAAAAGGGAGATGACAATTTTATTTACTACTTCTCATTAAGTCACAAGCAATTAATAGAAAAAGGAAGGAATACGTACCTAAGGCAGTCAAGCAGTAGACATATAACTTCAGGTTTCTGGTTATTGTATTTGAGCATTTCAATTAAGGCAGAACTAGCTGATGACTGCCTCCCACCATCTGATGAGTGAACTAGGTCAAGCAGTGCAGGCAAACAAAGTGTTGGGTCTGCAAAAGGAAACAGAGAACTAAGAAGAATGAAAAGGTGAACAAAAACAATAATCTTTGTTAGTAGCAAAAGTGAGAATAAATGCTATAAGCAATACCACAGCCCTATGGAGAATTTTGTCTAATATTCAAAAGAACTGCAAATCTAAGCAACAATGAAACTACCTGTGGCTTGGGGACATACAAGCTATAAAACACCTGTATTTATTTTTTGCAAATCGTGTACACTGTGAACAATAATATGTTCTTTGCTGAAAATTACAATATTCAAATTAAATGGATGGATATGAATCTTTATTAAAAAAAAAAAAGGCCCCAACTAATACAAATCAGAAGAATAACATGGATGTCTTGAAGCGTATGCAACAGCAGAAAAAGACATGCAAGGTAGTCTTGGTGCAGCTTCAAGATGTGACTACAAAAAGCCTAAAATGACAAGGCTGCAGGGACCTCATCAAGAAGATCATGATGGTAGTGAAAACCAACAAAGAGGTCACAAAAATCCCAAGGTCTAGAAAACCAGAACCATCCCACAAGATCAAGAAACTAACTAGGCAACCTAATGATACATGCCACCTAAAAACAAAAAAGCACAGTGATCTGCTACTGTCTTCATTAAACAAGGTTGTATAACACAAGTTAATGGAAAATCTTGGCAAAAGAATGTATGTGTGAACAAAGCCCCATCTCACATCTTGCCATGAAAGAGTGCATGCAGATAGGTCCCCCCCTGAATCTATGACTAGAGAGAGTTTGCACCAGCAAACATTCTCTTCAGTACTTTGCCTCATAAAAGCACAGAAATAACACTCAAACCCCAGTACCGGTTGTTGAACTAAAAAAATAGCAGAAATTAAGTTAGAGACAAAAATATCTCAAGGATTTAAATAAGTAATAGCAGAATTCTCAGAAAAAAAAAAAGAATAGCAGGGAAACAGTGTTCAATGTCAATACTAACCCATTCTTGAAAGCAATTTAGAAGCCTGTCCGCGAATTACAACATCTTCGTCACTCAAGCGCTCGAGCAAGTTGTTTGCTATGTCTTGCCTTTGTGATCAGTATGACAAGATTATGGAAAGATAAGAAATATAAAACCAACTGGAAATTGCAAAAAACACATTAGTTCCAAGACTCGCATACCATGCCAAGTGGGAAATTTTGTTCTCCGAATCAGATGATATGCAGATCACTTCAGATATAACATCAATAGCATTCTGCCTCTGCAGCAAATTTCCAGAAGCAAGGCGCTTTAGAACTTGTTCAAGGCAGTGAATGTCAGTACTCCTGGAGAATTTGATATGCAGGTCAACTTTCTAATTTGCAACATAAAGGCTAAACCACAAACATTTATCCATGCTAAACAGAGCTGGTAGGTGAGTACAAAAGAAATTACATGGAGCAATATTCTGCTATAAGCACAATAACAGCTCTGGCTGTTCCATCCCGCTCATCCAGAAGTTGAAGTAGCAACGGAAACACCACATCCATTTGTCTACATTCAACACTGCTTGCAGACATATAACTCGGTTTAACTATGGCTGCCTTAAATACGAAAATAGCCACAGCAACTATATCTTCATCAGCAGATTGAAGCTTCCACCGAAAGAGAGGAGAACAGCACAAAAAGAAAAGAAATTAGAAGTGTGATTATGCCAAAAATAAAATTCGCAAATAGTTTATTTGAAACATGAAAATTGATGTGTGGCGACAGTTTGAGTATGAATAGCGGGTCCAGAATGCATCATAGACACAGCAATAAGATCAAAACTATCCACTTATAGCAGAATACAGCCTATCTCAAATAGGCTAGATAAGGTTCAAAAATTTCACATGAAATCCACTTCTCAAAGATATAAAAATATAATCCCACTGTAGTCACTCACACAGTACTTCGTGGGGAATGGTAGATAACTATCAGACGTTCCTCTAATATCAAATACCGTCAGCTCAAAGGACTCTAATAAAGGGCAAAAGAAGAGAGGAAATTTCACAGCATTATTATTCTATATCTAAGTTGGAATTTATTCAAAACATATAAAAGGTTGCAATCGCTATTTGGACCATCCAGCCCATGACCTCTTGCTCTCTGAATTACACTCAAGCAGGCTCCATGCAGCAGTTACATCCTCTTGGGTGACAACCAGGTTGTATAGACATGAAAACAACTTGAGAAATGATTATTTATATGACCATACAACTGCATGTGGGTACTTTAGTGATTTAGTACTATAATAACTTTTATCGTAATCTAAAGGATGTTTTACCTGTGGCAAAAGGACACGTGATAGCTGTACCCCATACTCTGACACTGTTTTCTCAAATTTTTTGCTGTCAAACCGTCCCAAAATAAGGCACAGACAATTCAAGAAAAACTTTCTGGTCTCCACATCGCCATCTTTCTTCTCTAGATGCCCCTCAGTATGGTTATCCGTATAACACTGCATGTAAATATTTCTTTTTCTTGTAATATACATTTTAACTACTACATCACTTGGAAGTGAATCATACAGAAGCAACAACAGCTAAAATACATGGGGGAAGGGACTATAACTTCTGAAGCAGCTGGAAGAGTAGCATAGCATTACAGCTAACCATTACAGGCCATTACAGTTATAATTACTTATCTCCAAACAAAATCCCAAAGGATGATAAAGCACATTATCCTCAAAAATAGGCCAAAATAATATGAACGCTCCCAGGAGCACTGGCACTATCATATGGAGCTTTCTAGTTGATTTTAGCTACATCCACATTAATATATGCTAGTTGAGAAAAGTATCTTCCTACCTCCTAGACAAGTAATAATACAAGAACAAAAAAAAATTTACTAATTCACACAAATAGCAATGAAATTCCTCTAATCCTCAGTTCAAGTAAACCCATTTTTATCATGTAGATATTTTTGGTAGGTGGAAATCAAGTAATCACTTTGTTATTGAAAAAGATCAAGAAAATGATCATGTACAGGGTGCATCCTGATGGCCCTTGAAATGAGACCAAAATGAAAAATTTAAGAAAGTGGACAAGTTCGAGAACATTGGAATTTTGAGAACCAAAATTCATTGCAATAAGGTCAATTTCAAGCTATGAGGCAGTCAAATCTGTTGTCATAGACCTCAGAGCTCATCCTTGATACCTTCGTTAACTAGTAATGTCCAAAGAAAGGGCATAAAAGGGAGCAGAAAAATGGAACCACATTTTTCATGTATGCAAAACTTACCTCAAGTTGAAAACTTGAATAAAAAATAAAATTAATAATGGCTACCAATCAAAAAACCTCAAGGAATACACCAATGTAAGAGATGCATCCATCTACCATGACCACAAGAGGATATAGCATTTTGGTTTCTAGATCATAAGTTCCCATGACTTTCCAAATATCATCCAAACATGACGCCTCAATGCAAAATGACAAGAAAAAACTTCATATGCTCTCCAACAATCATTAAAATCAAAATACCTACCACATTGGCTTTTCCAATGAAAAATGATAGTGTTTTATGTAATTACTAAATATATATGAACAAATATTACCTGGATGCCAGAGATGTACTGGTCCAACAATTCATTGCAACACTTACTAAAATTACAGTCTTCTAGGTGCAATAGAAGGCCATAATGCTTCCAACAAGAAGAAAGTAACAAAGCTCCAGTTTTAAGAACACTTGCACCTGTCTTCCATATTACAGTCAAATAAATACTGATGAATTAATAATAAGCTATTGCTAGTTATATGAAATTCTACAAAGCATGCTTTGGGTTACCTCATTACGTACGTGAATGTAGTGCCCTTTTATCTCTTGCAACCATTTAAGCACATGCTCCACCCCTTTAGCATGTAGAGACCTACTTTTTCTACTCCACTGCAGGGCATCTCAAAAACATCAGCATGCTTAATAAATTATATGTGCATTAAGATTTGGAGGCTCCAAATGAGGTAAAATTGGCACAATTGGTCCCATAATTTGAAATAATGGAATCTTATTGTAATGCAAACTTGCAGTTTTCTGTCCATAGCAAAAATACATAATTCAATAAAAAAAATTTCTGCTACAAAAAGTAGCATTAACCAAAAAGACCCAGCTTTATCAACAGACATATAAAAGGGCATTCACAACATAATGGAAAAGACATAACATTTGTGAAGAAGATTATGCAGATACAAAAAACCAGAAAGTGACTTCACTCAAAACAGCGGGCTAATATACTCGGACACGCACGGCAAACATTTCAACAGAGAATAGGGCTACGCCTATACTGAATAAAAGTTTGGATCCCAATTCTTAGAAATTGTGTAATGTGTTTTCGATAAATAAGCTCAAATTGCAGAAAACTATTTTTCAAACACACACCTCCACACACAATATACAGAAATACAGATATAATCACATCCAAACACACACAAACATATACACATGCATGCATGCACACACACATATGTGAATATTATAGACTTAAAAGTCGTGTTATAGAACTGCAAGGGACACCAAGAGGCAGTGGAAGCTGAGAGAATCACACTCAAAAATCACACCACCGACTCAGCACCCCAATTCAAACAGTAAATCTAGACTGGAGGTCAAATAAGATAAACATCATGTAGAGCATACAGCTAGGAGTCTCTGCAGCAGATTTATAAGTTCATCCATCTGATTCCAAAGCAAATATGTCATTTCAATGTTTGGGACTTCTGGAGGTTTAATTGCTGCTTTCACTTTCTTCTCTCCCACAGCAGAAGAAGACAGAGCCATAGCCCGGTCTAATGTAGTTGAGTTTAACGATTTTGGTTCATTACTTTGAACCTTCATCTTTTTTGTTAAAGCTTCGCTGAGAGATAAAATACAGTCAGCAGCAGATACTGCAAGCCGGGAGGGCAACTCAAAACCATCCTGCAAAAAGCTGCAGAAACAAATGGTCAAGGACACAGATTCTCAAAATTCTGAATGTCAATATCAAACAACAAGGACTAATACTTGATTACGAATTAAATTTCCTCAAAAGGCAGTCCAAAAAAAAAAAAAAATCAAAGCAACAAGTGACAACAGCAGACTTGTTCAGTCTGCTTTTCTGTTGACAGAGAGTAATCTTGAGCATCTTTTGTAGAATGATTTCAAACATAAGCATCAGCCCAAGAATATGAATCAAAGTTTCTCCCATAGAAAAGATATGAATGCTTAAAATAAAAACATGGGTCCACTTGTGCACCTGCAATAAATGCTGGAATAATAATAATTTACACTGCTCACTAGTTTTTTCCTAAAAAAAACAAAATAAAAAACCAAGCCTGAAGCTCATAGCAGCGTCACTTGGAGAGCATTCTAGCACTTAACCAAGCAGCATAAATATGTTTCCATGGAAAATTTACAAGCAGTGACAAAGAAATGACAAATTATCAAGCATCCACCATTTCATATGCAGGAGAGTGTGAACTTATAGAGCTATATTCAAAACTGCAACTGAATCAACCTAGCAAACAATTTACCAGCATTAGACCCAAAATTCATCCAATAGCAAGTAGCAACAAGGCATTTCCCATTTACTTAATCATTTCGGCAATCACCAAAGTAACTTCCTTCAATATGCACCGAATCATCAGACAGCAACAGAAAATAAAAGGGTGCTCACCAAATGTCAAACAGATTCATACCTTCCCTTGCAAACAATGCATGACAAACGCGGAACACAGGTGCAGAGTATCTTCAACAGAGCATTGTAGTTCTCCCTTATCCCTAAAACAGGGGTTTGAAATAACCAAAATCAACAGGAAACAACAGGAAAGACCGCGTCACTGAATTTGAAAAAAATAAAAAACATGACAGTGAAGAAAAATATAATTACCAGACAAAGTAAAATGATCCGAAAACCGCTCATACTCCAAAAGACTGCGCACAAGAACACACCAACCCAGAGCTACAAAACGATCTTCTTTCCTCGAAAGAACGTCAGCAAGTTCTTCAGCAACATACTGGAAGAGCAATTCATCTTGGAACAGCCAATTTATCAGTACAATTTCTTGCCCACAGTGTCGACTCCTCGAGTCTTTGTTCCTCAAACGCTAACACACAATACTCACATTATTAAAGAAAATTTCTTATATTTTACGTTAAAAAAATAAAAAAAAATGCGGAGTTAGAAATTGAGAAGTACTGTACGTGCTGGATGAGGGGAATGAGAACGTCGTCCAATTTGCGGCCCCTGTCGGCGGCGGCGGCGGCGTCTTTGACGTAGTTTTGAAGAAACCACAGCGAGTCCTCCAAAGAAACTACAAAAGCCATACAAATCATAAAAAGAAAGAGAGAGAATAAGTGAAACAAACGACAACGACAAGGCGAAAGAGGTACCGAGTGAAGAAGGCTTGTCGTGAGAGTCACGAGAGAGTCGAGAAATGGAGTCGTGGAGCTTTCTGGAGGAGCGAGCACCGAGAAGAGTGGCCATCGCTCTTCCGATGGCCACCGCCACCATGGATTCCGGCGGCTCTGATTCCCGTATTATTACTTCTTTTTCTTGCATGTCCTCCTCCTCCATCATCTTCGAATTTGATGATTCTAAGATGTTATAATTAATCCTTCCAAACAAACAAAAAAAACACAGAGAGAGAGAGAGAGAGCGAAAAGGAACCAAAGAAAAGCCAGTGCAAAAACTAGAGAGAGCGAAAGAAAACACTACAGAGGATCGATTCTGAGAGAACTTAGTAGAACTAGAACCAATGCGCAAAACGGAGAAGCCTGCGGCATAACCTCATTTTAACTCCTAAACTTTTACAAATTTTTTAATTAAGTTTTATGTCTTTTTTATTTTTTAAATGAGTCCTAAACATTTTGTTTTGTTTCAACCCAGTCCTTTTTCAAACAAAGTTTAGAATGAATACACAATTTAAACTTAACACTGTATTTGGATAAAATTTTCGAAAAAAAGAAAAGTAGAGGAGAGGAAAATTAAGGAGAGGATTATTAGAGAAGAAAAAAAATTTTCTATTATCTTTCATGTCTGAGAAGAAGTAATGGGAAGGAGGAAAACTAAAAATTTCTTAGTTTGGTAAAGGGCGAAAAATGTGGGAGAGGAAAATAATATGTACAAGAATTTTAATTTTACCATCTAAAGAACAAAAATTATATGTTATATGAAAAATATTTTATTTGTAAATTATATATGAAATACTTTTATAAATTTAGTTTAATAAGTTTATAATATTTGTACAGAATGTAGAGATATTTTGTTTGTTTTTAGTAAAATTGTAGTTATTAATATATAGTAAGGGTAATACAATCTTTTATTAAAATGTAAGAAAATCAATCTCCAATTTTGGGAGGAATGATTTTGGTATGCCAAAGAGGAAATATAGCTTTCCTTTCTAACATTTTCCTCCTTTACAAAAACATTTTTCAAACATGCGTACTTATCATTTTTTCAGTACTTTCCTCTCTCTCCCCTCTCCCACACACAATATACATATATAGCTAAAAAATTTAGATATACTTATGCAACACCTTTCGGAGAGAACGAAATGCTGTCTTGTCAAGTGATGAGTGACACGAGGATGAATATGAGAATCAACAGTGGTAGTGGTGGCAAACACGGCTATGGCTAAGATGTGAGGATGTTAGGCCGCACAACTTTAGCAACTTGGGCAGTGCCACTGCTAGGGTTTGGAGAGTGGATTTATTTTCTATTATTTTTGTTTGGTGGTGGTTGCCATTGATGGTGATTGTCGTTGCTGGCAACAATGACAGATTAGTGATTTGGATTTGGAGTAGGAGGGCTTGTTTTCTTTAATGTGTGCGTTTCTTTGTTGGAATTTCTTTTTTCAAATTTTGAAAATTAAAATTTATGATAATTTTAAACCGTAATAAAAGAATTTTACAGTCACTAGAAATTGACTACTTGTTTTAGCGGCTTTCTTTTTTCCTTTTTTTTTTCCAAATTAAAATCAAAGTTAAATTCTCTCTCTTCTCTCTCCAACTCCCTTATCCACTGTTTGTCTTCCACCCACTTCCTCTTTTACTTTTGTTCCTATCACCCAAATTCATCATTGACTCCTAAAAAAATAGAATTGGAGAAGTATAAGTAGACAACAATGAAAAGAAAACAACCTAGAACAAAATCAAGGCCTCACCATGATGTAGCCCATCTCCACTGTCAGACTTTGATCAGACCATTTGGGACAAATCGAAGCTCAGACCCATTAGGAGGAGAAGGCGTGGCTGCACGCTGACATGCAAGCTGGCTCAGAGATCCAAACATTATACTTGAATGTAGTACTGTTGTTAGGAGAGGCTGTGGAAGAACGAAAGCCCAAATTTCTCTGATCACAAAACTGAAGAACGATTTTTTTTCCTCGTATTTTTCTTTATTTTTTTAATTTTATTTGTATTTTTTTTCTGGGGAGGAATTTCTAGGATCAGAGAGAATATAATTGATTTAAAGATAAGGGGAGAAAGAGAGAGAGAGAAAGAAAGAAATTTTGAGAAGTTTTTAAATATTTTTTTCACTTCTCTTTCTTGTTCCTCAATGGACTAATAGGCATGCGTATTTCAGAACCTTTTGACATGTATTTGTAACTTTTCTATTGTATTTTTAAGTTTTAATTGTGTATTCATTAAGTCAACCAAAATATATTACAAATTGACCAACTCTATCTGAAAAAGAACTAGAATGAAATAAAAATTAAAAGTTTAGGACTTATTCAAAAAATAAAAAGCATATATGACTTAATTAAAAAATTAAGAAAGGTTTAGAACTTAAAACGAGGTTATCTTAGAAGCCTACTAAAACACCTATTTATTTGTATTTTCTTTATTTATTACACGATAAAAAATGTAGCATTTTAGTCACCATTCAAAATGCGACATTTTATCAAATTTGTTAAGTGCATCGTTTTCTGGCAAATGGAAATAAATGTCGTCTCCCATTAACTATCTGCTATACTTTCAATAAGGGTGTTCATAGACCACATAACTAGCAAAAAACCGTCTAATTCAACTCATTGAAACTCTTATCCGCTTAAATTGAAGAAAAAAAATATGCAAGCAATTGTCAAAATTTTCTATATCACCAAAGATAGATTTGTTGCAATATGTATATAATATATTAAATTACAAAGGAGAAAAAAAAGTTTCTTCTTGAGTTTGAAGGCTTTTTAGCTTAGATAGCATACTTCTTACTTTTTCGAGATCTTGATAATTTATTTTTTTATAAATTTAATTAAAATATATTATTATGATAAATTCACTACCTAATTTTAATTTTATCTAACCACTACTATCTAAATCTAATCTAATCTACTCACTTATATAATCTATCTATATATTTTTATAACATATCAAATCTACTACTATCCAAATCTAATCAAATCTATTCATTTATATTATCTGTCTATATATCTATATAATATATTAAATTATAAAGGAGAAATAAAGTTTCTTATTGAGTGTGGAGGCTTTTTTACTTTCTGCAACATGCTTCTTACTTTTTCAAAAATTTCATACTTTAATTATTTTTATAAATTTAATTAAAATATATTATTGTTATGAACTCACTACTTGATTTAAATTTCTTTTTACCACTACTCTCCAAATCTAATCCAACCAATCAACCATAACTATCCCAATCCAAAAAATAATTATTTTTAGTCCGTAAGGTATCTTCTTTTATTTAAATTTCATTTAACCACTACTATCCAAATCTAATCCAACTAGTCAATTATGATTATCCCTATTTAAAAAACAATTATTTTAGTCCATAAGGTAGTTTTTTTTTCTTTAATTTCACGTATTTTTTTTTTAAATGTAAACTCTTTACTTCAAGTTTAAATGATTATATTAGATCGATTCAAGAAGTTGAGTTTGAAGTCATGATAAACTTACTACTCAATTTTACTTTTATTTAACCCCAACTTCTAAGTCTAATCTAATATATTCAATTAACTTGATGATTTTTATTAAAATGTGTATTATGAATTTTAACTACATGAAAAAAGAGATTCAAAACTTTATCCCTAGCAAGGCCTTTTATAACCCCAGCTTGTAGGTTTCGGAAAATCTACCCTAGTTTTAGTTTCGGTCTTAACAGTTCAGTATTAACTACATGATCTTCTCTTTTTTTTTTTTTGGGTTTGATTTTTTAACATTGATTTGTTTATGTTCTATCTTTCAAATTTCAATACTCTACAGATGCTGATTGAATGGAATTTCTTTAATTTACTCTTTTTATTTACATGTGCTTTTCATACAAATATGATGGGTGCTACTTAGTCTTACTGTTAATAAGTACTTAGCTTTTGACTTTTTTTTAAAATAATAATAGATTTATCCTTTGGATGGTAGGCAAAAAATTCTTGGCAGGTGGAAGGCTTCATTCTTCTCCCAATACGAATTAAGTATACTAATGGTCAGAGGTACATATTATCTTATTCTTTCCAACTTTATCTTCCTTTTTTCTCTATTCCTTCCGTCTTATTTTTATTTTATTGAATAGATCTTCTGATTATTGTTCCTACTAAGTAACTTTAGTTTGTTTTATTGACTATTGAGACCTTCTGGGTTTCTAAAAAAAAAAAAGGAATAACTTATATATTTCTAGACAATACTAAATGATATATTTATACATATTCAATTTATTTTTACTTGAAAATCTTGAATGTAAATTAAAAAGACTAGCGAGTAGTGCGGGCTCAGAGAAACTAATATATATATCAGGCATATTATATCACAACTTGTTGATAACACGTTAAAAGTGAACAACAGTGGGAAACAACAACTTTGCATGGAAGAGAAACACTAGCAATCAAAGCAGAACAATAACTTTGTGAAAAATTTTCAATATTTAATTTCTCAAATAAATATTAAAAGCTACCAAATTTTTGTATATATTAATATATACAAAATTATTCTAAACTTCATCACAATATTCTGACAAACATCGTGGAAAACTATCACAATCAATTTTCCTACAATTATGAGATTACGATACATTAGTAGCTTTAACTGAGCAGACAAGCAAGGGCAGTTAACGGACTTAGGACTCAAATTGCTGCTATGACTAACTCCAAGTCCTTTTCTTATTTATTTACTTTTTTTTTTTCTTATCTCTTTTTTTTATCTTTAATCCACCTACTTCTGTTGTCTATCTTCATCTCCATATATTTAGCCTTTTTTTGTACTGAGTCATTTTTTATTTCTCTTTCCTCTCACTTTTTCTATCTTTACAGCCCTCTCTGATTTTTTTTTCTTATTTTCATTACCTCCTACGCAAATTTAAGGTGAATCATGAGTAAATTTTTTAAAAAAGATAAAATAAAATAAATAATAATATAAAAATTAGAAATTATTGAATTATATTATAAAAAAGAAATGTTTTTATCAAAAAGCTTCTCTAATTTTTTTTAAACAATATAACTTTAAGAATCAATATTAGTTCAAAGAAAAAAAACAAAGAGTTTACACAAATAAGGTAGTTATACTAAAAATAAAATAGAGAGAGGAAAGAGAAATAAAGCTAATAAAAAGGATTTTTTACAGTAATATTAAAACAAGTAACACTGCATAACATTAAATACGTAACAACCAATTGTTACATAGTTTTATTTAACATTATCTGATAATTTATATGTTGTTTTTCATAAATTCAATCATCCAACAAATTTATATGAGCAGTTAGATATTAAATTAATAAAAAAAATAAACAAGTTGTCGGGAACTATTAGATTGGGCTGCATTACTACTTATTGTTATCTATTTGAAGTCATATATTATTTTTTATTATATATACATGTATGTATATATATGTATATATGTATATATATATATGTGTGTGTGTGTGTGTATTGCTAATCTCTATAGTTTTATTTTTTTTTTTTATCTTTTTTGTTTGAAAATGGTCTTTCTCACCTATTTCATTTTCGTACTTTCCACTTCCTGAAAACCGTCTACCAGGAGCTTCTATTACCCTAATTGTTGATATTCCTTGTATTGTATAGGTTGGAACTATGAAGCTTAACTTATTATTAGAGAAAGGGGAAACTTTCAACTGGTGCGCTCTATATATGTGTATATATATATATATATGATATAGGCCCATATGCACAACTCAATAGTTGTATCTTATTTGGTTTATAAACATAAAATGATTAGGTAGTGGGGTCCAATTACTTCACTGTAAATTGACGAAATAGATAGTATTGAGCCCAATGGTGTTCGGGTGATGGGTCTGTCTCTTTGGGGGCAGTTGAATGAGGTATCACGATGGCCCAAATGCTCACCTCAGTCCAGAGATCCAATGACCAACATACTCGTGACGAATTTTTCTTTTAACAAAAAAAAAAAAAGAAAGAGATAGTATAATAACTAGTCCTTATATTTACAAAAATAAATGTTTAATTAATATTATGTAAAATAAGAATATTTTATTATCATTTTTTTCTAATAAAATAAATATCAAAGTTAATTACAATCCACCACGCCAAAGATGTGTGCATCTGATTTAAATGTGGAAGATGTGAAGGAAATTGATGGAGATGATTGTGCAATCCTTCCCATAAGCATTCATTAATGGCGAATCAATAGGTTAACGATGCCACTTAGATAGTAATGAGTGGATTTGTCAATTTTTTAGAAGCAGGGCATGGTGGGTACCAGTGTACGTCAAAGGCTCATTTTGGACAAGAATGTTAACTAATCAAAGAAGCATACACACACACACACACACACATATAGACATATATATTTGTATGTATGTTTATACATATATATGTATGTGTACATACATACATACATATATGTATATATATATATATATATACATACAAATAGATATGTCTATATGTATGCATATATAGACATATATATGTATGCATATGTATATACATATGTATATACATACATATAGACATATATTTATCAGTTTCTTAAAATTATACGCTCCAATAATTGTAAAAATATGACACTCTATCTTTTAATAAAGAAAAGTATTTTATCACATTTATAGATGATTTTTCATGGTATTGTCATGTCCATTTGCTGCATGACAAATCTCAATAATTAGATGCCCTTGAAGTATCATAAAGGAGATTGAAAGGTAATTAAACAAAAAGTGAAAATCGTAGGATCTAATAAAGGTGGTAAATATTACGAAAAACATATGATTCGAGACAGTGTTCAAGTTTAATTATGAGATTTCTTGAAAGTCATGACATATGTGCATGATATATATGTCAAGCATAAAGGTGTAATCGGACATCAATGGATATGGTTAAGAGTATGATGAATAACTCCTCCGTACCCAAATTTTGTAGATGTATACACTCAAAACCACAATTATTTGTTGAATAGGTTCCTATTAAGATAATTCAAAGTACTCATATTGAACTGTGAAGAGGAAGGACACCTAGTTGAAGGCCCTTGTATGTTTTGGGTTGCTTAGCAAAAGTGAGGATCTATAATCGATATGAAAGAAAATTAGACTCTCAAATGATCAGTAGTTTCATTATAGTTATCTTGAGAAGTCTAAAGGGTACATATTTTGCCTCTTAAGCAATAGTCCAAAAATTTATGAAAATTGGAAATGGAAGATTCATAAAAGATGGTGAAGTTAGTAGGAGTAATGAATATTAAAATTATAGACATTAAGGAAATTAGGGTAAACATGTTTTACTCATAATAGTTTCTCATCCATTGTGATACCAAATATTGTTTTATATTTGGTGAACATTTGGACGTAAAAAATGTTCCCTGAAAGACCTAACTCACTAATGACTGATGCATATGAACCATAAGGAATCACATTAAGAAGATCTAGAAAAAGATTAGTTATTTCGAATGATTATGTGATTTATTTGTAAGAGTCAAAATTTAATGTTGAAATCAATAAGGATCTAGTGTCCTTTCATATGTCATTTAAAGTACTGAATCTGATAAGTGAATTGATGTAATGAAAGACGAGTGACATTTATTATACAAAGACATTTCCTCATGTCTCAAAGAAAGATTCATTAAATATAATTTTAACATTAGTAGCTCATTATGATCCAGAATTACATAAAATGGATGTAAATATTGCCTTTCTGAATAAAGATGCAGAAGAAAAAGTTGATATGAATAAACCTGAAGGTTTTTTCATAGAAAGTAAAAGTCAATTGGTGTATAAATTAAAGAAGTTAGTATACAGACTAAGTAAATTTGCCAATAATGATATATTAAGTTGTATAATATCATTGCATCTTTTGGATTTAAGGAAAATACCATTAATCGGTGTATATATCAGAAGATGAGTAGGAGTATGTTTATTTTCTATTCCTATATATTTGACGATATTTTAATTGCTATTAATGGTTTAAATATATCATATGAGACTAAAGAATTTCTTATAAAAAATTTTGAAATCAAAGATATGGGAGAGACATCCTATGTGATGAGAATATAAATATTCTATAATAAATCACAACGACCGTTAGGATTGTTTCAAAAGGGCTATATTGAGGAAATTCTAAAGATATTCAATATGAGTAAGTGTTCACTTGAGGTTTATTCTCATACTGAAAACTGATAAATTTAATCTAATTTAATGTCTCACAAATGATGTGGGATGTAAAAATATAGAGGTAATTCTATATCACAATGTTGTTGGTTACTTGATATATTTGTAAGTCTGTATAAGACCGAATATTAATTTGTGGTCAAAATATTAATCGGATATGAAAGTAATCTTTAAATAGATTGTTAAAAAGCTGCAAATTAAAGCATTGAGATACCTATAAAGGACAAATGATCATATGCTCATGTATAAAACAATCTAATCATTAAGAGATAATTGGATATTCGAATTCAGGTTTTACTAGATGTATTGATAGTATAAAGTCCACATTAAGTTTTTTGTTCTTGTGAGGGAAAATGAGCATTATCTTGGAAAAATCTATCATTATGTCATCTACTATGTAAGAAAAATTTATGGCATGAATAAAGTTACAACATGCATTATAACTATAGAACATTATTTTAGAACTTGAGGTTGTCGACGCCATTATCAGGTCACTGAAAATTATGTAATAATTCTATAATAGTATTTCCAAATATGACAAGTATGTCAAGGTGTCAAACTTATGAAATTAAGGTATTTTGTCATTATATAGAAAGTTTAGAAATAAAGAGTGTCTATTAAATACATCGAAACGGGTCTCATAATAGCAGGTCATGATGAAGGTTTACAACCAGCATTATGTAGAGAACTTGTCCTCAAATGAGTATCAGTTGTAATGACGATTGATTATGTATGACACTCTGAACTCAATTATGTGTTTCTAATACACGTTTTGTTTTCCTGCTACCTTATGTTTGTGTACACCTAAAGTTCTAAGTTTAACAGGAAAGTCTCATTGAGACATTATTGTGGACCATTATAAAATTATATTTCATATATATACCATATGAGTCATGTATGCTGAACTGCAAGTGTTATGGTATATAGAAGGGGGTATTCTGAAATAATAGGGTATGACCATCATAACTCGCATTGAACAGTTTATCATATTATGAAATTATGATGAAATGACAAGATTAGTTATTATCATTATTTACGTATAACGATTAAAGTAATCGATTATAATCGGACCAAGTGGGAGAATGTTAGAATATTCCTAATTAGTATTCTTGTAGTAGACCCAAAGAATACGTACGTTAAAGAATATTCATAATGTGGTCTGATTAATGAGGAAATAATCTATTATGTAAATCAATCTCGACCATCGATCTTAATATTGATGGAGATACTGAATTAGGTTTAAACATGTATATATATAACTGATCCTCTCTCTTCCTAACACACACGAAAATTTCATCTAAAGGCGTGTGATTAAGATAAATGTCAGGAGAAAGAAATCAGTTAACAGGTTAAAGTGAACTCTCCAAATGCATCATCGACTTTGGGTTTGGATTCTGCTATGTTCAGATATATTACCTAACGTTTATTTACATGATTATATTCAATTTCAAGATCCAAAAGACTTAAATTTATGATAATACATTTATTATTAAATCTAACATCCTCAACTGTCCTCCTCTCTCAATCAATTAGTCTCGATCTAAAAATTCTCAAAAAAAAAAGAAAAAATAATGAAAGTTTCTCTTTTGTTTTATTGGAGAGACTCGCTGTAAGAAAGTGGCAAAATTTCAACCAAAAAAGCAAATGAAAACATAAACTTTCTCACAAGAATGCTAATTAAAGTGCCAACCTGTGCAACATTCATATCAGATTTTAAACATATAATCTTGTGTAGGGGTGTACGCAGGTCGGATTGGTCGGTTCTGGACTATATTTGCATTCAATTTGTCGATGGCGGATTAGATGATTTTCCATCTGCATCCAATCCGTCATCCTATCCAATCCGCCAATGACAAATTGGATTGGATTGGTTTTGGGGAATTGTGTGCAATTAAAAAAAAAACAAAAATTTTCTAACTTCCAACTAGCAGCAAGCTTAATTTAAACAAAACAAAATGTTCCAATTTCTGAAGACAATAAATTTAATATAAACAAAACAAAATATTCCAATTTCCTAAGATAAGAAGCTTAAACATCATTGTTCCATAGTATTGTTCCATTGGCAGCATCCAAGCTCTGATTTAACATGCAAGCTCAAACCCACATGCAAGCTATCTTTAGTGTGCAGAAGGAAACAATATGCAATGAGCTTGATGATTTACTGTGAACCTTGTTCCAACAACACATTTGGTTTAGAATTATAAACAAAACAATAACAAGACCTCTATTGAAGGTCTGTTCAAGATGTTTCAACAAAAAAAAAATTCTAAGAACACAGAAACCAACGACAAACTACAAATAGATAGATGACACTCTGAGCAGAAAAGTTTTATGAAGGAAAAGTTTTTAGGGGCAACAATCAGGGAAAGACAAAAAATTAAAAGAAAATGGACCGAATAGAGCTTAAAGACATAACAATCAAGAAAGTAAAAGAAATAAACAAAAACAAAAAAAGGAAAGAAAAGAAAGAAGATACAACAATCGAGCTTCGTCCCTAACTCATGATTTATA
Organism: Carallia pectinifolia; assembly: GCA_037832335.1. NCBI lineage: Eukaryota > Viridiplantae > Streptophyta > Magnoliopsida > Malpighiales > Rhizophoraceae > Carallia > Carallia pectinifolia. Next base: position 10,731,579 of record CM075444.1, read on the forward strand.
TATATATAGGGGGCGGATTGGGCAGATCGTAGACCTCAATTCGCACCCAATTTGCCCTTAGCAGATTGAAAAATTTTAAAATCGCAACCAATCTAAACTCTTACAGTTAGGCGATTGCGAGTTCGTATGGATCGGATTGGTCGGTTTTCGGTAGATTAGTCAGTTTTTGAACAACCCTAATCTTGTAATGTGAACTGACATTGTGCATACCAACATCACCAAAGACGTATGTTTCCCAGTATTATAAGTTAGCTCAAATAAAAAAGGAACAACGAATCCAACAAACTTCATGCGGAAAGAAAGCTCACAATAGCAAAGTAATACAACACTGCAATAAAAAAATCATGTCCAACAAGAATATGAATCTGCATTTCAATAAGTTCAAGGCTTATAATTCAACCTAGGGAGTGGTTGAGTTACACAATTTTTTAACATGAAAAAAGATTAAGAAATGTTAAAAAATTGCGATTAACTGTCCGTAATTAATCCGTTATCGTCACGTTTTTTTCAAATAATTTAGAGTAATTAATAAATTGGTTGCGGATAATATTTTAAAGAACTGTCATCTACGGTTTTAGATGTGATTTTTACTATAAAACCATCAAATCTGATCCGCATACGGCCCTACTTTTGGATTCATCTAAAATATTACGGCTCGCTCAGGTTCACACCCTTAACACGGAATACAAAAATGCTGCAGAACTATACCTACGTTCCCATTTTGTGGGCGAAAGAAAACTTCTCTTAGGATGGGATCCTAGAGTAGAGCCTCAGAAGAAGCGCTTCCTGGCTCTGTAAATGCTTCAACATGTACAAGCATCCAAGAGAGCCGTGGAAGCCCAGAAGAAGACACAAACAGCTCTCCCAAGTATCATTCAAAACCTCGTAATTGAGCAGCCAACAGCATTCGAACATCAAAACCTTAAACCCCACCAAAACCCCTCGTCTTTTGGACCGACTATCTGGGAGCATCAGCCGCAAGTCCCTCCTGCTCAGTTCTGTTTCGAAGAAAATGACTGTTACAGACACGTTTGTAGTCTCCTCTTGTCTCAAACCCAATCAAGATCCCTCGTCAAGGGCCGCCAGCTCCATGCCCACATCGTCAAGTCTGGCCTCCAAGCATTCCCTCTCGTCTCCCACAATCTCATCAACTTCTACTCCAAGACCCAATTGCCCCTCCTTTCCCGCCAAATTTTTGATGAGACCCAACGGGAACGGAGATCCGCCACCACTTGGAGCTCTGTTATTTCTTCGTTGTCCCAGAATGATCAGCCGGTTCTCGCCATTGAGTACTTTCGTCGAATGCTTGGTGACTGTGTCCGGCCTGATGACCATATATTTCCTAGCGCCACCAAGGCTTGCGGCATTCTGGGTCGATGTGATATTGGGAGATGTTTGCACGGTCTTGCGATTAAAATTGGGTATGGTTTTGACGTGTTTGTCGGGAGTTCTACGGTTGACATGTACGCTAAGTGCGGAGAAATAGGCGATGCGAGGAAACTGTTTGATGAAATGCCGGATAGGAATGTGGTTTCTTGGAGCGGAATGATTTATGGGTATGCTCAGATGGGTGAAGATGAGGAGGCTTTAAGGCTGTTTAAAGAGGCTTTATTGGAGGATCTGGATGTGAATGATTTTACATTTTCAAGTGTCATTCGGGTCTGCGGTAATTCCACGCTGCTTGAACTTGGGAGGCAGATACACGGGTTGTGTTTGAAAATGAGCTATGATTCTTCGAGTTTTGTTGGTAGCGCTCTGATTTCTTTGTATTCTAAATGTGGTGTTATTGAAGGAGCTTGTAGGGTCTTTGATGAGGTGACTACTCGGAACCTTGGAATGTGGAATTCCATGTTGATTGCTTGTGCCCAGCATGCGCATACATCCAAAGTGTTTGATTTGTTTAAAAAAATGGAAAATGAGAGGATAAGACCCAATTTTATTACCTTTTTGTGCGTGCTTTATGCCTGCAGCCATGCAGGGTTGGTTCCAGAAGGAAAGAAGTATTTTGGGCTTATGAAGGAGTATGGGATTGAGCCGGGGGATCAGCATTATGCTTCCTTTGTGGACCTGCTTGCCCGTGCTGGAAATTTGCAGGAAGCACTGTCTGTTATTAATGAAATGCCTATGCAACCAACAGAATATGTGTGGGGGGCTCTTTTGACGGGCTGTCGCATGCATGGGGGGACTGAGTTGGCAGCTTCTGTAGCTGATAAAATTTTTGAGTTGGATCATGTGAGTTCAGGTATGCATGTGCTGTTGGCTAATGCTTATTCAGCTGCTGGAAGATATGAGGATGCAGCCAAAGCTAGAAAGACACTTAGAGACCGAGGTGTAAGGAAGGAACTTGGTTTGAGTTGGGTTGAGCGGGGAAACAGAGTTCACACATTTGTTTCAGGAGATAAGTCTCACGCAAGAACCATGGAAATTTATCAGAAACTGGAGGAATTGGGAGAGGACATGGAGAAAGCTGGTTACATTGCGGACACAAGTTTTGTGCTGCAACAAGTGGATGGCAAAGAGAAACTTCAGGCAATTAGGTATCACAGTGAAAGACTAGCCATTGCATTTGGTCTAATTACCTTCCCGCCTGATAGGCCAATTACAGTTATGAAGAACTTGCGAGTATGTGGTGATTGCCACACTGCAATCAAGTTTATGTCCAAGTGCTCAAGAAGAATAATCATTGTGAGGGATAACAACCGGTTCCATCGATTTGAAGATGGAAAATGCTCGTGCGGTGACTACTGGTGACTCAAATGTGAGCAAAAGAGTTATCTCACTCTAACTGAGTTGACTTTGATAGGTGAATGTTTTCACAAAACAACTATGGTTGTCTATCTTTGTTTAAACAAATACTGATACAATTTTCTTATTTCCTTCCTCTATTGTTATGTTTCTCAATTCTTTGATAAAATAGAAGGCTTTTAGTGTTGCTTCCTCTCTCTATCGACGAACTGTAAGATATAGAATCCTGTATTGATTCCAGACTAGCCACTGAATGTAACTTTACAGTTGAGCTATGCTGCTGTAGTTTAACCGTGGACTACTGACCTTGGTTGCTTAATCCTGAAAGGAGTTTATGGTCCTATGTGAAATTGTGATGTACACCTCCATTGCTCGGAACTCTCAGCGAAAATGATTGTATTCACGTTTGCTGGGATGCAAAATAAGCGCCAATATCATGTTCTGCAGATATACAGTTGAGGTCAGGGAGAATGGCAGGGTGCACTAACCGTGCAAGACCTTTATTTTATTAATGCTGCAACGCTCATTAGACTACTCCTTTATTGTTCATCGTGGATTTGGTTTGAGAGTAAGGTGCCTGGGAGCTAATGCCATTACATTCTGGCTTGACAATTTGTATTGCCTGAGGCCGGATCAGTGACAGCATAGTGTCTTGGGTGTTTGACTGACTGGCTGTGCATGTCTCGTCGCACTCATTTGGAAATACTCAACTTTGTTTTACTTATCCAAAAATTGGCAAATTATTGTGAGCTTATCTATGCAGTCATGCGATTTTTATGCCTAATACTCTGTATACAATCTTAAAAAGAAATAAGGCTAGATTATGTGATAATAAAACTAAAAAGAAAATTTTGCACAAAAAATAGATCTAAAAAAGAATGCTTCCCTAAAATATACTTGATTTGACTTCCCTAAACTATACAACCCTCGATTCATCGACATCAATTATAGAAAAATATCGATATGAAACACTCATTGAAACACAAAAAAATGTACAAAAAAAAAAAAAAAACCGTAATGTCATTTTTATTTTTACTGTCACAAAAAATAAATAAAACTCATACCAAAAAACTTTTCACATCCAAATTTGCTCGCCCAACCCAGGGTTGCAATAAGTTTGGAGAGCATAAAATCTCCCCTTCAATTTTTTTGTTTGTTTTGTATAGTCGAGATTGAGGCAAAATAAGTGTTGAATGCCAACTTTGGTTGTCATTAGCCAATAGAGCACGGTGGTCTACAATGAATGGAACTGTCCTGTGTCCGTCTTTTTGTTCCCAGCGGCAGTAATAACTAACAGAACAGGATATTTGGTTTTGCGACCTTTCTTTGTCTCGGCCAGACCTACACCGTAGGCACGCAATGCCGGAATGGAGGAAAGCCAACATGAATGAATCCACACGTATGTAAGTTCATCTTATCTTATATAATTATATTCTTCCATTTTAACGTCTTTTTAAGATTAATTTGGATTCCAGATATCATGCACCGCAGGTGTTTGTTAAAAAGCTTGTGAGAAGTCCGTGCACCGTTAAAGATGGCTCTTTTCCAGAACGATTGCTTCCTCCTAAACTCCACCTTCCTCCCACCAATTCCTACTGATTTTAGGCCCCGAAATCATGTAGTAATGACTTGTAATACTGGCGGTGAGATTAACAGGAAGCCCAGAAATGTGGGTTCAATTATTTTAACTATCACTTGTTCGTCTTCCAAAACTGTTGCCAGTCCTTCGCTTGACAAGCACGTTCTGAAGCAAAACAGGATTCGATTCGTGCAAAAGCTGAAGACCCTTTTGCTTTCTAAACCCAAACACTATCTTCCCCTTCGCATTCTGTCAAAATGTCGCTCCTATCTTTCTCTTTCTGATAATCGTTCCGTTCGCTCCATGATCCATCGCTATCCTTCCATTTTTGAGCTCTTCACAATTCCGATGCCACCAACGCCATTCAATGCTACCAAACCGAGCTCTCAATTGTGCGTCCGTCTGACACCGGCCGCGTCGGCCCTGGCTGCCAGGGAATCTGATCTCCTGTCAGCCATTTCGCTTAACTTGGCCCACAAACTTCAGAAACTTCTCATGTTGTCTTCTCACCGTAGGCTTCTGTTATCGAAGCTGGTTCATCTTGCCCCTGATCTCGGCCTCCCGCCTAATTTTCGGTCCCGCCTCTGCAATGACCACCCGGATAAGTTCAAGACAGTTGATACCTCCTATGGCCGCGCGCTAGAGCTTGTGTCATGGAATGCACAGCTGGCTATTCCAATGCCTCTTCCCGATGTCTCTCGCGGGCTGATAGTGGATAGGCCTTTGAAATTCAAGCAGTTGAGGCTTCGTAAGGGGCTGAATGTGAGAAGAAGTCATCGGGATTTCTTGATCAGGTTTCAAGAATCGCCGGACATATGTCCTTACAACTCCTCTTTGGAAGTGATCGGGAAAGAGTCCATTGAGGCTGAAAAGAGAGCTTGTGCATTGGTGAGAGAGGTGTTGGGTTTGATGGTTGAGAAAAGGACTTTAATAGACCATTTGACGCATTTCAGGAAGGAATTTGGACTGCCCAACAAATTGAGGGGGATGATTGTAAGGCATCCGGAATTGTTCTATGTGAGCTTGAAGGGGCTAAGGCATTCTGTGTTCTTGGTTGAAGGCTACGATGATAAGGGCATGCTACTGAGAAAAGACGAGACTTCAGCCATTAAAGATCAGTTGATGGAGTTGGTTACAGAATCGAAAAGGATGAGACGAGAGAGGAGAAAGAGTCAGATGCACGGCATTAATGTTGTGGACTCTGTTGGTGTCATCCACAATGAACTCGATGACATTGACGATGAGTATGACGATGGTTTTGAGGATATCTTTGTGCCTAATGATTCAAGCTTTGATTATGTTTTTGGCTCTGACAGTAACGAATGCGAAGAGGTTGGAGGTCTTGGGGACAGCATAGAATTTTGGAATGCAAATGCTTCAATTAATCATGACAATGAAGAAGGAGCATCTAGGGATCCTTGGTAGTAATGGATGGCTGCAGTAAGCGATCTCAGAATTTCTGGACACAGCAGAGAGTTTAGAAACTCGGATGCTTCCTTACTTTATACCATTGGATAGATTGATCCAGCACCCTTGGTAATGATAGATGACAATACTCTTTTATCTTTTTTAGAATGAGATGATGTTAGAATATATCATTACATGTGAATGTGTCGATATCCAAAGCTATGTACTATAATGTTCTGCTTCAATTCAACTCTCACTCTTGAAGGCAATGTACAGATCCGCTGCATTAGTTTGGTCATAGTTGGCATGGAAGGCAACATTGTCCTTTGAAATAACCAATGCTGAGTTGGTACCAGACAAAGATCAATGAAGATTGTGAATGTGCACTAGATCATTATCATTTTCAGCCGCTGTTACCGGATTCCACTGATTCCAGTCAACATACTGCCCCCACCCACACCCCCACCCCCCCCCACCCCAAAAAAAAGAAGAAGAAAAGAAAAGCACAATTCCTTAAAAACCGATCACGGATACAGGGAGGAGCAACGAAATGCAAGCTTCAGAGATAACTTGTGCTGAATGAAATGTATTTATAGATTTGTTTGGAAAAACAGAAAAGAATAGGGGCCCAATTTGACCTATCTGCGTTATGCTCTCACGATGATTCAGAGTGGTAAAGTCAGTACAAGTGTATTGGGGCTCAGCGCTCAGATTTCATGTTTCTCCACTCTAAGTTCAGTTTTAACTTGCTATCCGTCGAAATTGGGCACCGTAATATAATTTCTCTTCCAGTGAAAAAAAAAAAGAAAGTAATTTCTCTTCAATTTTTATAGTAATTATTAGTAGTTTTTTTTTTTTTTGAGCAAATTGATTAGTAATGATTAGTAGTTAGCATATTAGAAATTAATGAGAAAAAAAATTACATATTTAAGGACACGGAAAGAAATGCACGACACTCTAATTTAAGCCAACATTATCGTGAGCTTTTGAGAGGTTGGGATCAAACTCCCAACCTTTCTCTAGCTACCCAGACTGGATGGCCGTCTCGACTTTGCTGAAAGGATTTCGATTTTCCTTAGTTATAGCTTGGTATTTTGCCTATTTTTAGTGAATTTGGTCATTTTTTAGAAGGTGTTTGCTTTTTTAAAATGACAAAGATGGTCGAAACATATTAAGTTAACGGATGTTTAAATTATGTTTCCTATTTGGAGTCCTTGCTGTGATCAGGATTTAGTTAGTAAGAATAAATTAATTAGGTGATGTTCATGTTATGTATTGTCTTTCTTACATGACGTGTTTAAGAATTCATTAGTGAGTCCATTTGAGTTCCAAGTTTTTTTTTTTTCTCTCTTACTTTCTTATTTAGTTGTGTGCATGATTCTTGCACATTTCTTTATTTTTATACTGAGATTTTTTTTTTTAAGAAACTTATTAAGTATTATCATTGTTTTCATGGAAATTAAGTTTAAAAGCAAATAATCCTATGACATATATGTAGTAGCCATGACAATTTTTTTTTTGCCTGAAGGAAAAAACATTAGATTAAAACATGATAGAATATGTACACAGAGTCTGTTAAAACACAATCTCTATCACTCCATACCCCATATACACATGAGACAAAAAAGCCACTAGAAGCTCAAAACACAAGTTCCACCACACCCAAACCATAACCAGCCCAACATAGTCCTTGTAGGCAAGGACAACCTAAACCTGAGCCATAGCTTAGGGAAATGAGGCTTACACAGTGAAAAGAACGGGCCGAAGCCCAAACCACCAAGCTGCCAGGAACCAAAAGGTTTTGAAAGCACTAGCACTGCCAGGGAGATGGCAAGATGACTCACACACAGCTCGATGGCAACGCGATTCGGGCCAAAGGTCAGCCGCAAGCCAGAGATGCCAAGTGCGACGATAAGGCGTCCAACATTGAGTAGAACTAAGAGGCTGGAGGAAGGAGCAACCAAAGCCGGGAGAAATCAACCAGGGACCAGAGGGAAGGGTGGTGACGGAGCTTCAGATCAATATCTAGCTATACAAGGCCTCGAGGGCCAGCAAGTTGCAGCAGCGAACCCAAAACCATACGTCCCCCACCTCCCCACCCAAACCAGCCACGACGGAGAAGCAAGGGACCCCGTAAGCATATGACAAAACGCTCAGCAAAGCAGCATGCAAACAACACTAACATGTTAGAATTTAAATTATATTAGAGCCTAAATAAATTGAGCGGAAGACATACCTTCAGTCATATTGATCAACAATTAATTGCCACAAGCAGGAATGATCACTCAAAGAAATAAGAAAATTGATGTGTTTTAATATTTAGTGACAGTGCCTTCTATCCTATGAGCGAATGCTTTTCGAAGCGTATCGTGATGGTTAACAGACTTCTCCTTATATAGGCTAGGCTAGGGACCCTGTCAGTTACCAATCCTTACCCCACTTCCTCCCATCAAGGATAGTGGGTTGTAACTGGTTTGAACTCTAACTAGCTATCCTTACGCAATCGTGATAAGTGGGTAGTTATCCTTTATTTATTTGTAATTATCACCTTAAGAGATAAATAATTCTTATTTATCTCTTTCCTTATCTTTTATCATGTGGGTCACCATAAAGATAATTTAACATTCTCCCACTTGGCCCGCATGATACCGAATAGGTGATATCTGTATTCATGGCCATAACATGAACTACCCATACAAGCTAGTTTGTAACTGTAGTTTGTTTAATTTGAAATCTATATACATGGATCATGGCAGTTATGCAACACTTTTGGAAACATTTCCTTCCATGCATCACGATGCTAGTGAATTTCCAATCAAACACTTTAATGAGGCAAAACTTTATTGAATGAAAAACTTTAAGCCTCAATCCATTCAGGTCCCAAATTACTTCATTGCAAATAAACTTTATGTGCACAAAATAATTCTTTATTTGCAAATAACCCAAAGGGTTTCCAAAATACCGAAACATCAGAGGATATGATCTAAAATAAAACTTAAATAGAGCTAACTAGACCCATACACTCAACATGATCCTTATATGACTTAGCCAGCAATCCTTTAGTCATAGGATCAGCAACCATAAGTTGAGTACTGATATGCTCTATTACAATTGCTTGCTCTTTAACATGATCTCTCACAAACAGAAACTTTATATCGATATGCTTGTTTCGGCTTCCACTTTTATTGTTCTTTGAAAAGAATACCGCAGCTGAATTATCACAGTATATCTTTAGTGGTCTAGAAATAGAATCCACAATTTGCAATCCTGTGATAAAATTCTTTAACCATAAAGCCTATGCTGTAGTCTCATGGCATGCTATAAATTCCGCTTCCATAGTGGAAGAAGCAATAATGGTTTGCTTGATACTTCTCCAGGATACAGCACCTCCAACAAGCATAAAAATGTATCCAGTAGTAGACTTTCTAGTGTCTACACAACCAGCGAAATCCGCATCCGAATACCCGACCACTTCCAAACAGTCAGTGTGTCTGTATGTAAGCCTGTAGTCCTTGGTTCCTTGCAGATACCTCATAACCTTCTTAGCAGCTTTCCAGTGCTCTAGCCCAGGATTACTTTGGTATCTTCCCAACATTCCTACTGCAAATGCAATGTCAGGTCTAGTGCAGACTTGTGCATACATAAGGCTACCAACTGCTGATGCATATGGTATCTGCTTCATCTCTTCCCGTTCCAAGTTGTTTTGAGGACATTGTGCAAGACTGAATTTGTCCCCTTTGACAATAGGTGATACAGTGGAAGAGCAGTCTTCCATTCTGAATCTCTCTAAAACTCTTTCAATGTAGGCTTTCTGAGATAATCCCAAAACTTGCTGAGATCTATCTCTGTGAATTTCTATGCCAACGACATAAGAAGCTTCACCCATATCTTTCATTTCAAAGTTCTGAGAGAGAAATTTCTTTGTCTCATGTAGCAACCCCAAATCGTTACATGCAAGTAAAATATCATCCACATATAGGACTAAAATAATCTATTTGCTCCCACTAACCTTAAGGTATATACACTGATCCACAATATTTTCTTTAAAGCCATGTGAGACTATAATATTGTGAAATTTTATATACCACTGTCGGGAGGCTTGCTTGAGCCCATATATGGATTTCTTAAGCTTGCATACCAAGTGACTTCTTTCATCAACAGTGAAACCTTCAGGCTGACTCATGTATACTTCTTCCTCAAGATCCTCATTCAGGAAGGCAGTTTTCACATCCATCTGATGTAGCTCTAAATCAAAATGAGCTACTAAAGCCATGATAATCCTGAATGAATCCTTCTTAGAAACTGAAGAGAAGATTTCATGATAGTCAATGCCCTCTTTCTGAGTAAAACCTTTGGCTACAAGTCTAGCCTTGTATCTCTCAATATTACCAGACGAGTCCCTTTTGGTTTTATAAACCCATTTGCAACCAATGGCTACGACTCCTTCTGGTAATTCAACAAGGTCCCAAACTTGATTGTTGGCCATAGATTCCATCTCTTCCTTCATGGCATTGTACCATAATTCTGATTTTTCATTTTCCATGGCTTGTGAAAACGTGCAAGGATCATCTTTATGACCAATATCAGTCTCTTGCAAGTATACAAGATAGTCATCAGGAATTGCAGATTTTCTTACTCTTGAGGATCTCCTTAGCCCTTCATTTTGTGGATTTTCATTATGTGGTTCATGTGCCACTGGTTCCACGTTAGCTTGCACTGCATTGGGCTCTTGATCTTGAATTTGTTGTTCATTAATATCACTATGTGAACCTTCTTGAACAACAATCAATCCTCTAGAGTTTATGGAACTTTCAGTGGAGACCTTATTTTCCTCAAATTGCACATATCGAGGAAATCCACTCCCACTAAACTCGTGATCCTCAAGAAATTTTGCATTCCTAGCTTCAACAATTCTAGGCGTGCTTAAAGGACAATAAAATCTGTATCCCTTGGAGTTTACTGCATAGCCTATGAAAAATCCACTAGTTGTCCTTGAATCTAATTTCTTTAATTGAGGATTATAAACCCTCACTTCAGCAGGACAACCCCATACATGCATATGTCTTAGACTGGGTTTCCATCCATTCCACAACTCAAAAGGAGTTTTAGGAACAGCCTTCGATGGAACTCTATTTAAGACATATACTGCAGTTTTCAAGGCTTCACTCCATAAACTTAATGGGAGACTAGAATTACTGATTATACTCCTCACTATCCATAAGTGTTCGGTTCCTTCTTTCTGCAACACCATTTTGTTGAGGTGTACCCGGAGTGGTATACTGTGCAATAATACCCTCCTCTTCAAGGAACTTAGCAAATGGACCTTTCATTTGTCCCATTTCAGTGTACCTTCCATAATATTCTCCACCCCTGTCAGATCTTACAATTTTGATCCTTTTATCCTTTTGTTTCTCTACTTCAACCTTATATGTTTTAAAAGCATCAAGTGCTTCAGCTTTTTCAAACAATAAGTAGAGATACATGAATCTAGTATGGTCATCAATGAATAAGATAAAATATCTCTGACCATTGAAACAGAGAGTGGGAAATGGTCCACATATATCTGTGTGTACAATTTCAAGAATTTCTGAACTTCTTTTAGCACCTTTAGTATTCTTGTTAGTTTGCTTACCCTTTATGCAATCCACACAAGTACCAAAATCTGTAAAGTCAAGAGTTGTTAAAACTCCATCATTCTCAAGCCTCTTTATTCTCTCAAGAGAGATGTGGCCTAATCTTTTGTGCCATAATTGAGAAGATTGCTCATTAATAACACATCTCTTTGTGCCGATACTGTCATGCAATGTAACATTGCATTCCTGAGTGGGGTCTAAATCGAATTTGTATAAGCCATCAACCAAATGACCAGAACCAACATTAATTTTATTATGCAAAATATTGAAACTTTTGTTCTCAAAAACAAACTGATAATTAAACTGAGCTAACCTAGAAATTGAAACTAAATTCCTAGATAACGAAGGAATATAAAAAGTATTTTGCAAATCCAAAACAAATCCAGTCTTTAAAATTAAACGATAATTCCCCACAGCTTCAACATGAGAACACATCCGATTTCCTGAATAGATGCCTTGCTCGCTTTCCTTTGGTTTCCTTAGCTCCAGAAAGCCCTGCATAGTATTGGCAATATGGATTGTAGAACCAGAATCAATCCACCATGTATTATTTGGAGCATCAACTAAAAAAGATTGATGACACACTAAAGATATAAGAATACCTTTCTTCTCCAACCATGTCTTATATTTGAGGCAATCTTTCTTCATGTGTCCACGTTTCTTACAGAAGAAGCATGCTACTTTATTGCCATATTTCTTCATTGGCACATTTGCATCTTTCTTCCAGTATGGAGCACTTTTACCCTTTCTGTCCTTCGCCTTCTCTTTAATCACGAGATGAGCACTTTCCAGATTCTGGTGCTTTATTGTTTCCTCCTCTTGAACACACATGGTCAGAAGCTCATTGATTGACCATTTATCCTTATGTGTGTTATATGATATCTTGAAAGGCGTATATGCAGGAGGACGAGAATTTAGGATAAAGTGAACCAGAAAGGTATCGGATATATCAACCTCAAGGGACTTAAGTTGAGAAGCAATGTCCCTCATTTCCATAATGTGCTCACGCACACCTTTAGAACTGTCAAAGTTCTTTCCTAAGAGTTTCTTCATAAGGGTGCTGGCCAATGCCTTATCAGATTTCACAAACTGTTCTTCAATGGCTTTCATGAAATCTTTGGCCTTTTCTTTATCTGGAATAGAGCCCCTGATGCTTTTGCTGATGTGGGACTTAATGAGCATCAAACTCAAGCGATTGGATCGCTCCCACTTTTCAAAAGCAGCTCTCTCATTTGGCGTACTTGTTTCCATGAGAACAGGTGGTTCATCCACACGGAAGGCCAAATCCATATCCATGCACCCTAAAGCCAAAAGGACCTTTTCTTTCCAGTCCACAAAATTATTACCCGACAACATTGGAATACGAGAAGGATCATAAAAAGTAGTAGGAATAATTGCATTAACCAAGAAATATACATACATTAATGCCATGAGAATAACTATCACAAAATATAAATTCAAACCTTCCTGTGGGTAGAGGTTGCTACGCGCATTGAATTTATATATATTTTATAATAAGACTAATGAATCAAACATTAAAACTTAAAAAAAAAATTCCATACCTGTGGGCATAGGAAAAAATCAAAATTTAACATTTAATTCAAAATCTTATTCCAATTAATTCAATAAAATAAATACTTCCCTGTGGGGCTAAGTAATTTATTTCAAAGAAATAATTACAATTCTTATATGTCATTTATAGTCCAATGATTATATCCTTATGTGATTTTCTTATAAATCACCAATATCATAATAATTTAAGATGCTGTGGCTACTCTTAAATGACTATAATATCCCTTTAAATGACATTCATAAGATTTATTTATAAAATTGTTTCAAATCATTACTTAACCATTTTAATGATAGAAACATCATAAATTTATAAACCAGTTTTCATGGATCAAAACAGAAGCATAGCTTGTACTGTTTATAATATGTCACAACATCAATAGTGAATCCTTCAAGTATCAAGAAGAATGTCAGTACATGATAATACACACCTTGTTTATATCTATTGGTCATGCATCACGGTTGTCATGCATTTATTTAGACTTAGGGCCATTAAGCACAAAACAAAGTGTTTTCAAATGATGCAGTGCGTTATCTTTGTTATCATGCACATACACAAATGGGATGTCGTCATAAAATCAAAAGGCTTTAAAATTCTCATTTACCATTATAATTCTCCTTCGTTTATTCATCACTTTTAGACATATGATGCATCACGTTTATAGATATTAAAACATCATCATCAAACGTCTTGCATAAATGATACGTATATGCATATTATATGGCACTAAAGACATAATAGGCTTGTAATAAATTAATAGACTGAGAAACACATCAAACAGTATCCACTTGATTTTCAATTGAACCCATCAAACAGCTAGCATCACGTTTATTAACCAACCTCCTTTTTTTTTTTTTTTTTTAACCTTCTGTTAATTTCTTTAATTAAGAGCATGTGAATTAATCACGTATATAACTCAGGAACAACTGTATATGACTAGATTGTTATGTGCCTTTGATTGATCTGACCTTACCATATTAAAAGCTTACAAACAAAAAACTATTTTAACTTATGATGGTATTAATCTTTATTATTGTCGTTGAGTCATATGATACACCCACTATGTATAATCACCATCATCATCATCATGAATGTCTCATGTATGTACAGTAAAGATAATATGCCGGATGCAAAACATGTCATAACATCAGTGAAAAAAAAAACAATTGTATATATATATATAAAAGTACGACTATTAATCAGTCCAGTGGGAAGTTCGAAACTTGGACATGAAAATAAATATGGAATAGATACAATTATACTAACATATCATTAAACTCAGTCAATAAACATGCATACATGCGTGTACTTGATCAACATTCATATATGGTCGGCTTATTTATCATGCATATATGCTGGACAAGTTTTTACCGATGTACAACATTATTTATTAATTTATCATGGCAAATCAAATCAGATGCCGTGTATGTGTATATATGTGCTTGTGATGAACGTTAATCCCAATCACCATGGCAAGAAATTATTCTGGGCATATATACTTAAAATTGTAATCAATACAACTGAAAGGTAGGCTCTGATACCACATGTTAGAATTTAAATTATATTAGAGTCTAAATAAATTGAGCGGAAGACATACCTTCAGTCATATTGATCAACAATTAATTGCCACAAGCAGGAACGATCACTCAAAGAAATAAGAAAATTGATGTGTTTTAATATTTAGTGACAGTGCGTTCTATCCTGTAACCGAATGCTTTTCGAAGCGTATCGTGATGGTTAACAGACTTCTCCTTATATAGGCTAGGCTAGGGACCTGTCAGTTACCAATCCTTACCCCACTTCCTCCCATCAAGCATAGTGAGTTGTAACTGGTTTGAACTCTAACTAGCTATCCTTACGCAATCGTGATAAGTGGGTAGTTATCTTTTATTTATTTGTAATTATCACCTTAAGAGATAAATAATTCTTATTTATCTATTTCCTTATCTTTTATCATGTGGGTCACCGTAAAGATAATTTAACATAACAAGCAAAGCAAATAGCAAAAGCAGAAACAGCAAGCCCACCAACACGAAGGGACACACAAACAACCACAGAGGCCGACGAAGCCGACTGGAAGGCCTCAAGAGACCCTTGAAACTGCCGACAGCACAAAAAGCTTTTCAACATATGTTAGCACTGCAGCCATGACAATTAGTTAAATTAAAAAGAAGAAAAAAGCCCGGCCTACTTTGCATACTTTTTCATTTTATTGACAAAAAAATAAAATCTTACTTCCCATTTTTTCTGAGAAAAAAAAGAAATAGAAATCAATTCTCGGTGAATCAATTTATCCAGAGCCTGGGGATTGTGTAATGCTGGCGGCCAACAATTTTCTTGTAAAAGATTGACGGCCGCGTCCCTGGCTCCTAGCTGGATTCCCGGGCTGTCTGGATTCTCTCAAAGAGTCAAACCAACGGTGAGCAATTGCAATTTAACAACGAGATTACGTGTGTACTTATAATAAGTTGTGCAGGAGGTATATATATATTTAACGAAATTTAATAATTTAATTTTTTAAGATATAATATATTTTTTATAATTTAATAATTTAAATTATTATATATCTACTTTTATGAATATAGTGGCTGTGATATTTATTTTTTTTCTACAATCTAAAGTTGTTGGGGAATGGTCTATTTATGTGTTTAATTGGTCACTGTTGTTGATCACAATGTTCGTAAATATATTGGCTTTAGCCTTTAGTACAACCATTTGCATTTGTTTTGTAAACAGATCCTACGAAAGTGAGACATTATTCTTACTGTTAAGTGTATCTTTCTTTTGTTTTGTTTTCATATTTTTTTTTTTTCGTTAGCAAGGCGTGAAGTTTAGAAAAGGGACCATAATTTTTAAGAAAAAAGTTTGGTGGCTAAATGAAATTTCTCTATTTCGTCTATATGTATATCTTTTTTGTAATTACGATCGTTTTTTTATGTAACTATAACGATAAAAAGTAATATAAAAAATATTATTATTTTTTTATTTCATATTTATTCTTTATGATTGCACAAAAAATACTCGTAATTATACAAAAAAAATTCATGTAAATGTAATAAGAAAAATTCATTTGCTTATGTAATGGAACTCACTTTTTAAATCCATACGGACCCTTGACTCAATCTGAAGTCGATTCATTTAGCTAATCGTGTATTAATCCCACGGCAGACAAGCCATATCTTACCTTTCTTTTCTTTTTTTCTTTTTCTGAAATAAAAAACATGAGCTTATAGATTATATAAAAATAAATAAATAACATGTTATTAATATAACACTGCACATGCGACGACCAGTAGTACTACCCACTTGTCTAATGTCTTTAATACATTGTTGAATTTTAAATAATATTAAAATTATTACATAATTTATTTAATAATATCTAATTATTTTTTTAAATTTCAATCATCCAACAACATACTTAATTTAATTATAATTTAATCGTGCCCAAAGAATTTCACGATTATCCAAATGTAGACAGTAGGGGAGGGCTCCTAGCAGCGGATGCCAAAGCTCTATATGTCATGTTTTGTGGACTGAGTCTTCCAACATGTAGGCCGATAATTTAATGGGAAAGTTCATATTTTAGCGAAAGTAGCGATTGTCAAACGTGAGAGAGATCAAAAATTAGTCTCAATTTATTCTTTTTATTGATCATGATGTGCATAATTCATTAGAGTAAAAGAAATTTCATCGTTTTTGCTATAAAAAAAAAAAGAAAAGAAAAAGACATTGATGCTAATGGCTAACTACAAGATTGACTCAAATGGACGTCCAAAAAAAAGAAAACAAACTCCAAAAATGGTCCAGCACATCGGCCTTACCTGGACGAGACCATGCATTCTGCTTTGATTTTACCAGTTAAATAAATTTTCCCTTCTCCCTTTGTTGCATGTCACCAACTTTCTTGGAATAGCCGTAAATTTTTAATTTTTGTTCCCCATGGAATTCTGTTTCTGTCTCTAATTACGGTTCAATTTAATATAACGTACACCACGAGCATTTTATAAACATGGATGCTTTTACTTCTACGGTTCTGGCTTTCCGGAAAGGAAAACAAAGATAAAGTTGAGAAATCAAGGCATCCTTTATAAGCATAAACTATTATAGTAAAGATTATAATATTACTTGTCCAATCTTGTTGTGGGGGTTCCATTACTGAAGGTAGTTTTTCTCCTCTAAGGAAGGCATGCCGTTTGCACAGGATTCTCCCATGCTAATACCAGCACAGCGATATTTGATACTGACGACACTAGGTGCTCCTGCCGTTCTTCTTTCTCTGGCCGTGCAAGGAGTTTTTCGAGGCATCAAGGATACAAGAACTCCTTTGTATGCTACTGGTAAGATAAAACTCTCTTTGCTGTTTTCCCCCCTGCACATGTTGGTCTTACCATTGTGTGTTGGGTTGATGAATCAACATGACCTATTGGTTGCTATTTACATGTTGGAAAGGAACCCACCTTATCATCTTCTCCATTCCGATATGGACTTTGCATTTTTGCACTTAGACCATTTAAAGTATGAAGCACCAAACATTTCAGTTCATTCTCGTTGTCTTTTCTTCCTGTAAGTTAATGTTCAAAGACTTCATATTCGGTGTTTATGCTTTTGTTATGTTGAAAATACTGATTTCAACTCTGAACATCACTGGCAACAGGCAAGGTAGTTTCTTTATTAAATTTTGTAGTGAAGATTGATTTCACTTGGTATTTTCATGTGTATCTTTCCCTATCTTGGGCATGTATCATTGGCAGACTAACACTAATGATCAGCAGAATTTGCCATTTATCAAAGTTTTTGTGACTTTAATTGAATAGAAATAAGCATTCTCAGCTCTATTTCCTTTTTCACTGGACATCCAGGATCACCCTTCCAGTATAACACTAACCTTCTTGGCTGATTTTGTGTAGTCGTTGGAGATGCAACATTGTTTTGGATGCAATATTTATATTCTTATTTCGTCTGAATGTCAGTGGTGCAGCCATTGCCCATTTTATCTCCCAGTAAGTCCATTCTGCTGATGTGCAGGGTTTCATTTTTCTGCTTTCTGGTTCCTGGTCATACTTATATTAAAAAAGGAAATATTGTTCCATGATCTAAACTTGCTTACCATTGTTTTATGTACTTGATCTCCCTTATTTTGAGTTTGGAAACTACTTGAACATGTTGAGCCATTGCCCCCAGGCATTAAAGAGCTACAATTTGATCGGTTTCTTAAAAATGGTACTCTCTCTTTTTTTAATTTTTTTTTCCCCCATCAGCCTGTGAGCAAGTCAATTTTCTCTCTTTCTTTACTTCTTTTGAGCTAGTTTCACAGATATAGCCACGCTATTTTATCGGCTTGCGTTCAGGATTTTTGCTGGTAAGGAGGGTAATAGCTGCCACATTCTGTGTAACATTGGCAGCATCATTGGCTGCAAGGCATGGATCAATATCAATGGCTGCATTTCAAGTTTGCCCGCAGATTTAGCTGGCAACTTCTCTGCTTGCTGATGGTCTGGCAGTGGCTGCACAGGTAAGAAGCCTTTTGCACTTCGACTACACTGGTGATCATTTACCATCTTTTACTTTCGTTTCTCAGGACGCACACTCCCCATTTCTCATTATTGAACACAAAAATCGACTAATGTCAAAATCTATGTATGACAGAAAGCTTGAACCGTAAAATCAACTTTTGGGTCTGCACAAAAAAACTTGTATGGTGCGTATCATTACATTAACTATAGCCAACCCCGACTAGATTGCAATCAATTTAGAGCGATTTATCATCGTGCTAATATGTTCCTCGAAAGATGCCCAGATTTACAAAAGTTTCCTGACGTCTCAGTGCCATTCGGAATGAAATCATAACTTTGTCCTCCAATATAATGTGAGAATGCTCTTTTAAATTAATCGAAAAGAAATTTGCCCATATCAGAAGCATTTTATAAACAGGAAGCAACACATGCTGTCCATTTAGTCCATTCTTGATCTGACTGCTGATATTATTTTCTGACCTTATTTTCATCCCAAGTGTGATTTAGTTCAAGACCTCTCCGATTGGCAAATCATGGTAATGAGTTTCAATTTCTTTAGGCAATACTGGCAAGCGCTTTTGCAAATAAGGTTTACAGCAAAGCTGTAACCACAGCCTCTCGTGTGTTGCAGGTATGCTAATTTCCTCGCATATAAGTAACTGTTTCGCTTGTCATTTTGTAAATCCACATCCTTTTATGGCTCATTTGCAGCTTGCCTTGGTTCTGGGGCTGTCACTCTCCATCATTCTTTTAGTTGGATTACAGTTTGCTTCAAGATTGTTTACAGAAGACATCAATGTTTTGAACATTATTAGGCTGGGCATACAAGTATATTTTGCTTCCTTTCATCTAACTGCAACCATATGGTATCTTTTACATGCCCTGGGATTTAGTCAACCTGGTCTAAGAATTTCCCATTTTTGCTGTTTATTTTGTTGCAGTGACCCAACCCATGAATGCCTTAGCTTTCGTCTGCGATGGAGTCAACTATGGAGCATCTGATTTTGCATATTCTGCTTATTCAATGGTATCATTGCCCATTATCCTGCTTAACAAGTTCTATAAAGTATCACCAACGCCCACCTCACACCCCAATTGCCTATTTCCCTGCTTGACAAGTCCACTTGGTGGTGGAATTGTCTTAAAGGAGCAATCTTGAATGTAGAAAACATTAACAGTCTGAAAGACTAGGTAGTTTCTGTTATTTGTCGTAAACTCAAACTATATTTCTTTTCTGATTAATCCAGGTTTTGGTGACAATAATAACTTTCATAACCTTATTTTCACTATCTTCAAACCAAGGCTTTGTTGGTATCTGGATCGCACTGACAATTTTCATGAGCTTGCGCACATTCACTGTAATTTTGAGGTAATAGCTTAGATTTAAAAGCTTCAGAACCTTTTGACCCCTTCATAGTATTGTTAGGCACAGCATGTAATATATGCGTACAGAAAACTTCTTGTAAACCTTGTTACATCTACATTTTGCAGGATAGGAACTGGTATTGGACCTTGGAGCTTTCTCAAAAGCAGATTGTCCTTTCCATAGGCAAATCTGTGATACTCCTGAAATATTTATTTCATTTGATGGTAGTCCAACTGAGATCCTTGGTGGATAATTGTTAGAATAGCCTATTTGTATCTGCATTTTTATTTTCATGGGAACTGTATATAATACAGCAAATAGATGTCCATATAGCCTGATAGAGAATGAGAAGATCATATTCCTTTTTTTGCATGGAACTATTGTGTTACCAAAAATGTACTACACGTTAGTATGAAGCGTTTATTATCACAGCAAAAGTTTAAACTGTTGGTTGTAATACAATTATATTTCTTTAAACCTTCTCAGAGCTATGAGAATTGAAATATTAAGCTCAGAGTTCAAAGAGAATGCTAATAATATTAACCAACAATTTCCTCCTCAGCATTACCTAAGGGACATGAATTAGAATTAAGCGCTTGCAATCACATTAGAAGCTGAAATTGTTAATTGAAGTGCAACTTTATTTCCTTGAACATTCTCAGAGTTACATCTAACTTTTAGGGATTGCACTCATTATAAATGTTATAGATCACGATATTAAACTCAGCGTCAAAAAAAAAAAACATGCTGATAATCTTAGCCAACACTGTAAAGTTTCCATTAGGAAGTCATCCGTTGTCCGGAATTCTTCTCGAGAATCCAATACCAAGATTGGATTCTGCTGCAGTCTTCTCCAACTTCAATTTCTTCGTTCTCCTTGAAAAGAAAGTTTCTTGGAATAAGAGCTATTTGCAAAGATAATCCAAGAAGAATCCCGTTACACTTTTAGAATTTTTTTTTACTCGATTTTTACTAACAAATCTTCAATTTTATACAACATTGATATTTTTTGTAATAAAAAAAAGACTTTTTTTTTTTTATTGACTCATTGTATTATGATAAAAAATCAGACAAAACAAAATTTTATAAGTGTAATTTTTTCCATCCAAGAATGTATATTATGGTTTAAGGACATTTTCATTGTAATTTTTTCATTGTCAAGAATCATTGTACGGTTAAGAACATTCTACAGGAAAAGCAAATCGGATGTTTTACTTGTCTGAAATTCGGAAATGTAATTTCCAGTCTTGTTGCATTGGAATTTTTATTGGTTGGGATATTGTAGCCAGCCAACAGAAATACTTAACTGGAAATTGAACTAGATGGGGAGTGTAAATTTCAGGTGACATAATATTGTTCTTAATAGTAGACATCTTGCAAAATATGTCATGGCACCATTTATGCCTTCGTTTTCACTGAATAAGACAGCAATATTATACATTGGGACACTGCCCTGAACTGTGGTTGATCCCAATTTCATGCTCAGAGATACTACTAGCTTGGAGTGATTCAAGTCTAGTATAGTTTCGGTTCTCAATTAGACACTTCAATTTAGTTCAGTTATCTAATAAAACTAGAAATTGTAGTTAAACTGAAGAATTCAGTGTATTTAATTCAATCACTTAGTTATGAAATTCTGCCAAAATCACAAAAACATTGATGGATTTCAATTTCAAGTTTGACCCGGTTCGATTTCAATTAGAATTGGAATTACCCATTTAACTCCTCAAATTCAATAAGAAACATTTATAATTTTATATTACTGGAGGTGATAAATTAAAGTCATGTACATTACATTACATTTGAATCTTATTGATTTTGACGAGCAATCTCATGTACTAAGGAAGGTATGTACAATTCGACTACTCATTATTGGCTAATTTGGCAAACTCAATTGCAGGGCATTTATTTGGGTGCTAAAGCCTACCAATCTCTGAGCCATTGAAATTGGGGCTGACAGCAAAACCAGCGTTAAGGGTGTTCATGAAAACCGTCCAGTCCGCTCAACTCCATTAATCTGGCAAAAATTGTTGATAATAGATTGATTATGATTTATAATTTAAGTAAACTACACTCTACAATCTAGTTGTGGTTTTGAAAAACTAAAACTTACTAAAATCATTACTAAAATCATCGAACTCACTGTCAAATATTATTAAATTTCAAAAATATAATTTCACAAACATGCTTCTCATATAGCATGATTAATGAACCATGTGTCTAAATCTTTAGTATAGTGTTCAGGGAGAGTGCTAAACCATTTGTATGACTGAAACTTTCAAGCAAAGCTTTTATTAGTATAGTGTTCACAATTCTTATTGGCTCATTTAGGCCATTAGCTCTAATACTTCCCTAATTACCATTTGCTGGCATTGCTTTGCTAGTATCAAATTAATTTCTATAATTCTATTTCAGTGATTCTTTTTTATTTTTTTTTCTTTTGACATTTGGTTTCGATGCATTGATTCATATTGTGGGACTGCTGTTACATTGGAGAGATCCTTCCCGAGAAGTTCCTACTAGAATTTAGATACTAATTGATTGTTGCATCTGTTGCTTCCAATATCCTCTTTTCCTTAACAAATGTTGCCATTTAATTCTGATATAGATCTACTTTGTTTGCTAAACTTTGTGCAATGTTTTCTTGGTTCCACAAAGCCCCTTAACGAGAAAAGGTCTAGAGTGGTGCAAATGGTTAAGTTAGTTGAGAGAAATAGATAGCTTGAGGTTTGTTTGTTTTTCATGTCGCCAAATCATCTTTTTTATATATTTTATCATCATTTTGTCCTATTTCTATTTAATCATTATCTTTATGTTCGTAACAAAAAAAAAAAAAAAGGATGCTCTCAAAATTATAGTTTAAACTGTCAAATTGACCAAACTAATCTGCAATTACAAATAGCAATTTGTTTGATTTCATTCTTATGTTAGTTTAATTATGATTTTAAAATTTTTCAAATCACTACCAACAATTTGAACTAAATATAAATAACAAATTACTACAAACCAACCCACCCACGTGCATTCCTAACCAACACTTCAACTTCTAACTACCCTGCCACCACCAAATATATTTTGATACATGAATTTTAATGCTAATGTTGCGAATACTTGTGGCATAATAGATACATTCGAACGGGTAATGTAATTGAATTATATGCAAATAATTGTCTAGTAGAAAAAAATATATTTATATGATTTATTTGTAACATTTATTAATTAAACTATCGTATTCCTTTTTACTAGTCCAACTTTTTATATGACTCAATTGTAACATTTACTAGTTCTTAAATTCACTCAAAGCATCAAGAGAATTAGTTAAGTCAATTAAAGAAATTTTCATATTCTTAGAATTTTAATGCCTCTTCTTTATTATGGTAGACTATATCTACTAAAAAAAAAAAAAATCAGATTAACACCCAACAGAAAATGGGATTTAAATTGCTTATCCAACAAAACAAGAAATCCTCCAACTCCAAAAGCTTCAACTTTTCAAATCCAACCACTTGTCCATATCCATTAATTAAAAAAAAAAAAAAAAAAAAAAGGTGTCCCCACCACCATAACAGCTACTTTAAGTAATTCTTCAGCAGTTTCCCACAAATGCCAAGGGAAAAACAAAGGACTCAAAAAATGGCATTAAAGGGAGTTCCATAACCAAATTCACCTTTTAAAGAAGAATCCCATTCAAAGAAACATGACCTAGCATTGACAACGACAACATCTTCCTAAAGATCTACATTATGGCTTAAGAACTTACAAACCAAACCCCTTCCGGACATTGCAATGGATTGATGCATCGAACCACCATCACAATTACTCGATTGAGCAATTACTCAATGACAACAACTTCAGCATCCAAATGTGTACCCAAAAGGGAAATGAAAGTAAAATAAGCAAGAACCCACAAAATGGTTTGTGAATGAATGTAATAGTGTGGATATAATGACATTTTGTTCACCAACACATCCTACTTTAGGATTTGTTGCACATTTTAAAAATGAGAAATATTAAGTAACAATAAAGTGATATAAGTTATTAGATGACTGAAATTTAAAAAAATAATAACTTATCTATTTTACATTGTGAGATTAATTATACTATTATTTTGTTACTAATTGAAGTTAAATTACGTAGCAAAACTCTTTAAACATAGCCAAGAGGTTGGTAAACAAAAGTTTGCATCTGACATCCACCATTAACCGCCCTGTCCCGTTTTGGAGCATTAAACACATTTGGCCGCTGTGTAACATCTTGCTAAACGTATGTAACATCATTATGGGTAAATTTTTGTTATAAGCATTTGGCCACTTTTTCAAAACGTATCATAAGCCGTCCTCTACTCTCACGCAATTCTATCAAAAACGATAAAGTGAATCAGACTAATGTTCTTTGCGATGGATTAATTCCTTGTTTGAGAGAAATTAAAGGAAATGGTACAAATCAAATAATTTTAGAGTTCAGTTACGTAGATGGGGAGAAGAAAATGTGGGGAAGACATGAAAATTTTTTTGTGCAACCGACTTATTTGTGCAACAAAATACCTAATTTTTATAACGAAAAATAGATAAAAAATTACTTTAAAATTTTCTTACAATAATTCAACGTCTTGTTGCACAAAAAATTCACCTGATTGCACAAAAAAAATTTGACATCATCATTTTTTCGTCCACCTATATTTACCGATAAATTTATGTTCTGTACTCTCTCGTCTCATTCTTGTGCTTATTTTTCAAGTCAAAGCGCAAGAAAACGGTCTTCTTCTTTCAATTTTTATAATTTGGGTATAATTGAAAAAAGAGGCATCTTGGCATCCTTTTTCACCAAGTTGTTTGACAAATCACAAATAGAAGGGCAAGGTATTCATGTATCAATAAATCCACCGAAAGGTCCATCCACTTTTCCTCTTGGTTGATAGACTTTCTAGAACTATTATTTATGTGTAACAATACTCCTTTTGTTCCTTTAATTTTCTTTCGGATGCCTAACAATAATATTCCTTTTATGAAGGGGACAAAACAAAATGAAAGGGAAATGTCACAACATCATTTTAGCTTTGGAGAACCGGATATGAGAGGGATAAATTAAGCCACCAATTTTACCCTTTTTCTTTTGCCTTTCATTTGTGTCAGTGGAAAACAATATACTAATCATCACTTGCTGTTCAACTTATTAAAAGAATTTATGTGAGAGAGTATACATTCAAATTTTACCAAAATTAAATAATAAAATTAAATTTATAATTTATTATTTAGTATAAAAATTGTTATAAGTATCTAATCACTTCACATATTTCCTAAACACAATCATAATATTTTTTAATAAGAACACCACCTCTACTTTTTCAAACCTTACCCAAAAAATAACAGCAATATACGGAGAAAACACATTTCTCCAATTTAAGCAACGTGACAAAAGGGCCAATTATTCACGTGAGAAAGTAGAATTTTTTTTTCCTTTTTGATCAAAGAAAATCACCTTTGCATTGAATACTAAGAGGATTTATACATAAGTCTAATATAAAGACGTCAAGATAACTTACATAAAGTAGAAATAAACAATACGATAACATACAACCAACATGATCCAAACAACCACTTATTAATTCGACGTAGCGCCTATTTCAATAAATCTCTCATAAGATAATACTTATCAAATTAAAGTTAAACTTATCTAAAATTAAAATTTTAATTAAATTTATAACAATCAGACTAAACTGTACATACCCACAAATATAGACATTTCAACAGTTATCGCATCAAGCGAAGAATAATGTCATGCCTTGCCATTATCCCAATCCCCAATGAATAAAAGCTTCATCCACCACCCAAAAAGTAAAGACCCACCACCACAACTCCAAAGCATGAGTGAATTGTTTTCTGGCATCTGATCTTATGCATTGAAAAGACGACCAACAATCCACTTTTAAATGGCCCCTTCTCCAATCTCCATCTCATACCACACGTTTTCCGCTATTTTTTTTAATAAAAAAATTTATTAAACACGTGACTATAAAAAATATAATAAATATAAAATAATTTAACTTATTAAATTATAAAAAAATTAAATTTAAAAAATAAAAAATAAATAAATTATCAAATATTATTAAATTAATTACATATAATTTATACATTTTGCTGCACGTATTAATGCAATCTTCTTTAAAACCCAAATCCGACTTACTGGATTTGGAATCTAAATGCACAGATCTCAAGTCCCTGTTACGTAATCCTCTAGAAAGAGATGTGCGACAATAATGGAGAAACCGCATGAACTCATAGTTTTATAAAGACATTATATACACTAGATAAAAAAACAAAAGGTAATTATGAGTTAACAATTAATTCTACATTGTATCCCATACTATTATTTATTAATAAAATACTTATTGGAATAAATATAGTAACTAAAAAAAGTGTCCAATAAATATTTTTAAAAAGAAGGTATGACATCAATACCCATGCGATTACATTTGTCATATCATCACCATCACCATCACAATCACCATCACCATCACCAAGTGTTTCATTATGTCTCCATCTTTCAAGTGTTAATGGCATCTGCAGTGAATTACTCCAAAGAAAAAGTAATTGCTGCCACCCCACAAAGGGAATTAGATCTTCAAAGATCTATGCAAGCACAAACACCTTGAAGCAAGCTGCCAAAATATAAGGATTCAAAGGTGCAATGGTCATGGGCCAACAACACACATCAGGCTAAAGACAGACCAAAGGTCAGGTGCATGATCCAGGTTCACTGCAATTTAACATGTTAATGACCAAAAATGAAAAAAAAAAACATAGCAGTAAAAAAGTAAACTGACAATAGTTGAAATTTAAAGTCTAAAAATATTGGTGAAAAGAATACACTTAGTTTGGCTAAACTTGCCAATTAAAGCCTGAGAGGTTGAGAGATTATCTCACCCTTTTGTTCTAACATCTGCTGTAGTAACAAATGATCAAAATGAATTTTACCCTTTCAAAAAGTCTTTCTCCCCACCAACACTTCTCTTCTGCTCTTTTCTTCTCTTTTAGGTTTACCTTGAAACAACAGTGGATAACAAATCCCGGAAAAACATGAAACTATATACCAAAAAAAGCTTTCTGTTTTTACTACACTCTGAGCTCAGTGAATTCAATTTCCACTTTGCTGAGCCACCAGCTGATCAATATGCAATTGCTCTGCCCAGGCTGCCATTGCAAGATCAACTGATTCAGGCTGAGAGGTCAAGTTCAAACTTTCGCTCGAAGAAGCACTAGCTGCAATGGAGACATGTGTTCCTAACTTTTCTTTCATCTCAGTTGGAGATTCTTTAACAAGAGATTGAACCCATGATAAATCAGGCTCCTCTCCATTGCCCAGCTCAAAAGAATTCGATCTACGAAGCTTACCCAATTCCTCAGCACTAACAGTCCAGTCCAGTTTCCCATTTGAGGAACCCCATTTTGACCAAGAATTAACTGGGGAGCCAATGATGGCTGCAGAGTTGGATCCTAATTCTCGAGAGCTGAGACTACGAAGCTGCTGCTGCTGCTTCTCACGTTGAGCTATCATAGACATTCGCGGGCTCATTGGCGAGATAGGCTCCACATTTCGAGGGGACATTCTGCCTGATGCAAATGAGGCCTGTAACAAGGGGTGATCGACATTTTTTGGCGAAAAACTTGTGTTGATAGGTGATAGCATGCTTTGCTGCTGCTGAAATTGATTAATCACAGCAGATTTGTGAGTTGGGGAGAAAACAGCTGAAGCCAGGGCTTGATCTGCATACCGAGGAGATAAGCTCTCTGCAGAAAAGCGATCATCAAGATTTGAAGGTGTTAGTGCTTTCAACCGACCAGAGCGGTTCAACGAGTTATTATTCAAAGATGATTGACTAAGACCAGACAACTCATTTAAGAGCTGCTGTTGCTGCACATCGAAATCAGGTAGCAAATTGTAGTCCTCTGTTGGGATGTCCCTTGCATTAAGGGAAGATCTCAACCGACTGGACTGAAGATTGCTTCCAGGGAGATGAAGGGCTGGGACATTTTGTTGTGGCCAAGCAACAGATGAGTGTGCCATGGCGTTGGCAGATGGAGACATGGGTGGAGTGAATGCTGAAGGAGACATGACCGACACTGATGAAGGTGAGCCGGGCAGAAGGTTCATGACCGCAGCAAAATCCATGGCATTACCATTGGAAGTACTTGAACGAGGAGAGGGAACTGCAGAACCAGTGGACACATATAACGGACGAAGTTCCTCAACAGTGTGAGCAAAAAAGCAAACTCTCCTTGCACAATTCGTACCATCTTTACAAAGCCGGGTTCGATACTGAGCAGGATGAAGCCAGCACTCAAAAACCCCATGAGCATATTCACACATATCCCCACGCCTACAAGCTCCCTTCCGGAAATCAGGACATGGAACACAGCTGTAATGATATTTCCTAGGATCCCTTCGTCGAGCATTTTCCCCCGGATGAACAAACGGACACTCAGTCCAATCATGGGAATAGGCTCGAGAACAAGGTCTCACCTTGAAGGAATACATTCGGAACTCATCGGTTGAATAGATGCTATTCTTGATGTCAGGGAGAGATGGGTCAACGGGGTATTCTTTCTTCTCCGACCCCAAGTACGCAGGTACGTCAATAAACTTTGATTTCATAGGAGAACCTGAAGCAAATAAGGGAGACCCATTTTCCATGGTCGGAGAGAGAGGGGGAGAATTAGAATTTGATGTCCCTATGGAAATCCTTAGATTGCGCTCAATGACAGATCCATCAGTTGCAAGCAGTTCCTCAAGAATCAATTTCATATTTTGAAGCTTAGGTGGAACAATAATAATATCGATTGGGCGATGACCACTGGCATCTACTAAATTAGGATCAGCACCTGCTGCTAAAAGAAGTTTAACAACATCAACAACATTTACAGCCCCACCTGATGCAGCACAGTGAAGAGCTGTGCTTCTATCAAGGCCACAGGAACGATTGACATCAGCATCTGATACAGAAATAATAAGATTTATAACATCAACACTACCATATGTGGCAGCAACCATTAGTGGTGTCCGGTGTTGATTGACCATTTGCTTGGAGCCCTTCTGGCGCCCATACCATAATCCAATTTCATCAACACAAGAAGGATCACGCTCAATTGATCGCTTCATGCCTTCTACATCATTGTTAGCTGCAAGCTCCAGCAAGCTTGCAAAAGCATCTTCAGTTTCAATTGTCAAATGATTCATATCTATGTCAGCGAGCCTATTTTTGTCAAAAGAAATTGTGGGAAGTGTCTGAGACGGAAGGGGCTTTAATCGCTCCAATTCACAGCACATACTTTCATTTGACGAAAGCACAACTGAAATCGAAAACCAACTTTAGTATCATCCTGCAGAAAAATTCAATCATCATTTAATCATCAACCAACAAGACAAAAACTTATAAGCAACAAACCAATAACAAATTCATAGATGAGAAGCACTTGGCATCTGCAGCATGAAAGTTACAGGCCATGATCAAGCCTTTGGAGAGATGACAAATAAATGGAGATGAAAAGTAAAAGCGGGGATTTCTATTCAGTGCTTTGTACGTTTTGGTATGGAAGTGAATTGGGACAAAACTACAGCATCACACAAGCACTTCGGGGTAACAAAATAGCCATTTTATAAAGGATCCGTGGGATATCCCAAAAGCTAAATGACAAGAATCAGCATAACATGCTCCAGAGAAGCAATAGGAGGAAAACCCAAAAAGAGTATCCAATTGCTTAGTTTTTAAGCCAAAGTTTTTACATGTTTCTTTCTAGATTTGGCCAAGAAGTGCAAGAAAAAAAATAACTGAAAATGGATTACTTCCACAGGCATTTTTCTTGTCCAGTAAATATGAAAACCAAGGAGGTCATAGATCATCATCATCATCTTCATCTTCATCATCACACCAAGATTGCAGCCTTTTAAAAATATTTCAGTCCTAAAAAACATAAGGGTCGGAAATTTCGCACTTTTCCCCTGCTTACTGCGAATATTTAGGAACGGAAAAACAAGATCAACATATCCAGCCTTCTTAAGTTAATCAATTAATCTATTTAAATAAACAAAATATTTTCCGCTTCCACTTCTGTTTAGCCAATTTTTCTCAGACACCGAACAGAGAAACCGAGAAAGAAGACACAAAACCATCCAACAAAAAAGGTAAATAAGACAGAAGTCGAGGGATACAGATCTCTCTCTCTCTCTCTCTCTCTCTCTCTCTCTCTCTCTAACAGTCAAAAACAGAAAATTCATACACCCAGATATGGTCAAAAATCACATACAAAGTAGTATAAAAAACATTTTAGCAAGAATCAAAGAGGGAAAAAATGACCAAGATCAAAAACCCAGTAAAAAGATCTAACCTTGGAGGCAAAAATCCTGACACATATAAACCCCAAAAACAGTCAAAAGAACCCAAAATAGGAAAGAAGCCCGTTAAGGGTGAGGAAGATCTTCACATCATGTGATCAAAAACACACTCACTCATTACATCAAAAGTCAAAACAACAGAACTTTAATATACACACATAAACCAGCTAAGAGCCAAGGTCAGAGAGAGAGAGAGAGAGAGAGAGAGAGAGAGAGAGAGAGAAAGATGGACATGTAAGTGAACACAAAGTACCTGAAACAGAACAAAACCATGGTTTTTAAGGTTGCCAAGAGAATCTTACCAGTTTCCTTACAGTTCCAGCTAAGAAAGTGAGAGATGTTTCATAGATCTAACTCTGCTATGATGAAAAGGGACTTAAACCCACTTCAAATACACCCTCAAGAAATTAAATTTCTTTTCCTTTTTTGTTGCTCACCATCAAGAAATTAAATTTCTTCTTTGCTAAAATGTAAAGAAACAATCTTTAGAGACTTCTTGTGAAAGAGAGAGAAAGAGAAGAGAGAGAGTCCTTCTGCTATAACCATCTCCAATTTCTATGCTTTCTTCCATACTTTTCTTTCATAGGAAAGAACAAAAATCCTTTAAAAAATTGGAAAACTGATAACAAATCCTTTTTTTTAACATTTCTTCTTCTGGGGTTTTGATAAAATCGCCTATCCAATAAGAAAGAGAAATTATTTTTTTTATATTTTCATAAATTTATTTTAATAACAATATTATTTCAAAAAGGAGATAGAAATAGAGATTGCAGGATTTTTTAATAATATTACCCGGCTGTGCCTTTTGCTTTATTAACCCACCATAAAAATCATGCCACGTCATTTACTTCACGGACAGATTCAGACATTTTGGCCAAATGATAGGGATAATGCTGTCATTTCAAGATGAGCACTGACCCTCGTGGATGAGGTGGCGGATTACTATTGCCTAGAGTGTAAATTGGCGAGTAGTACGTGAAAAAGAAGCTAACATGGCCCTCTGTAATAATTTAACCCGTCTTTTCGGAGGTCAAATTCTTTTGAAATTCAACCTAAATTTGTTTTTTTGAGTGGATGAAATTCAACCTAAATTCACTCCACATGAAAGTTAATTTACCAAGGGGACTAAAGTTTAAAATAAATTTTAAGAAAAATTACATCGCACACCAGAAAAGGTATGACAATAAGTCTGCACCTTTTAGTTTTTGTAAGTATAAAAACGAACTAGGGTTAGTCAATATTAACAACAATTATAAAAAAGTTTTTTTTGCCCTTATATATAATTCTTTTGACCAATCTATCATTGTGTATGAAAATATTTTTAATTTATTTTATCAATTTTTTTTTGCTTAAAAATTATCAATTATATATCTATCATTATCATGCAAAATTTTTCACCATTTGAATTTATTAGAAAATCATAAGTTAAGTAATTTCATCTTTGATAATTAACTTATTATTTATTTTGTTTATTATATATTTAAAAAACACAATAAATTAAAATTTTTCTCATTTATTTAAAAGACTGTATGTGAAAATTATAATATTTGAGTCTTTCGTAAAATGTTTCTTTCTTTCAATGCACTAAGGGCATTTTAGTCGATTCATGTCAATTATAATGACAAGTTTGTAATTATTTCAAATGTTTTTAACAAAGACTTAACAAAGGTTACAGGAATAAAATGTAAAGAAGCGGTTTGTTATATTTAATAATAGGGGGTGCGGCTTATTACCGTGTCTTAGATAAGGAGTGCGCAACACAATTTTCCTTAAATTTTATTCTGATTTTTCAATGGAAGAAGTCTAATTACATAATCACGTAAAAAAATAGATGTAAAAGTCAAAAAGTTACCATTTTTAATTTCTTTTGCAATTAGACACATTTTTTATAATAAAAAATAAATGAAAAATATTTTTTGTTGTGGAAAAATACATTTAGTTACAAAAAAAAAATCGATTGTAATTTGTCATTTCTATATCTTCCTTTTACTATGACTATATATCTTTTCCATAGTAAAAAAATGTAACAGCAGAAATATGGTATGCCCAATATGTCAAATAATCTATAAGGTCATACGGTAAACCATAAAGTCACGCAGTTTTGTTAACGCAAAAATGACTTGAATTTACAAAATTTATATATAATATCAAAACATCGTTATTTTTGTTAATTAGTTATGGTTTGAATCAAAAATATATATTCATAGCACGGACACAGTTTTAAAATAAAGGCTAAAAATATATATTCAACTGTTTGGAGAAAGTGTTGTTACACATCATACGCTAAAAGAGTATGCGTCCATATAATTAGAAAATTATCTCGCCTAATCTATATTATTATATAAAAATACTTGTTAGAGATAAAAGTAAAAGAACACAACAAAAAATAATTAATAAAATAATAATTTTATTAACTTTTATCTCTGTATTAACTTAAATTTTTGTAATATTATAATTATTATTTACTTTTTTCACTTTTCATTAATTCACTTTTCGATGATGATAAAAATATTTGTTTCATTTTGCTAATTCAATTAATTTCGTCTATCCATGTAAATACCTCAAAAATTATTCTTTTAACACATAAATTTTTTAATTATTTTATTAAAAAACAATGATAAACATCATAAGATATCATGTAAACTGTGAGATAACACTTATTTAAAGTTTAAAGTTTTATTAATTTTTGCAATTGAGACTTGAAGGTTTTAATTTTTTCAATTGAGTTTTATACCTTACAGATTATTTATAATTGAATCTTTTCGTTAGGTTAACCATTAAAAACGTATTTGACCTAATAAATTTAAAAGATATCTCACTTAACAGTCAAAAATATTTTTAACGATCAAATCGATAAAATGATTAAATTGTAAAAGATATAAAAGATATAAGAATTAATTAAAAACATTAAAAAATTTATAGCTTAATTATAAAAATCTATAAATGCATATATGTAATGATCTTTGCCTATCAATATACAATGAATTTGTTTTGTATATATATAAATTTTGTAGAAATGCAGTCAGAATAATATAATGAATGCACATTCATATCATATAATCTGATAAAATATTTTATTTAAAAAATAAAATATAAATTATTAAATAAATTATACATCTCTCACGCACTTCCAACTATATTATATAAGATGGAGTAAATTTGCAGACCGAGTTTATCTGATTAATAGCTGAAAAGATGAAAAGGTTGGAGGGGTGACCGGTTAGGTGACTGAAGCTGAAAGAACAGAGGGAGGGAGCCGGTAACGGGAGCGCGTGCGTGTGAGCGCGTAAGGGTCTACAAAACCAGTGAAACAGAAAATGAAATAGGGCTTTAGTATTGTCAAAAAAAAAAAAAAAAAGAAATAGGGCTTTAGTGCTTTGTTTGGTTTAGGTATGAGCAACCAGTTAGAAAGAAAACACAAAACTCAAAGTACTTTTTATTATTTGGCAATGTAAGAAATGAATTAAAAAAGAAAGAGGTCGTAAGTGAGAGAAAAAGTATTTAAAATGTTTTAAAAAATTAAAAAAATACATGAAATGATAATGACTTAAATAACTCAACCTATTCAATTTATTTATAGGGATATTATTGTAATTTTAATCTATTATTTAATTATTTTTAAGGATATTTTTTAATTTTATTTCTATAATTTTTTAATTTTATAGGATAATTTTTATAAAAATATTGTAAGATCCGGCTTTTGTAAACGTACGACGGACTTCAAAGCTGTAGTCAATTCCAGTTAAATGTCGAGTCAAATCACAAGTTAAAGAAATTGTGAACAAAGAAACAAAAAAAAAATAATAAATACGAATAAGTTGTATCTTAATTTATCTGAAAATTGTTTTTAAAATTGAATATCTTAAATTCCAATCTAAGCAACCGAGGAAAACTAAATTATGGTTTATAACAAAAGAAAAAATTTCAAAATTCCTTATAAATTTTCAAATTTATGTTGATTATTACAGAGTGTTATTTTCTTGTGAAGACATCTAGTAAGATAAATATTCGTCTAATTGTATATATTTTAAAGAGATTAGTGACTCTTTTTGAATACTATATATTTTACTCTTTCATGAATTCAGGCTAGAAGTCTAGCCAACAGTGCACAAGGACAGATCCAAGAATTTTATTGAGTGGAGACCTATGAAATATGGGCACTTTAATAAAGGAAAGTATTACGTGTCGGACACGCAGGACACGGGACGCACGAACACATGACGGACACGCGGTGGATAAGTGTCTGTCAAAAATTTTTTTTTTTAAATTCGAACATGCGTGTCGAATATGAAAAGTACAAGTGTCCGACAAGTTATGAACATACTTGAATATTTTTATAATTATTTTTAACAAATAAAAAAATAAAAATTCTTTAAAATTATAATTTAATATTGACAATTGTCTATAACTTTTTGAACACTTAAATTTCAACTTATTTTTAATTTTAACAGAAAAATTAAATTGATTACAAAATCTTATATCTCTATTTTAGTACTTCACAATAAAGAATAAAGAATTTTACGATATATTATTTAAATAAAAAATTTCTAAAACTTATAATAGTTATATAAATATATTTTTGGGTGAATAAAATTTATAAATTGTTTAAAAATATATATATGATACACAAAAATTTTATAAATTTAATTTTTTCTATATAGCCGTGTCCAAAATGTGTCCGTATCCTAATATTTTTAAGATTATTGTGTCGTACCGTATCCATATCGCCGTATTCGTATTCGTGCTTCATAAGTGAAGACAAAGCTATCTATAGTCAAAATAATAATATTAAAAAATAAAATGATATAAAAAATTATTTACATTATTTTTTACGCAAAATTTTTTGGTTAGACAAACATAAAATCTTCAAATAAGTCGTATATAATTAGTTGAAATAATATTTATATATTCATATATAAGATTATTTATTTTGTGATTATCAAAATATAATTTTCATATTTTTCTTAGATTTTGTAGGAACTTGATTAGATTAAGAATTGCAATTTGTGACATTTTAATTGCAAATTAACATTTTTATTGTTGTGGTGAATAAGTCATTAGAAATCTACATATTTGCTAAATCTATATGCTTCATTAATACACCTTGTAAAAATGTTATATATGAGAATTTTATTCTATCATCTAATGATCATTAAAAAAAATTGAAATTCTAAATATGGTAAATATTAACAACTTAATTTATTTTAAACTAAAATTAGGAATATGTTTATCAAGATTGCGTACAATTCAAATCAGATTAGTATTTACTTGTAACTAATTACCTAAATTCACGTATATATTTATTTTCAATAATAATAGATGTAATAAACCAAATTATTAGAGAAATTATAAGATATTGATAATAACTCTAACAATTTACTAGTTAAAATCTTTTAAGTCAATAAATCTAACAATTTCAACTTTTGAATGAGATAAGAAATAATTTTCATCAGGGACAAAAAAAATGAACAAAATTTTATAATTTTACATGGAAAGATACATACTCGACGTATAATAAATTTCTTTTGTAACTTTATTTTTTCATAGCCGTTATTTGACATATTATAAATTTGTTTTGTTTATTTTCTGTCAAATTGCTATGGGATGATCATCTTTTTGAATATATTTTACCATAAAATATATTTTTATTTTCTAAATTGATGATGTTGATGATCATAATCTCTTTTTTTTCGTATTTTTAACAAACTTGATCATGAGAGAAGTTTATTGAATTGGAAAAAATAACTTCGATCATTAAAACTAAGAACAGATGGTCAACACACAAAAAAAAAAAAGGATGCAATGATTTGACTGCGTGCTCTATCCCAACTGAGGACAAGAAATTATTTTTATTATAAACGACAAGTTGAAGTACAGTAATTCTCTAATTTAATTCTATTTAAAATAAATCAAGTTAATTTAATATCAAAGATAAAAATAGATTTTTTTTTTGGGAAAAGTCATTCCATTAAAACATATAATATATACAAGAGAGCTAATCCATAAAGAGCTCACACTTACAAACCATACAGAGCATAAAAGACGTCACCCATACTAACCTAACCATAGCCCACCACAATTGGAGCGCAAACCGTACAGCACCCATGTAGGCTAACAAGGAAAATAAGCTCAGACCCACAGCCCGAAGAAAGACCAATCCCACATGCAAAGTTGGAAACGGGTCCAATGCCCAGACATCCAACAGCCTGGAACTCGAGCAGGATCCAAGGCATCCCACCGAATAAGGGACGGTGAGCCCTCGGCAATGGGGGCAAAACGGCAAGGCCCTGAAGGGCTTCTGAAAGCAGACCATCGGCTTAAGGTCAGGCACACGCCGAGAATGCCAAAGCGCGAATCCAAGGCATTGACAAAAATCATAGTTGCAACGATTAACAAGACCAGGAGGAAGGGAGTCAGCCGAACTCAGTGACCAAAGACAAAAAATGATGCCGACGTTGGAGTCCACTAGGAGCCACCCATATCCGTACAAGGACACCCTCTATGCCAAAAAGCCACCTTCCCCCACCCTGCACCCAACATAACGAAGGGAAAGAGTGGGGGAGGCAACCTCAGCTGCCATGACCCAAACCAACCACACGCCCCGAAGGGAAGATCTTGAAAAATAAACCACCTAACCACCCCCACAAGAAAGGAAACCAAACAACAAACCCCCCGAAGGGATTAAACTTCACTAAGGAAGCACCAACGCTGGCTGAGCGGCAACGAACCAAACACGAGAACCGAAGAAAGACGCCCAGCGCACATTAGTGTGCCAACGGTGCACAAGAGCGTTTCCTTCAACTTTCTATTAGGCTATAAAAATAAAAATAGATGTGTAGTAGACTTAAAGAAAAATTAAATATAACAAACTCCTCTAACACATTCCCTTATCATATACTTGAGAGATAATAAGGGCCAACCAACTAGACTCAAGAGGACGAAAAAAGAAAATAACAAGATTAAAAAATGCATAGATATGACTTATAAATGAGGTATGTATTTGGCCTGATGTAACTTAATAACGGGTGAATTAAGTGTTTTGTGAATTTAGTAGAATAAGACTATTAAATAATCACTCATTATGTAGATTTTCTGCTCAAGTGTTATTATACAAAATATAATTAATAAATTAATAAAACAACAATATACAACTATAATATATAGAGAAAATGAAAGAAAAGTATGCATAACGATTTATATTGGTTTAGTTCAAATTTGAAAACTTACGTCTAATTTCTCAATGTTTATCTGAGTATTCCTGTTACTATCACTTCTTTTTTGTGAACGGAGAAGGAAAACTTGCACACCTTTGATCCTTAATCTTAGGGGCCGTTTGTTTTATGGTTTGAAATCAGAATTGGAATCAGAATCGGAATCAAGTGGAATGAGAAAACAGAATTAAGTGGAATGAGAAACGAAATCACTTATTTTATAATATGTTTGGTTTACTTCGGAATCGGAATCAAAACCCTTCATAGATGTTTTCATACATGTTTGTTTCATTTCGGAATCGGAAACATTAAATATATGATAATATTTATGTCATGATAAATATAAGATAAATGTAATTAAAATTAAAAAAATTATTAATATCAAATTAAAAAGTAAAAAATTTAAAAAAATATTATAATGTAATGTCAAATTAAAAATATTAAATTATCATAAAAATAAAATTAAAAATTATAATAAAAGCTAATAATAATAATAATAATAATAACAATAATATATTTCATAATGATAACCATAAATATAAAATCCAAAAAGAAAATCTTAAAATAAATTTTTATTGTTATTATAATAATAATCATTTGTTAATTGATAATTTAAATATTTTTGAAATTTAAATTTTTCTCATTATAATATTATGATATATGATCATTAATAAGTAGTAATGGTAATGACAATAATAACAATAAGAATAAGAATAATATATTATTATTATTATTATTATTATGCAAAAAATATCATAGAGATTATGAAATAATTTATTAATAATAAATAAACGATTATTTTAACTATAAAATTTTATTATTATTTACAATTTTATTATTATCTTGAGGTTTGAAATATTTAATTTTTATTACAATATAAAAACATTTTATTATTATTATTATTATTTTATGAATAAATAAAATAAAAAAATCATATAATAACAATATAAAAATAAAAACATGGGGTAGTTGAGAAAATTGAGGAGTTAGAAATACTTAGGAGGGGAATGAGAATGATTAATAGAGTAAACATAGGAATTATGATTCTCTTAAAGTAGGGAATCTCATTTCTCCTTTTTAAGGAAATGAGAATGCATTTTATATAAAACAAATAATAAGAATGAAAATTTGGTAGTTGATTCTCATTCGTACATTATTTTTTTCCTAAACAAACACCTCCTTAAACACAGCTTCTGAGAAGCTTTTGCACCAGATTAGTCTTTTAGGATGTGTTTAGTTTGTGGGATTTTAATTAAAACAAATGATTTAAAAGTTTTGGTAGAAAAATATCATCACTATTGTACTATTTTCTCACAAATTTTTTTTTTTTATAATTTTTTAATTAATTCAAATAATATTATTTTCTCACAATTTTTTCTCTCACAAATTACAATTCATTTTTTTCTAATCTTTTTTTTTTCATAACTTTCTCATCAATTCAAAAAATATTTTTTTCATACAACTTTTTCTCTTATAAATTACTATTTATTTTTTTCTAATCATTTTCTTTTTCTCAACTTTCTCATCAATTTAAATAATTTTATTTTCTCACAATTTTTCTTTCTCACAATTTTTTTTTTTATAATTTGCTAATAATCCAAACTATCCATAAGCTCCCACACGTTTCAAATCTCACCGTCCGCACTTGCTCGTACTTTTTGACGAACTATGCAAAACATTAAAAGTTCTCAAGGAAGGAAGTTTATTAAAAATGTTCTGACCCTTTTAAACACGCACAGCATCAGCTAGCTGTTGAGCATTAATCTTCTTCAACACTGAGTTTCAACCTCACAAATGGAAGTTCTGACTTATGTTTTGTACAATTTCTTTATGTTCAATCTCTGTCTAGTTGACCAATCTGTCAATTTCTTTATTTT
This sequence comes from Carallia pectinifolia, assembly GCA_037832335.1. Lineage (NCBI taxonomy): Eukaryota > Viridiplantae > Streptophyta > Magnoliopsida > Malpighiales > Rhizophoraceae > Carallia > Carallia pectinifolia. The sequence continues at coordinate 10,770,869 of CM075444.1, forward strand.
TATTTTTTTTTATTTTATGGAAACATCACCGGAAAAGGACGTCAATTGCTTAGCGTTAGCATCAAGAATTGCGCCATCAAAAGATTTAGATAACGATCCAAATCTAATTGAAAACTGCATATTTCGTGTCTGCTTTTTTCTCCCCTCGAAATTAATGAGCATCCAATTAATCTGTACAGAAATATTTTTTAAACATATAATTATTAATTCGTAATAATTTAGAGTGTTGAGTTATAAAATATATATTAAATTTTTAAAAAATAAATTATTAAATATTATTAATTTAACTCTAAATCTCTAACAATTCATTAAATATATTTCTATAATCTTACTTCAATTTATGCATACGATGATAGTAATGGTAATGGAATAATATCCGATACCACCTGTTCTGGATAAAAACAGAATTTGTGCCTGCGGTGGAGTATCATTCATCTTCCACTTCTTTTTTTAATTTTTACTTTTCTCTACCTTTATACTTTGACATGTTTCCGTCAAGCACTGGACTAAAGGGACCCCAATTTTATGAATTTATTTAGACAATAAAATTTTATACTATATAAAAATTATTTTTATGTTGTACCGATAATATTTTATATAATATAAAGAAATTTTACATTAATAATTTTTATATCATTATAAAATATTATTGTCTATAAATGAAATCATGAAATTTATGTCCAAGAATAATTTCCCTTCTTCGCAGTCAGGGAAATTTATTTGCATTTTTGAAGTCGGACCATATCATATGTCAACTAATTCCTAAATTTATATCATATATCATATATAAATCAAAATTTTGGTAAACAAAAGTTAAATAGAGGACTCAGTAATAACTAAGATAGTTGGGAGCAGTGGTTTCCTAACTGAATAATTCAAACTCAGATCCCTCTCTCACTTTCTCTATCTCTCAACTGCTGGGCTATCAGCTTAAAAGGCCAAAAAAAAAAAAAAAAGTTAAACATCTTTCTTCAAGCATATAAAGAGGTTTTACAAAGAAACTTACTTTCATCCGAATTACTTCTCGGAGATTTAAACTCTGATCTGTAAAGTGAAAATTAAAAGTATTGAACTGAATTTTTTGTCTGTATTGCGGTCATCTTATTACAAATTAATGTTTACACAACAAATTAAGTTCATTTCTACGCCTACATCTATATGCGTGCATATTGTAACATTCACAAGGAACTTATAAAATGTTCGCAAGAATTGCGCATCCACTTTGCTAAATGCATCAATGCTTGGGGTTTGAATTAGTGAAATGTGCATTTTTATGTAATTGTATCTCCTTAATCAATTACGTGACGGATTAAAAGTTGAAAATATTTCCTAATCATTTCTGAATGTTTGCCTCTAAAAAATTTTGTTTATGTTCTTAATTACATGACAAATTGAAAGTTGCAAATATTTCCTAACGTTTGCCTTTAAAAATTTTCTCTGTCTCCTTAATTAATTACATGTCAAATTAAAAGTTGCAAATATTTCTTAGACATTTCTGAACGTTTGCCTCTTAAAAATCGTTGAGACCACGTCATTAACACTTATAATGCAAGACTAGTTCCAAAATTTCGGTAATGTCATAAGCATTAGTGCACCAAAAACCATACTTCAAAGAAAAGGTCAATAATGTTGATGTTTCACTATAATTAATAACAGGAGATTAGCAACTCAGTCCAATATTGTCCTTATCATGCATGTCATTCGTAGCCAATGGAACCATAAAAAAAAATTGGTGGTGCAAAAATCTCTCTCTCTCTCTCTCTCTCTCTCCCCCCCCCCCCCCCGCTCCCCCTTGTTTTGAGTTTTTTTTTTTTTTTTTGATGTGTAGGACCTTCTAACTTAAACAAGCAAACGAAAAATACTTGGCACAAAAAACTTATAAATACACACTACAAATTAGTATACGTTGTGTGAGCCCATAAACACATTTAGTTCGATGCGGTTTGACTGACTGCAGGAATCATCTTTATGATTTATTGTTTATTCCATTATTCATTAAAAAAAAAAAAAAACATTGTCTCGAGTGTAAATTAGAACCCTCAAGCACGTTCCTTAACAACTTATATATTCCCATGCATGGCTAGTTTCGATCGACCTAGTATGTGTCCAACAGAGCTAGACTGCGATGCTCCATCTTCTTTCCTTGCATGAGACAGAATTTACCCCATCTATTAAACCTTATTAAAGAATTAAGAATCTTTTATAGGAGTTCACTCGATTAACAAATATGATATTACTTTAGAAATTAGCTTTTTTATTTTTTATTTTTAGTTGGATCGGGGAAGAAAAAGGAGAGTTTTTTTTTAGAGTAAAGTTTATAATTGGAACCCCAATTTCACCCTCAAATGTTAGTTTAATAGCCACTAGGTCATACTAGAAGCAAATGTGTTAACTGTCAGTCTACATAAATGCCAAATAATTAGTTAATATAAAGTGCACAGTTTGGCCTTCTCGCTAGGTGATAACTAATGTCAGAAAGTTAATTCAATCGATGAACAAGAACAATTTTGTAAAATCTGTTGACTTGGCAGCCACTGAAGGGGAATAATATCAGTGATTATTCTAGATGATATTGTTGCACGCCCCGCAGATAATGCCAGGTAGTTTTATTATTTTCTGTTTTAATTATCATATTCGTCGCATTACATTGAACTGCTTTGACGCTAGCTAGAAAAATATACCTATCAAATAGGATAGAAAAGTGTTGCTGAGTGCTTATGACGGCAACTAAAAAAAAATGTGTAAAGATAATGAACCTCTTAACTAGTTCTTGTGTAATATATGTCTATTATGGCATCTATAGCAGGCCGCGTCCAATTAATATTTTAATATAATGACCATTCGTATGCTTGTGCCGTTTATCATAAATAACTCTTTTTCTTAGTTGGAACAGAAAAAGAGATTTAACTGTTTGTAAAATTTAAAGTTTAAACCTCAAATGTTATGTTAAATTTGGCAAATATACTATACATAATAGTTTGATAGATAAAATTTTACAAATTCAGGGCACATGAATATAAAGCCATGTAGTATTTTTGAATGTTTTCAGTTGATTAAATTCTTCAAGTGAGCCGAATCAAGTCAATAATTTAAATAAAATGTCAAAATAAAAATGATTAAATAAATATATCTAGTATACATAAGAATATGTATATAAAAGCTAAGTTTTATTTTTATACTCCAACACACAAGCATGAATAAATATGATATTTAATTTGTCGCTGTGTCTGGATGGGTCAATTGTTTTTTGAAAGTCATTACGGAGACAAGTATGGGTGGACATATAAAAAATATCAAATTAATTCAATGACGTTCAACAATTTATTTATTTTATATTGTTTTAAATTTAATAAATTTTTCATAATCTAATAATTCAGATCATTACTTATCTATTATATTTTTATTTATGCGTATTTACTTATCTTTTTCTTTTTTTTTTATAAGTCCACATGCTCTCTCTCTCTCTCTCTCTCTCGTTCCCTCGCTTTCAAAGGCGATGTATGTAGACATGGACAGAGCACAAGCACTCTACTCGACCAACGCATATATATATATATATATATAATGCAATTACGGATAATTATTATAAGAACATATATGGTTCCCCTAGTCCCCAGTTTGGAGCAGTGATATCAGATTCGATCCAGTCCCATCGGTCGGACTAAAAATCAGTGATCTAAACATTAAATTAGACTGAATCACACAATTAGAATAAAAAACATAAAATTCGGTCAAAAATCGATCAAAGCCGACATTTTTATCTAAACCCAACAACCCGCTAAATACAAAATTCGGCTGAGTTTTAACAAATGTAAAAAAATCACACTTTTGCCTTTTTCTTTTCTTGTTTTTTGTTTTTTTGTTCTTTGGGTACATAAATATAATTTGAATGTGTTACTTTGTTCCAGAACAATGAACAGTCAAAAAAACTCAGTACTCAGTAAGAACTGTCTCCAACTTGAACATTTTCTCTTCTTTGCTTTACTACCTTGTCCAACTCCTTTCGTTTTCTGTTGAATTTTGAAAACTCACAACAATTTGTGTTGATTTCATCACTCTAGTAAGTATTCTTACATTGTTTTCCTCTATTCACAATTATTCTTTTATTTTTTTTTCACGATGTATTTGATAAAAAAATTCAATGAATTTATAATTCTAGAAAATTGTTGATTTCATCGGTCAAGTAGGCAAGTTTGATCTTTTTTTTTTTTTTTCTTTTCAGGATTTTTCTTTTGTTTTATTTAGTGGGTCTCGGTCTAAAGTTTAAATGGATTGATAATTTTGAAGTTTTTTTTTCAATTAATTTCATATTATTAATGAATTAATATCTTGTTATCACATATTTGTCATTTAATTTATTTTATTTTGATACTTCTTAGCCATTGTAATTTGAAGGTTGATTTTCAATTCTCACAAGATACAGATTGTTTGAGTAAAAACGAGTCTATTGAGTTAATACTAGTTAAATAAAAAATATAAATTAAGATTTGAATGAAATCATATATGAGTATCTCGAATATTATTTAAAAATAGAAATGAATATATTGGATTACAAAAATAATGTATTGTTTTCATTTTTTTAAATTTTAAGATTAAACGTTTTTATTTATTATAATTCATGTAATGTGAATATTTTATTAAAATTTATATTAATTTATTATTATTATTATATTTTTAATTATATTTACAATTCAACCAATGACTCGATGATCTTGAGTCTTAATCGAGTCAATGGCCATGTCAGTTCTGATAACTATGGTTTGGAGAATTGCTCTTATTGTTGTGATATTGCTTTCGTTCCAATTTATTCTGGATTGGCCCTTTTTTGGACTGACATTTAAAAACTAAAAGTTATCATTACTTATAAATAAAATATTTTTAAAATTTTTTCATGAGAAATTAAAGTAATATAAATAATTAAATAATTAAATATAAAAATAAATAAATAAAATATTAAATATTATCAAGTAAATTATATAATTATGTTAATATTATTTAAAATATAATTATACAGTAAAATTCATATATTACCATTTTTCCCTTCTCCCTCCAACGCCCCAAAAGTTGAAAAAAACAAAAAAAAAAAAAAAACGAAATTTATAACGAAACACATGGATAACGAAAGTCCCCACCAAAATGAAAGGGACTCCCTTTGTGGTAGACGAGGTGCCAAAATAGACTCATTATCTTTGTGCCCAAAAAAAAAAAAGAAAAAAAAAATCTTGCAGGAGACTCCATGGCATGAAAAACTTATGGCCGGCTTTATTTATTCGCTCCCTTCGATGGCGACCAAAAAGGGACCCACCCCAGTTCATCGTGTACACTTGGCGTATACATTTGGCAGGCTATGGTTGCCTTGGTGGCTTTAATCAAAGAGGGATGGTTCTCCTGGTGTTTGGATGCGAACTTACTAGAGAAACTCCTTTTTTTTTTTTTTTTTTTTTTTTTGTTTGGTTATTTATTGTGCTTAAAATTGAATCAAAATGGACATTAGTTAAACCCCCAGAATTTTTTTTTCAAGTGGGCCAGTGGTGGGTTCCTACGTAGGAGACATTTATTTGTCTAAACATAAAATGGGACGATCCATATATGTCATCTATATGTATCAGTCACTTTCATGCAAGGATCATATCTGTGTATGAGCAAATTTTTTGATATTGTGTTTAGTGACGAATACAGAACAAATATTCGAAAGGGGCGAAAAAGAATCCCGCAAGTAGGTCTCGGACCCAAAATTGATAGGAACAAGAATAAACAAACAAAGGGTGTGTTTCTTTTATAGCAAAGATAAGTTAATATAAGATAGAGTCTAATTATTCTACATTAACTTATATTTTATTGATTAATAAAATAAGTATCATCTCTTTTACTCACATGAGCTAATCTATCATATTTCATGAGTTAATATTGACAAATACTATATTTACTAAAAATATCTTTTTAATTAAAATAAATTTTAAATATTTTTAAAAAAATTAATATAAAATTAAAAAAATATTCATTTCTCTCACCTTTTTCTCTCCCTCCTCCCATCCCTCTCTCTCATCCTCTCTCTCTTTCTTTTCTTTCTTCTCCTTCCCCTCTCTCTCTCTCTCTCTCTCTCCCTCTTTCTTTTCTCTCTCCTCCTTCCTTTGTCTTTCTCATCCACTCTCTCTCCTCCCACCTCTCTCTCTCTCTCTTTTTTCTCTCTCCTCCCTCATCCCTCTCTCATCCTTCCTCCCTTCCTCCCTCTATCCTCCCTCCTATCCTCCCCCCTAATAACTATTGCTTAATTTTAACTATTTTTAATAAAAAATGTTAAAATTAATAATAAACCTAAGTCAATTATTTTCAAGGATATAAAAGTTATTTTGATATACTATATTATTTTGTCTCATATCATCTAAATATTAGATAAGATAATTATTCTATAGTTTTTGATATTATCCACACATAGTATAGACTAATAGTTTATCATATCATATATTATATTAGTCTATACTATCATATATTACACTATTAAATCTGTATACTAAACACACTCTAAATGTTATATTTTATAAAGGAAAAAGATACATAGACACAAAAACTATAAAACACAAAATTAATATATTGTAATCAATTTTTTTATGCAACCAAATGCTCAATGTAACAAAAAAAAAAGAAAAATAATTTTATTTTGTATTATAAATATTATATATCTAGTTAAAAAAATGTATTATAATGCGTCGGTTCCGCTCCTTACATTTTCTGCGTGCATATAATTGGACTACTTTATAAACTATTATACCCCATAGCCTCGATTGACATCCGCCTCCTGATTGTGTCTGTAGTAATTTATCCTGGTTCAAGAGACTGGACATATAGGGTGCGTTTGGTACACAGACTGTACAGTGCGGTATAAGATAGTATAGATTAATATAATATAAGATATGCTAGATTGTTAACTTATATTATATTTGGATGTCATCAAATAGTATAAAATAGTTATTCTATTTAATATTTGGATGATATGAGATAGAATAGTATAGTATATCAAAATTACTTTTTTACCCTTAGAAATAATTGATTTACATTTACTATTAATTTTAATATTTTTATTAAAAATAATTAAAATTAAGTAATGAAATTAATATTTATTTTATATGTTATTATACATTATAATGTTTATAATTTTTCAATTTTGTATAAAAAAATATTTTTTAAAATTAAGTATTAATTTTATTTATACAAATAAATTTTAAAATATAAAAAAAAGATTAATATTTTTTTTAATTTTTGAGGAAAAATTAAATAAATTTGAAGAGATAAATTTTCAAATTTATATGGAAAAAAAAAAGAAAGAAAGAGCACGAGCGAGAGAGAAAGAGAGAGTGAGGAGAGAGAAATGAAGGGAGGAAGGAAGAGAGAGGGATGAGAGAGAAAGGAAGGGAGGAAGGAGGAGGGAGGGGAGAGAAAGGGAAGAGACAGAGAGGATTGAGAGCGAGAAGAGGAGGAGAGAGAAAGGAAAGAGAGAGAGAGATGAGGGAGGAGTGAGAGAGATAGAGAAGGGAAAAGAGATAGAAGATGAGAGAGAAATGAATTTTTTAAATTTTATGTTAATTTTTAAAAAATATTTAAAATTTATTTTAATTAAGAGGATATTTTAGTAAATATATAATTTATTAACACTAGTCCATGATGTAAGATAGATTAACTCATACGAGAATATCAGATAGTACTATCTCATATAGGATAGTAAGTTCACACTAGTTTATCATATACTTATCTTATTAACCAATCAAACATGAGTTAAGGTGGAATAGTTGGCAACTTGCATAATCTTATCATATTTTATCTCATGAAATAAACGCACTCATAGAGATAAACTTTAAGAGTCTGTTTTAGGAGTGTTCGATAATCGGATTGGGTCGGTTTCGAGTTATATTTGTATCTAATCTATTAATGGCAGATTGGACTGACGGATTGTGAAGAAAAATTTTTTTTCCACTGCCATACAGCTATCATTGCTAGTGGTTATTCAAAATTTCCAGCTTCATTTAAGATTTTACACTAGATATCCAAGCACAGATGTATACTCCAATTCTGAATGGGGTAATCCACAAATCAAAATGCTTTAACGTTCAAGCAGAAAAAATTGCCAAGGGAACTTTGAGGCAACATATGAAATAAGAAACCAAGTAAGCCCATTAGTTGAGGATAATTTGAAAGTAGTTGGCATTATAGACTTTTCAACATAATGCTAAAGCTCTCTCAGCGAAAACAACAAATACAAAAATTTTGGTTCAGAGGTTAGGCACAAAGCAAATTCATTAACTAATCTGTAGATTCAACGCATAAATTATGTTTTATCTGTGCATAAGTGTGTTAGTGTATATGTATCAACATGTATAACCTTTCACTTACTTACTATATATATATATATTTGTTGTTTATTTATTTAATGTATAGGACGATTCAGGTCGGATTGGATGAATTGTAAACTCTTATATATACTCAATGTGCTTCGATGGATTGAAAATTTTTAAAATCACAACTAATTCAAATCCTTGTAGTTTGAGCTGATGCAGACTTATACAGCTTCAATGAATTGGTGTATTTTTGAGTAGTGCTAGTCGTTTTAGCAATCAAATGGACCACCACACAAAGAAACAAAGAACAATCAGGAATCAAAGCTACAAACATCATGCCAAGGCAAACCTATGAAACATGGATACGGATACGAGACGGACACTTTAACACATTGATTTTAAAAATATTAAAATATGAATACGGTTAGAACATGTGTAATATATATATATATATATATATATATATATATATATATAGACACACATATATATATATAAATATATAATATTTTATATATAGAGCGAGTTTTAGTTTGAATTATACTTAATTAACAATAACATAATTGTTTTGGTCATTGTGGTCTAGTAATGTAAGTTAATAAAAAATCAAAACAGCTCAAACAAGTTAATTGACCGACGTCCAAATTCCCACATCCATAAGTTTTATTAATTTTTTAATCTAAAACGGCACTGTTGTGACATACAACATGATCAATTTTCTTTTAACCAAAACCTTGCTGCCGCACTATCCGTTTCTTCTTTTTGCTTCCTGCGTTTATAGACTCTATCAACGACAACCACGACGAAAGGAAGCCACCGTCTATTGGACAACAGTGATCGGAGAGTCTGTGGTGATGGCGTTGCCCGCTGTATCTAGTATTGCAATTGTCTACCTACCTTAATTTTTCCTACTCTTGGTCTCTGATTCTTTTGAATAACGCTGGGTGCCGTCATGCGGAGTGGGGTCGAACACGTTGCACCGCCGTGCCTGACACTGTATCCAATTTTTCTTTTTAAAAATAATTTTTGTTAGACACATTTAGCTGTATTGCACACATGTCTGATGCATGTCGAAGGTGTGCCCGTGTCCGACACATGTTGGACACAAAATATGCCAGAATTTCACCATGTCCGTGTTTCACCTACGCAAACGAATATAAAAAATAAATAAATAAATAAGAAAATTGGGTTAAAAAAGAGTTGCCCAAGTGCCAGTCCATCCGTCATACTCTGCGGTTTTGAGGTTTTAGAGAATTGATTGATCAAGTTCCGAAATTCCTTCGTTTTTTTCGCTTCAGATTTGGCTTGTAAATGCATAATTTTTGACAAAAAAACAAGACTTTTTATAGTGCGAACAATATTACAAGATTTAATTTCTCACGTTTATCTAAACTACACATTGACCAACAAATTTTCTATTCAAATCACTCTATTCTTATTTTTTGTATTTAATTGTGAATTTTAAAGGTATAGCAAACATATCAATTGTGCATGCTTTCAGCCTAATAAGCTTACGTACAAGGGAGAGTATTAGAATTTAATATATAATATATGCCTTGAATCACTCTCAATAAATTAATCTTTTGAATAAAATGATTTATTAACAATGACATATGCTATTAGCAACGTAATATGTTCAAAAATGTATGTAAAATTAGAAATTGGATTCAATAGTTCCTGGCCGATTGTTATAGAATAATGTAACATTTGTTAGACACTTAAGCTATCCTATGTATTTAAAATCAGATTTCATTTATCCTGTTTCAAAAGAAGATTATTCACTTGTTTTATGAGAAACAGGCCTATTTCGTAAGCTAGAACCACTGTTGGTGGATGACATATGAAAAATACAAAACTCTCCCTGTAAAGGCTTGAGTTGGGAGCAGGCCAGCCACACAAAGCCCATTAGGCTAGCCAATCAGGGAACCAAGTTGGATATCCTCAGAAAAGCCTAGTTGACAAATCCATGTTAACTTGGATTTCAACTCGAGGAATCAAACAACTGGCCACGATGGATCTATGGATAAAAAATGGAGATGTTGATCGGTTGGGCCTCTTCACCACAAGATTGGGTAAAACTCAATACTGACGGGTCATCCCATGGCAATCCGGGCAATGCCGCTGCTGGAGTGTGATTCGTGATGCCACAGGGAAGTGGTTGGTGGGATTTTCTCAAAATCTTAGTATATGCACCGTCTATGCTGCTGAGTTATGAGGTGTAGTCAGTGGCCTTGACTTGGCGTGGCAATATGGCTTTCGACAAATTCAGCTGGAAGTCGATTCTGCACTTGTTGTGCGCAGTTTATTGACCGTGGTGCCAGAAACTCACGCCTATTATAATCTCATCCAAAGTGGCTAAGAACTTCTACGAAGGGATTGGATAGTGCGTGTGACCCAAATCTACAGGGAGGCTAATGGTATGGCCGACTTCATGGCTAATGTCGCACACACACTTGTATAGGGACTTCATGTTTTTTAGAAATCCCTTCTAGGACTCCATTATCGGTTGATGCACGACACCGTTAGAATTCAATTACTCAGAATGATTTGATCCTCTCATATCAATCAGTCTGAGTAGTTGGAATCCAAATTTAATTAATTTTGATATGTATAAGTTTCAACCTTCCTCACTTACCAAAAAAAAAAAAAATGCGTATTTTGAATTGGGAAAAAAAAGGAGGCCGAAATGGCTACAGCCCATGGGAAACTTGCATTCTGACATTTGATCACAACTCCGGAAGAGAACCGGCACTGTTGACACATGGGTAATTGACCAACTGGTCACAGGTTTTTGATAAACTCTTTATTGTTTATAATTATTTTTCATATCTTTATAATTTTTCTCTTATGAAGGTATAAAAAAAATAAAGATAAATATCACAAAAATTTATTTATGAAACTCTACAAATAATGGTTACCTTCCTAAATTTTAAAGTAATACTAAACTCTTCTAGGGTTTAGTTTTTTTAAAAAATAAAATTATCAAAAATTCAATGTCATATTAGTAAAAAAAAAAAACAAATTCTTGAAGAATAAAAAAAAAAAAAATCTTTGTTCGATATAACACTACTCATAAAAAAAAATGGATCCTTAGAAAACCATATGGAAGATGAAGTGTTGATTAAGAGACTGATTTGGAGGAGGAGAGTTTGACATATTATAAGTGTGCTCATGGTTATTTGTTAGTTGCACACAAGATGGGGGAAAATTTATAAGCCACAAAAATTTTAAATGTGAAAATGTAGTCATGGACAAAAATCTAGACTCTGAGGCCAAATCAAAACAATCTGTTTATGAAAAGTAAGAATAAACCTAATATTGTATATATTTTCAAACCTCACAATACGAGTGTGTTTGTAACTAAGCATGCATTCTCAAATTTCACAATGCGGTAGTAAGGATTGACCTTTTCTGTTGCCCTTCGTTGTTCTCTTCCCCCTGTTTGTACTGCAGGGTGCATATAATAAGAAGAGAAAAGTTTGGATGAGTGATGATTTTGAATTCGATAATGTGTACGAAAAATAATGAATGTTAAATTTTTAAAAAATACTCATATTTTTAATATTAAAATTTTATTACTTAATTTTTTATTATTTAATATATATATATATATATATATATATTATTACTAAAAAATATAATAATATTATTATCAAAACAATCCTCAAAACTCTTTTTTCGGACAACCAAACCAGACTCTAATAAGAAATAGAGTATTTTATAGGGGAGTTGCCCAACTACTTCCTATCCATAAAAAAGCGTGAAATCTTATCAGGATTTGGTAGACTTTGAATAAAATTTTCTATTCGTTGTAGCAGTTAATTGCTGCCGTACTGTGGTTTTTGGATTTTCTTGATCCTTCCTTTTATTTTATTTTTCGACCTCTTTTCCCCTGGCGCGACTTGTGTACCAACTCTCAGGATATTAATATATTTGCTCTTAATTTTTTAAATTTTTTTAAGATTTAAATTTTAAATTTTTTTGATATTTAGTTTTTAATTTTTTGATTTTATATTATATTAGTCCTTTAAGTTATAAAAAGTGATCAATCGATTAATAAATAAGTTTAATTTAATAAAAATTATTTAAAAAAAATTAAATACATGAATTAAATATTTTTTTCATCAACAAAATATACATATTAAATTTTTTTTAATAAAAAAATATACGAATTAAATAGGTAATATGCATATTTTTGACAGAAAAAACATTCAATTCATATATTTAATATTTTTTTAAATAATTTTTTGTAAAATTAAAATTATTTTTTATAAACGGAAGTACTGATTTGATAGAAAATAAAAGGTTTAAAATTCAAATAAAATGTCAAAAATATTTAGAACTCAAATGTAAAAAAATTTAAAAATTTAGAATTAAAAATATTAATATCCCACGACTTTCAACTCTTCAAATAATTATATATGACCAAAAAATAATAATAATTATTATTATTATTATAAAGTGTGGGGATTTGGGAGGTTTTGGTTGCTATCTTGCAACATCTGACTGCCATCAACTTTGGAAGAAATAATAATATATAGCCAATTTTTTCTCTTCCTTTCTCACGCCAATAAAAGTTCAGAGACATACAAAGAATCTAAATATTAGCCATGTGAGTTAGTACAAAAAAATTTGTAAAAAATTAAAATTTAGAGTAATTCTAATTATACTTAGCATAACAATAAGTATATATAAAATTTAATTTTTTAAGAAAGAAGAAAAAGGGGTTAAAGAAAAAAGAGTGAGAGAATTTAAATAATATATACTCAATTTATATACTCATGTAATATGACCTTTCTCACATTCTTATTGGAGTTAAGAAATAAGTTTTAATATCTCTATATTAGACTTAGAAGGTGCTCCTAACAAATAATATAAACAACACATTTATATTATATTAAAGATAATCACTTCACACCACTTATCATATTGTATGAATCTCTATTTATCTTGCGCTTCTAACACTTATTCAATACTTTAGTCATAATTATTATTTTAAATATTCCAAAAGATTTCTCAATCTATTAAACATATTAATTTAAATATATTTCATCAAAAAGTTAAATACTTTGAATACAGATATAAATTTAGACTTAAATTTTACACTTACCGATACATAGACTCACGTACTATAATATTATTAAATTCATGTTTAATCTTCAACCACTCTCACCTCTAAAACAATCATAAGATATCTCTAGTCTATATATATTTCCACAACATTCCCTTGAAAACAACTTGTACTATTGTATGATTTCTCTTAGATGGCACCATCAAACGCAATTAGAAGCGCAAGGAAGCAACATGGTTGGTCCAAAAGCTTAGAAACACCAAAAATGCATTACGGTACTAGTAGGTCTAAGAGCTCAAAAGGGTCATGCTCGTGCAGCACAAATGTTACCAATGGCCACAATGACGCAGACACTAGTTCAGGGTTTTCTACGCCAAAGGGTCAAAGATTTTTAGTACCGAGTTGCTTATCATGTCCACCGGCTCCGATGAAGAAGAGAAGGATTGCTCATAGCTTGAAGTGCTCACCGGGAATGTCGCCTACGGCTTTCTTTGCTCCTCCAGATATAGAGCTCTTCTTCTACCTTGCATTTAACAAATCATAGACAAGTTTGCAGCTGCCATGTTTGTAAGAGGAAAAATACTTGTTGCAACCAATTTTATTGGACTCATCATACACAATTAACAATATAATCTTTTATAAATAAACAATGACACATAATTACAGTGAAATACAACATTTTTTCACTGTAAAGCTCGATTTACGTACTTTTTTTCGTTTATGGTGTGTAATGAATAATATGTCTATGCAGATGTTTCAACATTTATTGATTCAAGAAATGCATGTACTTAAGGCTATTTTGTACTTTAATTTAGTGCTGAAAATCTATACGCTTTCTAATTTGTCAATTGACATTACCATTAGGCATCTATTCGGATTTTAGCTACAATTTTTTTTTTTTCCAATACTCTTTTGACCTGAGTGTGCTGGGGTGGGCTTCGGCTTCGACGTATGCTACGAGGCAGGCCTTACGAAAGAGAAGAACTGAACAAGAAACTCCCCGTGTTAAAAAAAAAACCAAGAAACTCCAGGACATCAGATTTCATAGAAATTTCACAAGATGTTGGGTTCCCATGGACAGGGATTCTAAGATCATATTATAATCCATGTGAGCCACTGGGTATCCGTGGTGGATTTTAAACCCAATGCTGCTCACCAATAATGAGAATTTTTTACTTCCTCACGAGTTCAGTATAAATCGTCTTACCTATCTCAAATAAAGAGTTCGAACAAATTTTCTTGACAGGTCTGCAAGACACCACCCTTATTTATCTACTTCAGTTATCCAAAAAAAAAAATTTAATCCTGTGCTTAGGGGGTTCTTACCAAAAGAAAATTAAAAGAAAAAAAGAAAAATTTTGATGGAGCCTCAACTTATCATACCATCAAGTCGGTTCAGTGGCAGATAACTCATCAAACATTTCGAAAAAGGTCAAGACTTCGAAATTTTGAATTCCACTGTCATTACTTAGGTGTTGGTGGTGTATTAATTTATTTCCTGTGGCCTTATTAGCGAAGATACCTTAAGTTTCCTCCTTCATGTAAGTGGAGTGAAGCTTCAAATATGCACAATAGTGATGTTAGCAACGTGTCCCGTTACGGATTCATTTTATATAACGGTGCCCTATGTTTCGGCATTAACACGATAACAATAATATTCTATGTCAATGTAACATAGCCTCGGGGTTTAATATAAGTGCATCAATTTGGATCGGTTTGCCAAACTTAATTATTAATGGAAGCTTGAAAATTTCCAAAATCATAATCAAACCATGGTAAAAGTAAAATTTGTTAAACTGTCAAAAGTAGTTACTGATCAGTTTCATAGTTTAAACATACTTATGGGGTAAAATTGTTTTTCATATTTTTTTGTTGGCTAATACGACAAACAAAGCCATAGGTATCCAAGAAAAAAAAAATGTCTGAATAAAATTTTAACTTCTCAAATATGAAGCACTATAAAATAAAATTTCAAAAACCAGGATTAAATATAATTGATTGAAAAATTGGCAGAAGACAATTATTTGAATGTATTTATTCAATGTAATGAGTGCGGGCTAGTCCTGAGTGTGGGGATGGTTAGGCGTCTGTATGATTTATGTTTTCATCAAATGCACTTTTGGTTTTTAGTGTCACAAGACATTCAGTTTGGTTTTGGCAGTTTTTGGGCTTTTAAAACTACAATCAAACCATTAAATACAATTTAACTAAATTACAAATTATATCCAATCATTTCTCAACAGATTCGACAATTTTAATTTAGTTTTAATAGAATTTAACAGATTCCGTGTTTCGTCCTAATATAGTCTACATATTTTTTTGATCTCATAATATAGTCTACACATATATTTTCTTTTGGGTACAACTAATATAGTCTACATATATAATGGATCTCATTTTAGGTAATAAAGAAATAAAAAACAGTTAACCATGTAAACTAACAGAAAAAAAAAATAAAAAAAAAATAATAATAATTCTTAGTTGGCAGCCGCCAACTTTGAAGTCAAGGTTGGCAGCTGCCAACCTTTAATGCCACCAACCAATTGGTTGGTGGCAGGAAGGTGGGGGAGGCCTATAAATGGTCTCCCCCCAATTTATAATAGAAGCAGAGAGGCAGCAAAGAAAAAAAAAAAAAGGAAGAGCAGCGCAGCGTAAGGAAAATAAAAAAAAAAAGAGAAAAGAAAAAAAAAAAAAAAAGGAAAAAAAAAAAGAGAGAGATAGTAAAAAAAAAAAAAAAAAAAAAATCGAAATATTACAAATCCGGCTGAGATTAAGCCTCATACGGCCCTCAGCAAAATTCAGGCAACTCATCCGAGAACAAGTCTATTCGACCCTCGGTGAAATTAAGTCAGATCAGCTCAGATCGAGTCTCTACGGTTTCTAAACGTAGTCAAAACATCCAAATCAGACATAGTTTCAGTCTATCCAGTTCAAGAAAAAACGGTGGAAATTATTTCTGTCCAGATCAACCTCGTGCAGCCCTTGACGGAGTCAAAAAAGGAACACTAATCGGAGGATCTACGGAGATCGACCCCACGTAAATTTTCTTTTACTTTACAATTTTTATTTGTAATTTATTTTTGTATTTTCAAGTTTAATTATTTTAGACTCGAAATTTACGCTTTACAAATTTTTGGCACGCCCGATGGGACAACTTCACCTCCCATCTCTTGTTCCTAAAAAAAAAAAGAGGTAAAAGGGGAGACGAGAGAGAAAAAAAAAAAAAGTAAAAAAAAAAAAAAAGTAAAAAGTAAAAAAGTAAAAAGTAAAAAAGTAAAAAAAAAAGTAAAAAAGTAAAAGTAAAAAGTAAAAAAAAGTAAAAAGTAAAAAAGTAAAAAAGTAAAAAAGTAAAAAGTAAAAAGTAAAAAGTAAAAAAAAAAAAAAAAAAAAAAAAAAATTTTACAGGTGTTCAGCACATCAAATGGCACCGAAAAGGAGTACAACTGCTGCCACAAAAAAGAAGGCAACGGCTCCATTGCCTGCATCAACTACCCTACCTGGGTACGCAGGACCAGAAACCCGGGGACGGACACAATTTCTTGCCGTCCAAACCCGACAAAATGTCGAAATGGAGAGTCCACAGCTCGCACAAAAGGATCTCTCCCCTGACTCTCTTGCCGCATGGAGGAGTCGATCACCCACCCCGATCGAAGTCGGGGGCAACACGACGAAGCCTGCTCAACAAAATCCGACTCACACAGAAGAATCAGAAGAGTTTTCTCCCCCAGTCTTTCCCGGAGCCTCATCTGTTGCCGTCATGATGACCAACACAACCAGCACAGAGGAAAGAATTTCAGAATTGGAGAACAAAATTTTACAGCTGATCAGAGTCGTGGAGGAAAAAGATCAACAGATCGCAGCTCTCAAAGGAAAAGTCCCGATCCAAGTTGATCCTGAAATCCGCGAGGAGCAACCATATCCACCCGGTTTCACTCCAGAAGCCACACCAGCCGACGTCTTCCCTGCAGAAAAGCGACCAGGTAGTTCTACACAGCTGCCACCCTCAAATTCTGTAGCTTCGCTATCTGTTCAACAATTGCAGGAAATGATAGCTAATACGATCCGACTGCAACAAGCTACATCCTTCCAAGGATCACAGATGTACGTCAAACCGTACACCAGACGGATCGAAAGTCTCAACATGCCCTTGGGCTACCAACCGCCCAAATTTCAACAATTCGACGGACGAGGCGATCCCAAACAGCACATCGCCCACTTCGTTGAAACCTGCAACAACGCAGGGACTTATGGAGATCTCTTGGTGAAGCAGTTTGTTCGTTCACTCAGGGAGACCGCTTTCACCTGGTTCATAAATCTTGAACCAGAATCGATCGACAGTTGGGAACAGCTACAACGAGAGTTCCTCAACAGATTTTTCAGCACTCGAAGGACGGTAAGTATGATGGAGCTTACCAGCACCAAACAAAGAAAAGGAGAGCCCGTTGTCGAATACATCAACAGATGGCGTGCCCTCAGCTTGGACTGCAAAGATCGTCTCACGGAGACTTCTGCCGTAGAGATGTGCATCCAGGGAATGCATTGGGAGCTGTTATACATCCTGCAGGGTGTCAAACCCCGAACTTTCGAAGAACTGGCGACTCGCGCACATGATATGGAGATAAGCATCCAGACTTCCGGAGGCACGTTTCCCATCCAATTGGACCAGCAAGGGGGCAGAAGGGAGATTAAGAAACCCAACAGCTCCGGAAAAGGAAAAGAAGTGATGACCGTTGAAGCTGCACCAATAAAAGTGGGCGCCAAAGCTAAGGTAAATCCTCCGACCCAAATAACTCAGCCAAAACAACAGGAAAGGCGGAAGGTGACATTGCGAGAGTTGGAGCAGAAGCAGTATCCATTCCCCGACTCAGACGTTCCTGACATCCTTGACCAACTCCTGGAGGCGAAGCTGATCGAACTCCCAGAGTGCAAGCGGCCGAATGAAAAGGATCGAGTCAGCGATCCGAGATTCTGCAAATATCACCGGATAGTAAGTCATCCAACCGAGAAGTGTTTCGTCCTGAAGGAGCTAATCATGAAGCTCAAAAGCCAGAATAAAATCATTCTGGACCAGGAAGGCATAACCTCTGCAAACCAGACCACCATCACTTCAAAACCATCAGAAGAAGTGACACACCGTAAGGAGGAGCCGCTCGACAACAAAAAGTCGACAATGGAGAAGGTATATGAAGCTCTCCAAACCCTTCTCGCTAACCCTCAGCTGTTTACAGCTTTGCAATCAACAGAAGTGTGGCAAAATCAAGTCAGCAATACTCTCCAGACCTCACCTGAATCACAGCCATCAAATGAGTCTAACTCAGTGGAGCAACAGACGGCCCAAAATCATGTCGGATGTTACTCTGCTATCTCATTTTCAGATGAGGATCTCTTGCTGGGGTCCAAACCCCACAATCGGCCGCTGTATGTATCAGGCTATGTGAGAGAACAGAAGGTCCGACGTATTCTGATCGACGATGGTTCAGCAGTCAATATTATCCCAAGATCCACCATAAAGGAGCTCGGCATCGGTGTTGATGAATTATCAGACAGCCGCCTGATGATTCATGGCTTCAATCAAGGAGGACAGAAAGCAATTGGGATGATTCGCTTGGAGCTGACTATCGGTAATCTCACTTCTAGCACTCTATTTCACGTGATTGATGCACGTACCACATATAAGATGTTGCTAGGACGACCGTGGATTCATGGAAATGGAGTTGTGCTCTCAAGCCTGCATCAGTGTTTCAAGTACTACAATGGTGGCGTTCAAAAGGTCAATGCTGACTTAAAGCCATTCGATGATGCTGAATCACATTTGGCGGATGCAGTCTTCTACACTGACACAGACAATCCAGAGATCATTCCGTCAAAAGCTACTTGGACTGGGGGCATCCACAAAAAGGGAAAAGCTGTCGAAGAACCTGCCAATGCCCAACCCCAGGCTCCAACAAATGAAAAGCTGCCACAGCCTGCTGAACTTCGTCCGAAGGATGTTGCATCTTCAAGCTCCACTCCAATCCTACGCTATGTGCCGAAGTCACTACGCTCAGAAGGTCAACCCCCTTTCTCTTATTGTATTGATCCTAAACAGGAGCAAGGACATAGCCAACCCAAAGCAAAGGAGCTGCACAACCTGAAGGAGACTTACACTCTGCCGATACCAAAGATTGAGCCGGTTTTGTCCTCAAAACCATTAAAAGGCTTCGTCAAACCACACACGGGGGCAGTCGAAGGCGGCTCACTTCCAGAAAGAAGAACACATGAAGGATTTGATCCTAATGCATACAAGCTTTTGGCAAAGGCAGGCTATGACTTTTCAAACCCGAGCACAATGGGTACGCTGCCGTCCACACATGGCGCCGCTTCTCAAACATCACAGTCCCGACCTGGCTTAGGCTATCAGGAGAAGTCACCTGTGCGGATCACGCTAAAGAGCCGAAGCCGAACAGCTGATGCACGTGCCATCACCACCACCACCAAACAGGACAGGCTTATCCAGTCAAACAAAGAAGGTGAAGTCAGAGGTTCTGCATTTCATGTCACAATTAGCGAGGAGGCTGATTCCGACTCATCAGATGGTGAAGTGAAGGAGGCTCCCCCGGAACTTGAAGATGGTGGCCAAGCGACTGTTGATGAACTCAAGGAGGTCAATCTTGGCTCTCCGGAAGATCCTCGACCTACATTTGTAAGTGCTTTACTTACTGCAGAAGAAGAGCAAGAATATGTTCAGGTATTAAGTCAATACAGGGACGTGTTCGCATGGAGTTACAAAGAAATGCCTGGACTTGATCCGAAAATTGCGGTGCATCGTCTAGCAGTAAAGAAGGGTGTCCGTTCTGTCAAGCAGCCACAACGACGGTTCCGCCCGGAACTCATTCCACAAATCGAGGAGGAGGTGAACAAGCTGATCAATGCCGGCTTCATCCGAGAGGTCACCTACCCAACGTGGATTGCCAACATTGTCCCAGTAAGAAAGAAGAATGGACAGTTGAGGGTATGTGTTGATTTTCGAGATCTTAATAAGGCCTGCCCGAAAGATGACTTTCCATTGCCCATAACGGAGATCACAGTCGATGCAACAACGGGTCACGAAGCATTGTCTTTCATGGATGGTTCTTCAGGCTATAACCAAATCAGAATGGCACCAGAAGACGAGGAGTTGACAGCATTCCGCACCCCAAAAGGTATATACTGCTACAAAGTTATGCCGTTTGGATTGAAAAATGCTGGCGCCACTTATCAACGTGCTATGCAAAAAATTTTTGATGACATGCTGCACAAGATTGTAGAATGTTATGTTGATGACTTAGTTGTAAAGACTAAGAAGCGCAAAGACCACCTCGAGGATCTCAAGACAGTGTTCGAAAGACTTCGGAGGCATCAGCTCAAAATGAACCCTCTCAAGTGCGCATTCGGTGTCACATCAGGAAAGTTTCTCGGGTTCGTGGTGCGCCATCGTGGAATCGAAGTTGATCAGTCAAAGGTTGAGGCAATTCAAAAGATGCCTGAACCTAAAAACCTGCACGAGCTGCGAAGTCTACAAGGAAAGCTAGCCTACATTCGCCGTTTCATCTCCAATTTAGCTGGGAGATGTCAACCTTTCCATCGGTTGATGAAGAGGGATGTCAACTTCGAGTGGGACGAAGCTTGCAGCAAAGCCTTTGAAAGCATAAAGAAGTATCTTTCCAATCCACCGGTCCTAGGTGCTCCAATTCAAGGAAAGTCGTTGATTCTCTACATTGCAGCACAGGAAAGATCTTTGGGAGCCTTGCTTGCACAGGAAAATGAGCAGGGAAAGGAAGTTGCTCTGTACTACTTGAGTAGAACACTAAATGGTCCGGAGCTGAGTTATTCGCCCATTGAAAAGACATGTCTAACACTGTTCTTTGCCATTGACAAGCTGAGGCACTACATGCAGGCTCATACGGTACGTCTCATTGCCAAAGCTGATCCTGTCAAATATATCTTATCCAGACCAATCTTGTCAGGACGACTTGCCAAGTGGGCAGTAATCCTACAAAGCTACGACATTGTCTATGTGCCTCAAAAAGCAGTCAAAGGACAAGCTCTAGCAGACTTCCTTGCAGATCACCCTGTTCCGTCAGATTGGGAGTTCACAGATGATCTTCCAGATGAAGAGGTCTTTTACATTGAAACACTGCCACCATGGACGATGTTCTTTGATGGTGCAGCAAGGCGTGATGGTGCTGGTGCCGGCATAGTGTTTGTCACTCCTCAACGACAAATTCTACCATATGCTATCATTCTCGGTGAGTTATGTTCAAATAATGTTGCTGAATACCAGGCTTTGATCATTGGTCTTCAAATGGCTGTCGATATGAAGATTCCAACTATAGAAGTCCATGGAGATTCCCAGCTCGTCATCAACCAACTTACAGGATTGTATGACGTGAAGAAAGAGGATCTTGCGCCTTACCATCAACGTGCTCGACAGCTAATGGATGAATTTGAAAGCATCACCTTGGAGCATGTGCCTCGACGAGAAAACACTCAGGCAGACGCATTGGCTAACCTGGCTACTTCTCTTGCAAAGTCAGAAATCCAGGCTACAGTTGTTGCTGTATGTCAGAAATGGATAGTGCCACAAAAGGATGATGAAGAAACTACAGCAGCCAACGCTGTATTTGTACGTCTCGCGGAGGACGAAGATTGGCGCCAACCAATCATTGACTATCTACAGCACGGGAAGCTGCCTGAAAATCGTCGTCATAAGACAGAAATTCAACGACGAGCTCCCCGGTTCATATATCTCAAGGATGCTCTGTATCGAAGATCTTTTGATGGAGTTTTACTTCGTTGTCTAGGCAATGAAGAGGCAAAACAAGCTCTCGTTGAAGCACATTCAGGAGTTTGTGGCGGACATCAATCGGGGCCTAAGTTGCACTTCCAGCTCAGAAGGATGGGATACTACTGGCCAACCATGGTACGTGATTCAATTGAGTTTGCTAAAACCTGTCAAGCTTGTCAATTTCATGCGAATTACATACATCAACCACCGGAGCCACTGCATCCAACTGTCTCATCCTGGCCCTTTGAAGCTTGGGGTCTCGACTTAGTGGGGCCCTTGCCAAAGTCATCCTTGGGTCACCTGTACATCCTCGCAGCAACAGACTACTTCTCAAAATGGGCCGAAGCCATTCCACTTAGAGAGGTAAAGAAGGAGCATGTTGCCAATTTCATTCGGACTCACCTGATCTATCGCTATGGAGTCCCTCGATTCATCATCACTGATAATGGCAAGCAGTTTTACAACAGCTTGATCGACAAGCTCTGCGAGAAGTTCAAGTTCAAGCAGTACAAGTCATCCATGTACAATGCCCCAGCAAATGGCTTGGCCGAAGCATTCAACAAGACCTTATGCAACCTGTTGCGGAAGGTAGTCTCTAAATCCAAAAGAGATTGGCATGACAGAATTCCGGAGGCATTATGGGCGTATCGTACAACTTACCGGACTCCAACACAGGCGACGCCATACTCACTTGTCTACGGTGTCGAAGCAATACTGCCGTTGGAAACACAGATTCCATCCCTGCGCATGGCTGTTCTGGAAGGACTCACACAGGAGGAGAATGCTCGCCTACGTCTAGATGAGTTAGAAGCTCTCGATGAAAGGAGGCTCGAAGCACAACAGCAACTCGAATGCTACCAAGCCCGGCTCACCAACACATTCAACCGCAGGGTCCGCCCTCGATCTTTTCAAGTTGGAGACCTTGTTCTTGCAGTGCGACGGCCCATCAACATGAAGCATCGGCCTGGTGACAAGCTTACTTCCAAATGGGACGGGCCATACTTAGTGCAGGAGGCCTACACTCACAACGCTTACATGCTGTCAGACCAAGAAGGCGTCCGAATCGGCCCAATCAATGGTAAATTTCTGAAACAGTATTATGTGTAAATATGTTAAAAAAAAAAAAATCAAAAAAAAAATATAGAAAAAAAAGAAAATCAAAAAAAAAAAATCAAAAAAAATCAAAAAAAAAAAAGAAAAAAAATCAAAAAAATAGAAAAAAAAGAAAAAAAATCAAAAAAAAAAAAAAATGCGAAGTCCCGATCTGAAAGACCAAGCGAAAGTCCAAACCCAAACACTTGAGCCCAATTCAGAGTCAAAACCCAAACACTCAACCCAAATCCCAAAAAATTTCAAATTCAAAACCCAAACACTCGACCCAAGTCCAAAAATCCAAATCTAGAAGCCCAAACACTCGACCCAAATCCAATCCAAAGCCCAAAACCCAAAAATTCCAAGTCCCAAACATAGTCCAGAACCCAAGTTCAAAATCCAATCCAACTCCTGGCCCGCATGAGTATAAACTGTGAACGGCCCAAAAATATAAAAGTAACGGAGGGTTTGAGTCTGAAACTCAGCATCAGTCTCAACCGATCTTCACCACACACCAGACCTTTGCTCCTCTGCCGCAAGAAAGATGGAACCAGTTGCAGAACCTCAAGACAAGGGAGAAGAAAGATCACCTCGCACAAGGTGGCAACCGACCATGGCACAACTGCAAATTTTGGAGGAAGTCTTCTACAACGATGGAGGTATTGTCCCTAACTCTACACAGATTCTCCAACTTGTCTCACGACTTCGCCCGCTAGGGGCAGTCGAAGGAAAAAATGTATATTTTTGGTTCCAGAATCGGAGACATAGGGAAACAGTGGCGCTGAGAGATGGTATTTCCAAAGCACAGCCTGTTGTTCCTATAGTAGATCTCACCAGTACAGCTTCACCCTCAAATGAAGCCGGCCCAAGTTCTACCACTGCAATGGTCTCTCCACGGTACGTTCATCAAAGCCGTAGCCTATGGGAGCATACATACTGGTCCTGGTGGTTTCACGGAGTCAGCCAAGGGTTCATCCCTCCTAGATACTTAAGTCTAGGAGGAATTTTTCTAGCACACAGGAGTCATTCCGGCGAAATTTTGTCTCTCTTTCCAGAATATTCCGGCAGCATCAACCAGCCGGAAAGCGACATCGACGCCAACATCATCGGCCCACCAGACGAGGTCGAGCTTGACTTGGAGTTGCACCTCGGGCCCCGCTAGGACGGCCGACAAGATAAGGTGCAACGACTTCTGCAACGACTTCTGCAGCACGCGGCAACGACTTCCGCAGCACACGGCAACGACTTCTGCCACACACGGTAACGACTTTCGTGACACGCGTCAGCCGCTGCCTCTTTTGTCTCTTATGCAGGAAAGGGACGTGGATGGCCCTACCCGATTCTGCATACCTTTTTTGACTTTTCAAAAAAAAAAAAAAAAAAAAAAAAAAAAAAAAACTCTTTATTATTTGTATATATATCCTGCATGCCCGAGTTGTAATATTCACCCCTCAGCTCTTCTTTCTCAAAAGAAAATGGCTAGTCTCTGCACTTGTCTCAGGAAGTTCTTCGATCAAGAAGTTGGAGGCGCACGAGCTAAGAAAAAAAGGAGTAGTCTTCTTCGAGGGATCCCTAAAAGCCCTCGAAACTCAGTCTCCAACGCCATCGGTGTCATGGAGTTCCAACTACTCTCCTTAGTTCACATCTACCACAGAGGGATGAGAAGCTGCAATTATCCTAATCTTTCTTTGGATGCAGCGACGTACAGGGAAGTTCCAACTACTCTCCTTACGTCGAAGCAGACTTGGAAATCATCACTACAGTCAGTCTCTCTGTGAGCCAGTCTTGAAGTTCCAAGGTCCTGGGCCTTCCTCTTGGGGAGGTTCAAGTTCTTTGCCTACTGGATCATCCTCACCAGAGCTTTGGAACTTCAAAGAACCTTTGCCAGCCTTTGCCAGCCATGGAAGCTCAAACGCACCTGGAGCCAAGACTTCAATTTCTATATTGGCTGGGCTGCTAACTTCTTCAAGATCATATCGGTTTCCTATTGCAATCCAACAACAGCGGAGATGGTCAAAGATAGAAGACTCCAAGATTCAATGTTCATCAGGACTTTCCAAATTTCAAACTGGACTTCAAGACTCGGTTCGAATTATCTCTGTAAAAATTTTTCTTACCGACCCTTGAAGTGGGGGCATTTGTAAACTAACAGAAAAAAAAAATAAAAAAAAAATAATAATAATTCTTGGTTGGCAGCCGCCAACTTTGAAGTCAAGGTTGGCAGCTGCCAACCTTTAATGCCACCAACCAATTGGTTGGTGGCAGGAAGGTGGGGGAGGCCTATAAATGGTCTCCCCCCAATTTGTAATAGAAGCAGAGAGGCAGCAAAGAAAAAAAAAAAAGGAAGAGCAGCGCAGCGCAAGGAAAATAAAAAAAAAAAGAGAAAAGAAAAAAAAAAAAAAAAGGAAAAAAAAAAAGAGAGAGATAGTAAAAAAAAAAAAAAAAAAAAAAAAATCGAAATATTACAAATCCGGCTGAGATTAAGCCTCATACGGCCCTCAGCAAAATTCAGGCAACTCATCCGAGAACAAGTCTATTCGACCCTCGGTGAAATTAAGTCAGATCAGCTCAGATCGAGTCTCTACGGTTTCTAAACGTAGTCAAAACATCCAAATCAGACATAGTTTCAGTCTATCCAGTTCAAGAAAAAACGGTGGAAATTATTTCTGTCCAGATCAACCTCGTGCAGCCCTTGACGGAGTCAAAAAAGGAACACTAATCGGAGGATCTACGGAGATCGACCCCACGTAAATTTTCTTTTACTTTACAATTTTTATTTGTAATTTATTTTTGTATTTTCAAGTTTAATTATTTTAGACTCGAAATTTACGCTTTACAAACCACTTCCAACGATTGCGGATCCAATGAACAGTGCCATCGTATCAACTGATATGATATTATTCTTTTCCCTAAATATACCCACAACTGTTTTACAGATTGGGATTTTGCTATTTAATATTCCTTAATAAACAAAATAAAAAGATTTTTTTTTTCCAAGGAAAAAAGAGGGAGACACTCTCATGTTTTGGCAATCTAGGTTATACTATAATTATTTAAATAGTTCAAAAATTCTTGTAAAAAAAAATTAATGCTCTCTAATAATCTTTACTTTCTCATTTTTTGTACCTAAAAAAATAAAAGGGAGACTCTGAATACGCCCTTTCACTTTTTGTTTAGCATGTGACGGGAGATGGGAGGTCCAAGATTGCAATTTGTCAATTTGTAAAAGTGTTGTCTTTGCTTGATGAAATCCAAAGGCGATGCCATTAAGAAAAATTTACTTGGATGTTAGCTAGGTCGGTTGATAAAATCTTTGTGTGTTCTAGAATTTCACATAAAAAGAGTCAGTTTATAACTAAGCCCACATTAAAGATACAGAAATAATACTGGATTATCCAATTATACAAGAGAAACCCACCACATCCTAAAGCCCTAAACCTGCAGCTAACCAAGCAAATCATAAAATAACCCTCAGCCCAAGCCCAGAGCCGGGGAACAGTAGGCCTGCAGTGCATAAGGCCAGGCCCAAAACCCGACCCAGATAGAGACTCGGTTGGGAAACCCAGCTAAACCACCGATAGACCGATGGAGCCCCAGCGAGCAGGGAAGGCAACAAGCCTAAAGGGGCTAGACGGTGGCTGGACTCCAGCCATAGGTCGGAAGCATGCCGTGGAACGTTGCAGCGCATGACAAAGCGCCAACAAAAGCCAAAGCCGCAAGAGATGTCGAGCAATAGGAAGCAGAGGCGAGCAAAAAAACGAGGACCCAAAGCGAGGAAGTAGACGGCGCGAGCAGGAACTATACGCGGACACCATCTTCAGCAAAACCCACCCCCCGAGAAAAGGGTGATGTAGGGGAGGTCACCAATGCTCCCCAAACCAACACCAAGCTTTGAAGTCGAGAAAAGCGCACCATCAGGAAGGAACCGAGCCCACCTGCAACGAAACCCGAAGAGAAACCTAAAGCTATCAATAAATAAAAATGATATTTTTTAATACAAATATTTTTTTATTTTTATAAAAAAAATATATAATTTTACGTAAGCTCATTTTTTTAATTAAGCCAATAAAAATAATATTATATTTTTTAAACACAATAATTTAATCATAAAAATAATATTTATTGTTTACCTTGTAAATAGTAACTGACGTACAATTTTTTTTATATATTTATTATAAATTATAATTGATATTCGAATTACAAACTTAATAAACTTTTATGTATAAACATATAATATATATTTTTACATGACTAGTTTAGATTAACTTATAATTAAAAAGAATATATATTATAATAAAATAGAAACATGTTTAAAATTGTCATTTTATTATTTAATCAATAATAATAAAAGTTAATTCAGCCAAACGTTTTTTTTTATTTTATTCATCAACAACAGCAATCACAATTATTTTATTTATCAACAACAGCAATCACAATTAATAATAACAATCAGCAATTAATAACAGTAATAACAATCAATAATATGTAAAAATACATTATTTTTTCAATTTTTGTTGTTCTGATGTCCCACAGTTGATGATTTTGTCATCAGTTTTGGTTACCAAATGATCCTCAGGCAGGTCAATCGCTTGAGGTGCTGGATTTTCAAAGCAACTTGTTAGTTATGTTTCTATGCCGCAAAAGTTCGTAGACAAAAACAAGTAAATAAAACAAGAGTGTTGCGTTTCAGGGAGATCTTACATGGTTTCCTAGTAGTACCCTCTAATTGCAGGAGGTTCTACATAAATTGAGACACGAAATTAGAATCTAAGCGCATCAGGAAAAATGTATAGCAAGGAAGAATGTTGACAGAGAACTACCTTAAGTTTCTTCTAACATTCTTCAAGTTCATCATTACATAAGATGTGGTCAAAGATGTTTGAATATTTTCCTTGCTCAATCTCTGCCTCTGCATTTCGAAGTCAC
The DNA here is from genome assembly GCA_037832335.1 of Carallia pectinifolia. Taxonomy (NCBI): domain Eukaryota; kingdom Viridiplantae; phylum Streptophyta; class Magnoliopsida; order Malpighiales; family Rhizophoraceae; genus Carallia; species Carallia pectinifolia. The sequence goes on from CM075444.1 coordinate 10,799,094, forward strand.
TTAAGAATCTGTTCCTCTGACTCAGTTCCCCCATCAAAATGCTTCGAGCTAGAATCAATGTAGGGAGATACAAGCATGAATGTATCTGATTAGACTCGGGCACTTTTGACTCACCTTGCATGGAGATGCTTCTCAAGCTCTTTCATAGACGGGGGACAAACAAAGATGAAAATTGCATCTAGAGAACTAGCCCTCACAGATCTTGCTCCTTGAACATCAATATCAAGAATGCATCTCTACATATCAAAATAGAAACTACACAATCATATCATAAGCTTTTTAGGGACAAAAATATTGGAACCATTATGAGAAACAAGGCTTTGCATTTGTCCATCATACAACTCCAATTCGTTTTACTCAGTCAGTCAACACCTAAATATACATCACTTAGCCATATAGAAATCCTAACCTTTCAACAAGGTCAGGGACTATTAATACGGTAACAAGATGCATGACAGGATCCAACACGAAGGACTTCTTTGCGAAGCCAGTTCTAAATTGAGCTACAGGATGTTTCGAATGAGCATCAATTTGGATTAGCTTGGCACATAAAAAAAGTACAATCTATGCAAAGATGGAAGCAATCTACCCATTTCCCATGGAACATTGAGATTCCAGTGCATGTAAACTGGTATACTCACACTGGCTTGAGCCTCTACCCACCCTATTCATATCTACGGTTGGGAAAATGAGTTTAAATAATGAGCTGCATCTTTTTTTAATCAACCATCTATGTAGATGATCGTTGAGGTAATATATATCCCAATTAGAGTTTTCCTCAACGTCTATGAAGTTGTGGTTTAAACATTTTCCAGCATGCATAAAACAGATAATTGTGGTTCAGTGATCATGTAACCATTAGATATTTGCATAGTATGATCACATCAATGATAAGAAAGATATGCACAGACGCATGCATGAACACAAGTACATAAAATACATATGCTTTTTACCTTCCCTGCATCAGCTGTCACCTCAACAGCTTCAATACTGGTTCCACAGAGGTTTCCATGAACAGAAGCAAACTCGAGGAATTTCCCATCCTTTATATCTTTCTCCATAACACTCCTCTCTGTGAAATGGTAGTCAACTGCATCCTTTTCCATTCCACGAGGCGCAAGGGATGTGTGGCTCACTGAAAATCCAAACATGGATGGAAATTCGTCCATGAGGCCAGATGATCCTCTCCTCCACTTTCCTTTCCCTCACTTTCTTCTTCCTCAAGAATTTTATCCAAACACAAAACACAGTGTAAATCTCTAACTCTCCTTCTTACTAATTATTGATAACTCCACCACTAACTATTTCAGATTTAAAAAGAGCAAAAACGCTTAAGAAGAACCGCAAAGTGATCAATGCCAAACTCAAAGAGTGGATTATGTCCTCCATTTTTTGCACTTCTTATAAAATAAAAGCTAGTGGCACACTGGCGCTTTGCTTGCGGAGTGATCAATGAATTCGAAAATGCGACGGGAATCCTTGGCTAGACCATAATTTTTTTTTTAGGCTTCATCCCAAATGATTTTATAGTTCAAGAACACAACCGTTCAAGCAAAAAATTAATGAAATTTTTGAGTAATAACTTATACTAATTTCCAATTTTTAGGAGCCTTTAAGCATAAATTTGTTTTTATTTACCAAAACTAGAATTTGAACTGTATTATAAGACTGAGACACTACCAACTTTTCAGCTGCGTTGATCGCGAAAATAAATAAATAAGAATGCTGTCCCAAAGATTCGGCATGAAAATTTTATTGCGGTAAAATCAACTTCACTCCTAAGCTACTATCTTAGGCTAGTGGTATAAAAGTGTCTCTAAAATTAAAAGTCTTGATTTTTAGATATAATTAATTAAAAAAACCTATGGTGTTAGTGATACGTATAAAGCTTATCTGTTTTTCGAACTAGGCTCTCTCTTCATAATAATTCTCCCACATGCAACGAGGCAACGTCCTGGCCTGCCCAGCAATGTCGTTCGTATGGCCTTGTACTCTACGCTGGATAAGAAGGCAAACAGTTCTCAACTTTGGACTCAAATTAGAATTGGAAAATAATTGCTGGACGGGGGCAGATTGGACACGGAGTTGAGGCATTAATTGTTGTGCATAATATCTATATATTTGTTACACACTAAGTTTAACTGTAAATTTCATAAATTTTTATAATTTTTTGATTCTGTCAATTTATGATGTACAATAATATTAAAATTGATATATAATAAAAATAAAAAATATATAAAAAAATAATCGCGTCAGCACCGCGTTAATAAATTTTCTCGAGCCTATTTATCAAAACTCACTAAAATTCTCTTTATACATGGAAAGGTACGGAAAAAATTGTTGATGATACGTCCCGAGTTCTCATATTTAAAGCAACAAAATCATTCCACAAAGCACTAGATAGCGTGAAAGTAGCTTGGATTCGTGCACATATGGTGTTTGTCTTGATGTCAGCGTGACGCATCGCAACTTGCACGGCTACGCATGTTACTTGCACAATTGCATTTGCTTAATTTCATGTTCCAAAAACGTGGCATGTAAAGTGTTATTCTTCCTAACTATTGTGTGCAGATAATTCTTATCGTGCGATGAGAGCTTTGTGAAGCTTCAGTCGATCCCGGTCGGCGATAGCTCGTCTGGTGGTCGTTCGTGCCCCATTGTGGGCTTTGTGAGGCCTTGGTTGTTAGCTTTAAATTAACTTAACACTACGATTTTATTAATTGAATAATGTCACACAATAATAATGAGAAGCACACTTATAAAACATAAATCACACGTCCTTATATACTAGTAAAATAAAATCCTAATTCTACCTGAATATGGAAACAAACTAAACAACCAAGTTCTACTTAAACAATAATTAAAAATTAAATCTAGATTAACTTCAACATCCCCCTTAATCCTGATTTGGTGATGCTCGCATTCCCAACATCTGCTTCAACTTGACAAATGCATCATACTTCAACGGTTTCGTAAGAATATCTGTAACTTGATCTTCAGACTTGTAATAAATCAATTCAATTTCTCTTTTATCAACTTGATCTCTCAGAAAATGAAAACGATCTCTCACAAAATTGCAATCATGCATCTGAAACTTCTTCAACAACTCTGTAGCATATCTCTTTTGGCAAATAAAGATTTCATCATCTCCTTGAATCACTTCAATGCCAAGAAAGTATGACATTAGGCCCAAATCAGTCATCTCAAACTCACTCATCATCGACTTCTTAAAGTCATCAATCACTGCTCATCCGGTCGTCTGGTAGTTGCTTTCTAGGGGTATTTCGTCGATTTCGATCTTCTATGCTTGTTCTTCTCCTGGCTTTTCGACGGCCTCCCTCGCCTCTTCCTCATCTCTGTGGGTTGGTGGGGGAGGGGTTTTTTTTGGGTGTGGGCAACCTTGTACAGCTTTGCATTTGTCTCCGGTTGGGCTCGCACTTGTGGTTGTTGTTGCTGGTCCCCAGCTTTTGTTCAGCTCTCCATCAGTTTTGCTCTCTATGGTTTGCGGTTAAGGGTTTATCTGCGCTCTATGAACAGTGCCTTGGCATTTCTAGTAGCGTTGCTGCCTTTGGCCTCCGTGCCTTGTCGCCATTTCCCGGTATGTCGAGTAGCAGTAGGGTTCTGGAAGCTTATGGCTTCTGGTGGGCCTTGGGCCTTTGTTCTCCCTCCTTGGAGGACATTTTCTTTCCTGGGCTACGGGCCTGGGTCATAAGCTTATTTGGGCCTGTATGATTTCCGCTTGTGGTGGGCTATTGTTAAGTGGGTGGGCTATGTTGTATATGCTTAGGGGGCCTAATATCCTCTTGTTTGTAAAGTCTGGTGTGGGCTCTAGGCTGGATGCTATGTACTTATCTTCAGTTTAATGGAATGCATGTTTTCTTTGGGTCAAAAAAAAAAAAATTACATGTTCCAATTATCGTTCTAACAATCTCCTAGTCAAAGATGTTGGGTGTTCTCATTCCTATATTGGATTTAACAGATTTGGCAGCATGTTGAATGTTGAGTCCACGATTTAGTAGTAGCTGGAAAAATTATGGCAAAATCTCGCTTAATGGTTGGAAGGTAGGCCTTTCTTATAGTGAGGTTAATGAGATCGTTAATAAGTGATTCCCTATTTCGTCCTATAAGTGTAATGATCTATACACAGACAATGCATTTTTTTTGTTAAAAAAATTACAAATTTAATTTAAATTAGTTACATAAATATTTTCTCGTTATTTTCTTCAATTATGAATAAAAATTAGAGTTATATCTAATAGTTTAAAATCATTTAATATTAATATCCCCAATTCAAAAAATGGAAAAAAAAAACAATTAAGAAAGCTTGCAATTGAAAACATAACATATAGCTTGTCCTTGGGACACATAATATTAGGCAACAGATAAAATCCAACAAGGCAAGATTGATATGGATTAGTTTTTTCTTTTTCAACTAATAGAATACATTGTATTAATATAATTTAATTATATACATAAATTTGACATAAAAGCGTCAGAAGGACCTGTACAGAGTAGGAATACAAGATGGCCAAAATAATTTACACATGACTTGGTCAAAAAGACCATTAACTTATAGGGCATGCAGTACGTTTCGACGAATCCCCCTGATAAGGGAAGAAACTAAAACAAAGTTAGACCTACCTAAAATCAAGGTTTCAGACATATCTACTTTTTTCAGACAAAACTGCATATTACAGCACACAGCGCACTTCGGCAGACCTACGACAAAAATCGACTAAAAAATTGACTAGGTATGTCTGGCAATGATTTTCCACAATCTTAAGCTACAAACAGACATAGCAAAATACCAACACAATCAACTACGCATTCCAAAATACACCATCCAAAAACAATCTTGCATTCATCCTAAAATAAGTCCACAAAAACCAATTCCACCAGAACCATCAGCTGTAGTGGTGGGTGGAAGAGGCGGCGACAACAAAGGTGGCGATACCAGCACAAGGCATGGCAGCACCATCACTGACGGAGCGAGCAGCAACAGCACTAATAGTGGAGGTTGCGCCGGCAGTGGCAGCAGTGAGGACGGTGCAAGCTGCAACAACGACATTGCCGGAAGTAAGATAAACAGCGACACCAGTATTGGGGGCTGCGTCGGCGACACCGGCGATGTCATATTCGATTGCAATAGTGGGGTTTGGCGCCGGAGACAAAGACTGAAACAGTAAACTTGACGGCAGTGGTGAGGAGATCTCGAATCCGATATTAGAATGACCATAAGTGTTTTTATGGAGGTTAAATCTAAAAAGCAAACTAACTAAAACACCATTAAGATGAAACAAAAATGTGGGAAGAAGAGGGGAGGGGTAGAGATGAGGCAACAGACACTAGGGGGGAAGGTGAGGGAGGAGAAACAGAGAAAGTGGGGAAGAGTGGTTGGCCTGTGACAATAGCTTGAGAGAGGTGTTTTGAGAGAATTGTAGAGAGAATAGGTTAAAGAGAGCTTAGAGTAAGAGAGACGACAGAATAGCCTCGAAAACTTTGTTTCCTAGTTAGAGATGTAGATTAATTAGACTGTCCAAACAATAGATAAGAATGATAAGAAGCCTTGACTATCAAACAACCAATTTTTATGTATTGTGAATAGAGAGATGATATCCCAAATCTAAAAGCCACGTTGTTTATCAGTATCACATTGCCAACCTTTTAACAAACAAGTTTTTAGGATGCAAGACCGTTGGACCCCATCTCATTCCCTTCCTACCTTGCCCTTTTTCTTTGTTGTTTTTCCCCTTTATCTCTTTTCCTTTCTTTTGGCCATTCTCCAGCTTTCTCTCTCTGCTCCTCCTCTATAGCTCCCATCCCTCTGCGATGGTTAGATTTAGCTTAATAAAAGAGACCTATGGCATTCCCACTACCAGATCTAGCTCTTTTTGCTGCCGACCATTATCTCTGCCACTGTTGCCACTTGTCACCTTTGTCTCCTCTGAAAGGTTTTATTGTGTCTACTTGTAATGGGAGTTGCGTGTTGCTTATTTGTCTTTTTTGTCTAGTACGTAGTTTAGTATTTTGGGAAATTTTTGCCAGGCGTATCTAGTCGATTTCCATCATAAGTCCGCCAAAGTACAGTGAGCACTATCCTTGGCAGCTTTTTCCGCTAGACTAGATATATTAAGGATCTTAGGTTTTGGTGGATTTAGTTGCAATTCAATGTGTACTCTTGTTAGAAAGTTTTTTCTAAATGGGCATTGTGCCCAGTTAACTGATGATCTATTTGACCAAATTAAGCTAATTTGACTATATTGTACTCCTACTTTATGTAAGTATTCTTGATACTTTTGCGTTAGATCTGGTTTCGTTCAATATTAATGTAAGTATTCTTGATACTTTTGCGTTAGATCTGGTTTCGTTCAATATTAATGTACTATTTTTATATGTTTAGCAAAAAAAAAAAAACATTCGAGGAATGGTCTCAAAAAAATTAAGCAATCCAAAAGGCCCAAATACAGCTAAACTGCTAAGTGCAATCTTGCTGCTGGGCTTTTGTTGGGTACCGGCCAATAACTTGATAATTAAAAGAACCATTGATGGTTTAATTAAAAAATGGTTTAACTAAAATCCAAAAGCTTATAACCACCATCTTCCATGGTTTTTTTTTTTTTTTTTTTGAGAAATAGGAAAGTATGGGCTCACTAAAGAAGATTGTGTTGATTAATAGTACAATAGACTAAGCTACTACATTGACCTTGTGGAGGACCAAATTATTTGGACTTTAAGAAGAGTTACCAATAACTCTCATAACTATACAGAATCAGAATTACGTTTAAAGCTACGTTGTGGTCCGTAAACCAGAACCATCATTAGGTGACTACTCCGCAAGTCACTTTGCTACTTAAATCACACGCATGGTGGTCCATCTTCCATCTAATTGAGAATAAAAAATAAATTGAAACTCCTATCAAGGCCAAATTACTATATCGTGTTAGTCCAAAATATTTCGATTGCACGGTATGCATTCCTGATAATTTTTTTTTTTTTTTACAAGACATTCCCGATAAATAGAAACGACATTGCGATCAAAAAGAATAAATAGAAACGACATCTGATGACATTGGCATTTCATGTCACTGCCATTAACAATGTTAATGACGCTTCATCTTCCCCTATGACAAGGTATTCATGACATTGGCACAAAATTAGTGGACTCTTGATTGCAGTTAACCTTTTCTTATCGACGGCAACTTGGAGATAGATAAGTAGTAAAGTCTAAGTACTGCCTGTGGTGTAGCTTAGAAAGAGCCAAAAACATGAAACCACAACATAATGGTCATGGAAGACGAAACAGACTGCTAGAGAGGCTGGTACGCTACATCTATTGGTGGTCAGCTAGTGAAAAGAAGTTTTTCATCGATAAGGAAGTATGCTCCCAATTTGTACTAGGTAGAAGAAATCATATATATTTGTTAAAATTTAATATATGATTTGTATATTGAGCTTTTTCTTAATAATTTAAGTTTTTGAGTAGATTAATTTTTTAGCATAGTATCAAAATTTTATAACTAAGTGGTATGGTCTTTGAATTCATGTACCCACACATTTAATCGTAAATTTTTATAAATATAGTAGACATATTTTTTATTTACGTTTTCAGTCCAAAAGACTCTCTCATAAAAAGACATATTAGAGTTTTATATATATTCTATATCCTTAACTTTTCCCAAAAATTTTAAGTTTGTGAGTGGATTGGTTTCTTGATAATGTCAATAAAGGCCTTGTTGAAAATTAAAATAGATGAAATAGAGTATTATTACTCAATCCCTTCTCAGCTAAAATTACAAGAGGCTGGATTTGGTTGCATGGCCTAAATGAACGGTTGTGGCAGCTAAAATTAAAGCTGACGTCAAAACCCTGCTAAGCGAGGGGTCAAACTCCCCTCTGCCTCTGAGGATCATAAAAATTCAGGACTCGTTAGGTTCTTGTATAGATAATTGAAGGGTTCTTTGTTATTCACTCATTTTCCTCTACATGCATACATGTCTGAGACTATGACGCTCCATTTCTGCGTTTAACAATTGTACAAAGTTAACGGGCCAGTTGAAGAATCCATTAGGAGCTTATGCCAATAAAAAATTTTTATTCTGAACAGTATATAGACTTTTACTCTAAAAGTCTCTGTTTTATTCCTAATAAACTTTTCGAGTTCTAGTCCTTTTGGATTTAACAGCGTTTGAGTTGTGAATCTTCTCCTATAGAGTTGGTTGAATGGAACATTCAAACACACGAGTTGCTCTGACTCTAACTAACAGATGTTATAACCGATATACCAGTGAGCATTTTTTTTTCTATTAAAAAAAAGATCTTGTGGCTTTTTAACGGAAAAAAAAAATTTATGCAATCCGTTCTGCTTCCTCTCTCTTGCCACCTAGTCAACACGACACCTCATTAGTCTAAGTTATTCTATTGTATAATTTATGATCTCATGACTTTCTTAATTAATAAAAAAAAAAATTATGCAATACGCTCCGCTTCCTCACTCTTGCCACCTAGCCTACACCACTGGCATCCCAAAAAAACAAAAAGGTAAGAAAGGAAGAATTGGGGATGCTTCATGCACGTCTGTTAATATACTAAGATAAATACAAAGGTATTTCAAGTTCTGCTGGTTAGTACGCAATCATAGAGCATTTGATTGTATTATTCGTTAAGATGTTGCTAGGAATAATTAATATACTTAGAATATTGGTTGGCGGTCTTGTAGGTGCATATTCAGTCAGCCCCTCTATGAAGGGTTCTAAATTAAAGTATTGCTATATTGTTTTTTTAGAGAAAAAATTTTCAGCCACATAAACCGCCTTATAATTTTAATCCGCATGCATTTGGCAATTTTGGAACTCAACCATTCATTTCAATCTAAGACGGTGAGACTTTGCTTTCCTCGGAGGAAAAAGGGAATGGAATAGATTTTTGTAATCAATCAGTGACTCGTGAGAATTCATGGACATTTGATCTACTCTGCAATTACTCCTAATTTTTTTTTTTTGGTTTAACTTTATTAGGAAGCTTATTGAATTTGAATTATATGATGAAAATAACTTTTTTCATTTATACAAATTACGTTCACTTTTTTCTACGATTCGATTTCAAAACATCAAAAACAGATAACTAAATTCTTAATTTTTTTAATAAAAATCTAAATTTTTAACCGTATCTTATGAAGATAGCTGACAATTCTTTATTAGATGTAAATTGTGAGGCTATCCTAAGAGAAACTTCTCTGTGAAATCAACGACTGGTTCAATGCAACTGGACCAACACAATCATAAACCCTACATTAATGCAATGCAGCTTATCCGAAACATTGACTTGGAACAACTTTCGCATATATGCTGACAAAATATGAGGGTCGTTGGAAACCGGTAATGCTAAAGTTTAGCCGTTGCACTTGCACTTGACGCATCCATCTAGAAGCTTAGGGAGTCCCAATTGACATAACAAATGGATTAAGTTAGTCAACTGCACAATTGAATGACCATGACCTCCATCTCCCAACCAAATCATGGAGCTAATTAAGACTTCTTCTTATGTATGTCACCTTCCTGTGGACTTTTTTGTCCAGCAAAACTGCTACACATAAACAAGGTTAGGTTTTACTGTGACGTCTTAACAATGTTATTGACTTCACCTATATATATAAACGTCATTTGGTTTCCCATGGTTCCGCATGCGGAGCAATCAAGCTTCAAGCATGTGGGGGATACAATAAGAATCTTGATCTGGTGCCAATGAAAAGACGAATGGACCGTAATTGCTCAAAATTGTCAAATTTCAATATGGAGGTCTACTTTGACTGGACTGGCGATCTAACACCGTTGATCATTAAGTAATGGCTATGAGCTACTAGAAGGACAAAGAAAATTGACTGACAAATGGATACCATTTGTGGCTACTGTTTCATTCTTCACATCATGAAGTGCTGGAGCCACTCAAGTCAACATCAACGCTCAAAATGCTTGTGGTCTAATCCTCCTTGTTTATAATGTTTCACTTGTTTTCCATTTTTTTTTTAGAGAAAAAACAACCAATACACAAAAACTTCTATATTTATAGAGTTTGGAAAATGATGTATATGCATGACTTTTTTTTTATTTCTGTCAAAAAAAATTTATTTCTAAAAGACCAACTCGTGATCATTATATCACAATAAAGTAATTTTTCTGTTATGCTAAAACTTCTCTTTTAATGTTGGTTCTCCCGGAATAAGTACTGTGCCAATAGTTGTTCATTTATTCTTTTTACTATTAATTGCAATGATGTAATAAAAAAATTAAAAATGCGTAATGAAGGTTCATAATTTAATCCACTGTGCCCACATGGGATGATTAATATAACCACGAATAACTGGACCGGCATGCTTGTTTACTTTCTGCCAAAACAAGTAAGTAATCAACCGTCCCTTTTTTTAAAATTTTTTGATGGATAGACACATGTATTAATCAGATAAAGCATGAGGGGAAACCTGTTCGAGTAAAGTAGAAATAGCGGCCCATCCAAACCTAACCACTACCAGAGTGAAAATTGAAGAAAATTTTCAACCATATGTACTTCCAAGTTTGATTTCTTCTAACGTGCCTAGTCTGTAATGCAAAAAATGTGTAAATTTGAAAAACCCGTTGTAAAATTGACTGTAAACGAATAAATTAAATACGTCATTACTGTGGCCAACCTGCGACCACTACTTGGCTTTTTTTTTTTTTTTCTTTGACAACTAATCCCCCTCATTTTTTGTTTCAATTGTTGAACTCATACTTGTTGCTTTGTATCCAATGTATCAGAATCCCAAAAGTGGGACACATCTTATATTTCTTTAGCAGTTGTGCTCATTTTTTGTTGTTGTCCTTTAACAGACCCCACCATCATTGGCCTTACTAATTGTTTTGATTCTGCATTATGTTGGTTTCATTGGGTGTCGGAAGAGTAGAGGTGTCAAAATCTGACCCGATTCGATGGGTTGACCCGAACTTACCCGAAAAAAATACGACCCGAACCCGACCCAAAGGATGGTCTAACCCGAAATGACCCGAACCCGAATGACCCGAAAATCTTTGAGTCAAACCCGACCCAACCCTAACCCGACCCGTTTGACCCGAACTTTTTTTTTTTAAGGGAACAAAAAAATAAAATGAAAAAATTTAGCATATTTTATATTATAAAAAGTATAGATTATACTATTTTCAATATAAATCTTAATTATAAATGTTTTTAGAATATTTTGAGATTTTTTATACAGTTTTAAATTTTATTTTAATTTTTTAAAATATTTTAAAAGAAAAATTTTCAATTATTTTAAATCATATGATTTTCTTTGATTTTTAAGAATTTTTAGTAAAATTTTTGAAATTTTTAAATTTTTTAATAAAAAATATCACGTCATCATTTTTTATGACGTGGCCAACTCGTGAGTTGACTCAAACCTGACCCGAACCCGAAGTGACCCAACCCAAAATGACCCAAAGATAACTTGACCCGTAAGTAACCCGACCCAAAGTGACCTGAACCCGAAGTGATCCAACCCGAACCTAACCCGATGACCCGTTTTGACACCTATACAGAAGAGTATCCCAGAATTGTCTTTAAAAAGATTGAGTTTAGTCGAAACGGTTAGAATGTATGCTTCTAAGTTCTAACTGTTACTTATGTCAAAAAAAAAAAAAAAAATTCTAACTGTTACATCAGAGTTCGAATTTTAATCTTAATCTTACTGCACCGCTTTTTAATTGTTGCACTAACAGTTCCTTAAGAAAAAAAAAAAAGAAGAAGAAACTGTCTTGAAAAAACACCAACCATAATTTTTTTTCCCTCCCATGTTTCGATCATTATGGACAAGTGGACAACCTTTAAGCAAAGCTAAAATATTTTGATCCAACCATTAGATGTAGTTTAGAGGCCATCAAATTTAAAAACAGAATAATTTTTTGAGTTTAAACTTTATACGTCACTAATAATTAAATTCTTACTTTTACTTCAACTTAAAAAAAATATTTCACCTAGTATGACACATAAATTATTTTACTTATTATCTTTAAATTATTTTTACTTATTATCTCTTCTGCAAATCTTTTGAAATCGACATTGATTAATATTTTAAATATGAGCTTTGAAACACAGACACATGATGAGTTGATATAAGAATATATATATATATATATATATATAAGAAATTATTTGGACAATTGAATTGATGGTTTTTCACCCAAAATAGAATGGAAGGTTACTCGCATGTTTTTTTTCTAATTAAGAAAATTATTAGACCATGATTTGAAAAATTGTCTCCATTTCTACTAATTTCATACCACCCTCACAAAATTAAAGGCTGATCTCACCAATAAAGATTTAAATTCTTAATTAGTTAAAGGTCACTTTGATTTTATTTACTTTCAGTTGGAGGGGATGATTTGGTAAATTCGACAGTCAAACAAATCATTGTATTCCAATTCAAAGTCGTCGAGTTTGACTAGACAGACATCTAGGAACCAAAAAGAAGAAGCCTAATTTTTGACTTTTTGTGTGAGCCGGAGGTTTGTTTTCTTAGGGCCTGTTTGGGTTAGCTGTTAAATGTTGCTGTTACTGATTGCTGTTACTGATTGTTACTGCTGATTGCTGATTACTGATTTCTACTTACTGTTGCTGATTGCTGATAAAATTAATAAAGTGTTTGGTTAATTTTATATTTGCTGTTACTGTTGAATAATGAAATGTCTAATTTAGACATATAATTTGTGTAGATATATTATATAAAATATTTTTATTTTTATATTTTATAATTTTATATTTTAGAATAATATTTTATAAATAATATTGAGAATTATTTTACTTAATTTTTAATTTTTTTAAAAAAATATTAATTTTTATTAAATTATAAAAAATATTATATTTGAACTTTTTTTTATAAATGTCTACATTAAAGAAAATTAAAGTAAAAAAAATATTATTTAAGAATATTTGAAAAAAAAATTATAAAAATTATATAAATACTAATAAAATAAATTAACATATCTAATTCATATGTGAAGTAAAAAAAATAATAGTAAAATTATGTAAATATTCTTTAAGGGTAATTTAGTCTATATAAATTATTATTAATATTAAAAAGTGAAAAGTAATCTAAAAAGTAGCAAAAAGTAGGTCGGAGCTGCTTTTCAATCAGCTGCTGTTAGGAAGTCAAATAAGGAAATAAGCAGAATCAAAAAGCAACACTGAAAAGTTTACCAAACACCTATCTTTCTACTTTTTGAAGATGAAACGCAAATGCACCCCTTCAAAAGCTAACACAAACACCCCCTTAATCCTTTTAACAACCGAATATACCCTTTTGCAGCCTACCCATTTGGACGGAGTCGATGCCATTTTTCTTTTTTGGGTCTCGAATAGCTTTTCCTTTTTTACTCCCATAGCATGTAATTTCTAGAGTCTTGCAAAGTGTCTTAAATTTTAAAGTGATTTTTAAATAAAATTTCAAAATATTTAATTTCCTAAAGTAAGCTTTATATTTTCATTAACTTATCATTTTTTATTTACTAAAAAATGTCTTGTACGGTAAAACTAAGTAACTTTCGTCCATTCTCGTAAGTCACTCTCATACCTTATTTCTGATATTCTAATTAAATTATCACAATTAATAGACATTGTTTGTTTGTAATACTTTTGGTGCATTGAAAATATATCGGGACATCAACAAAATGATAGTTAGTTTCCGAAATTTAAAAAAATAAAAATAAAAACTCAACTAAATGGGTTATATTTAAAATAACATTAAATTAGAGACATATCATATTTAATAATTTATTTATTTATTTATTTTTTAATAATTTATATCATTAGATTCATGTAATATTTTTTAAACGTAAATTATGTAAAATGTAGAAAAAAAAAATGCTGAAAAAAACCTACCTAGAGCTCCTAGACTTGGAAAGGGGCCAACACAAGAGGGCTTAGGAGGGAAGCTTTCCTTGGCCCTGCTATCCTGGGAAGAAGAGGATTGACCTCTTTTTATCTTTTTTCTTCCTCTCTCTCTTTCCAGTTCTCTTTCTCTCTCTGTCTGTTGTGTTTGAAAACAGTGTTAAATTGTATAATAATATGATTATGATAATGGTTGTTGCTGTTGCCTTGTAAATTCCTTCTCTCATCCCTATTTCGTTTCCCTTTATTTAAATCTCCACCTCTCAGCTCCACCTCTTCCTGTCTCGTCTCAGATTCACATAGATTTGAGATAAGGGCCTTCGGGTTAAACCAAAAAAAACAAAAAAAAAAGAGTGAAAATTGTTTCATTTCCTTGAATTTTCTCTTCTTGATCTATAATTTCTTGGAAAGCAAACAACTTTCCCATAGTATTCAATTTCTTGAGTTGTTTCAATCTTTTTCCTTCCTCCAGAGTCAAAATCTACGAAGAATTAAGAAGGTTCATCGTTTTTCTGGTGGATCCTGGATCCTGCAAGGTGGATCTCGGATCCTGCTAGCCAAAAAAAAAAACAAAAGAAACAAAAAACAAAAAACAAAAAGGTTCAAGTTTTAATTGAAAAGATCCAAGTTTGATCCACTTTAATTCATATATCTCTTCAAATCTGAATGCCCATTTCCCCGGAAACTACAAAAGACCCAGTAGCCTAACCTTTGTTGACTTCCCTGTTTTTGGGGCTCATCCGATCCATGGGTAATTGCTGTGCAACCCCATCATCGCCATCTGGTCATGGGAAGAAGCGACACAAGAAGAAGCAGAACCCATTTGCCCTCGATTATGGCACAAACAATGGAGGCCACCACAGGCTTGTTGTGTTGAAGAACCCAACGGGACATGAAATCGAGCAAAGATATGAGCTTGGTCGGGAGCTAGGCAGGGGAGAATTTGGAATTACGTATTTGTGCACGGACAAGGAGACTGGTGAAAACTTTGCCTGCAAATCAATATCTAAGAATAAGCTGAGGACAGCTGTGGATATAGAGGATGTAAGAAGAGAAGTGGATATCATGAGACATCTGCCGAACCACCCCAATATTGTGAGCTTGAAGGATACTTATGAGGATGATGATGCAGTGCATCTGGTGATGGAGTTGTGTGAGGGAGGGGAGTTGTTTGACAGGATTGTGGCTAGAGGTCATTACACTGAGAGAGCTGCTGCTGCGGTTACAAAGACCATCGTAGAGGTCGTTCAGGTAAGGGATTGTCTGTGCTTTTTACTTTTTGTGATTGGAATCTCTGATTACAAATGTGGGCATTAGTTCAATGAGGAAACAGTTAGATCGTTGCCAAAAAAATTTTTCTGCCTTAAATGGAAAATGGGAACAGTTGCCTGTAATGCATTCCTCTCTGTGGTAGCAAGTGGTCATTGACTTGTATCTGCTAACCATTGTCTGTTAGATGCACTTCCACTGGTTAATCGGGCTGCAAATTTAACCATTGATGCTTATATATATCCATGTCTTTTGGAATTTTCAGTTTATAAGTCGGCTTAGAATTTAGATGTGGGTTTTTTGTGTTAGAAAAACTAGGATCTGATTATTGTACTTGGTCGAATGGAAACCTAAGACATAGTTAAAAGGGGTAAGCAAACAAATCTATTCAGTCGGTAGTGATTGATATATTGTATTTGGAAAAACTTCTGATGTTTGTCCTTTTTATTTTATAGTATATTTCTTTATGGCATATATGTCCTGCCTTTCTGTTTTCATTCCCTTGCCTTGTGATTGATTATAATAACCTTCAAGTGTTGTGTCTTTATTCCTTAACTTTTACAGCCTCATGAGTATTCTCGGTGTATATTTAGAAATTGTAAACAGTTTGGATCGCTTGGTTTACCCAATTTTCTTTTTTTTGTATTTGGTTTCTTACTATAAGGTAGCCCTATTGGTATTTATCAGGAGCTGCCAAATTGTGCTGGATAAAGTTCTGTGACCAGAAGTTTACAGCATCCAAAATTAGTGAAAACAATAAGAGACAATCTATGCCTTAGTCATATTACAAGAGTCGGATACTGTATTGTCTTACAATTGATAGACTTAGTTTGGAATAACTCTGTTGATTGATTATAATGTGTTTCATTTTCTTGCAGGTGTGTCACAAGCATGGGGTGATGCATCGGGATCTAAAACCTGAAAACTTTTTATTTGCCAACAAAAAGGAGACTGCAGCTCTGAAGTCAATTGATTTTGGACTGTCAGTGTTTTTCAAACCTGGTAATGCCTTGTGCTTGCGTATTCTGTTCTGTAAGTCTGCTTTCTACTGTTATCAGTGGGTGCCCTTTTTCCATGTGGATTGATCAAATCTTTGCTGCTTTTCACAGGTGAAAGTTTTAATGAGATAGTTGGAAGTCCATATTACATGGCTCCAGAGGTGTTAAAAAGGAATTATGGCCCCGAAGTTGATGTCTGGAGTGCTGGTGTTATACTTTACATCTTGCTTTGTGGTGTCCCACCCTTTTGGGCAGGTTGGTGCTTTGTGGTTAAGTCGAAGAAAATTCATCATTAGATCTCCATATGACAGTTTTTTTTACTTTTGAACGAGAGTCATTCCAGCACATGATTATACTTGAGAAAACTTCATGTTGATGGTTTAAAAGCATCTAAGCAAAGACATTTGTTAATGCAACATCACTTTTTGTCTGACTGAATTTTTGTACAAAGTGGTGTCTTAGCTGTGAAGAATGTAGACTGGTTTAGTTATTGAAACAAAAGAAGAGAGAGCCATAATGACCTTTGTCTAATATGCCCCTGCATAAGACATACAAATATGTGCATCAATTTTGTCTAGCCAGTATCACCAAAGCTCAATTTCATGTGAAATGGCCTTTACATGAGAGATTGTATGTCCATTGTACTATCTAAACTGAACTGTCTGACTACACAGTATGTGCATGCACCATCCAAGCCAGCATCTTTCTTTTTCTTCTTTCACTTTTCATTTTTATTTTATTTTATTTTTCTGTGTATTATTGTTGTCATCTTCATCATGACCATTATCATCATCTCTTACTTAATTCTGCAGTTCTCCTAAATCTCTCCTTCCTATGCAGAAACCGAGCAGGGTGTTGCGCAAGCTATCATTCGATCTGTTGTAGATTTTAAGAGGGATCCCTGGCCCAAAGTTTCTGATAATGCAAAAGACCTTGTGAAGAAAATGCTTGATCCTGATCCAACGCGTCGGTATACAGCACAGCAAGTGCTTGGTAGTACTCATATCTAATCTGCAGTGTTATATTTATGAAACTTTTGAAGTGTATGTAAATAATAATTTTGCTTTGAATTTTTTCGTTAATAACATACATAACTTTGATGAGTCTTTATGGTTTCTTCTTCTTTAAATGCAGAGCATCCTTGGTTGCAAAATGCAAAGAAGGCTCCTAATGTTTCTCTAGGTGAAACAGTGAGAGCCAGGCTCAAGCAATTCTCTGTAATGAACAAGCTTAAGAAAAGAGCTCTGCGGGTAAAAGTCTCAAAAAATTTCTTTGGTTAAATTACAAACTTTGCTTTCCTTCTGAGCAAAACTTGTTCATTCATCTGGTTAGATATGGTTGATTATGGTTCAAGTCTCATCTTCTAATTACTTCTGTTATCTGATTTCAAATGTCCAGGTAATTGCTGAGCATTTATCAGTGGAGGAAGTGGCTGGCATAAAGGAGGGTTTCCAGCTGATGGATATTAACAATAAGGGCAAGATTAACATTGATGAGCTTAGAGCTGGTTTGCACAAGCTAGGCCATCAGCTCCCAGACGATGATGTCCAGATTCTAATGGAAGCTGTAAGTGCTGAATGCTATGCCGAAAATTAGGAGCTTTTGCCTTCTGTAGAATGGTTCAGGTTGGAACATTATAAACATGTGCTTTTTGAATCTGCTGTCTGATGCACTTAAAATGGCTCTGCGATAAAAATTTTATCACTTTGTTGGAAGCATTTTGAATGTCTTTGAAAAGTGTCTATCAATTCAGAATGGAAGGCAGAAATAGCTACTATTGTTTGCTGTACCGTGGATCAGAAATTTTGCCTGAAAATTTTGGTGAAAACTCCCAATTAAGCATTCTTGAGTGATAGTTCACTTCATTGTAAATAATGTGGTTACAAGCTGCAAAAAAATTTTTTTGTTGAGCTGACAACATTTGAAAGAACCCTTCTTTACTTCTCGGCTTTTCTGAAGAAATATGTAGTTTAAGAAATGAGTTTTGATATCCTAGATGTGCTGCCTATCTATTGCTTTGTGACCATACAGCGAGTTGAAGAATCTTCTGCATTGTTAGTGAAGTTGGCTTTCCAGGAGAACAATGAGCATGCATCTAATGAACTCTTTTTACAGGGTGACGTAGATGGGGATGGACACCTGGACTATGCTGAATTTGTGGCCATTTCTGTTCATCTAAGAAAGATGGGCAATGATGAGCACCTTCGCAAAGCGTTTGAATTCTTTGACCGAAACGGTAATGGTTACATAGAAATTGACGAGCTAAGAGACACCTTGGCAGATGATGTTGATGAAAATGGTGAAGAAGTCATTATTGCTATTATTTGCGATGTGGATACAGATAAGGTCAGTCTCATTTTTCTATCGC
Organism: Carallia pectinifolia; assembly: GCA_037832335.1. NCBI lineage: Eukaryota > Viridiplantae > Streptophyta > Magnoliopsida > Malpighiales > Rhizophoraceae > Carallia > Carallia pectinifolia. The sequence continues at coordinate 10,817,643 of CM075444.1, forward strand.
TCATTTCTAAAGTAGCGTAACTATCAACTTGTTTGCATCCAATGGCAATGAAAGCTTATTCACTTATGGAAGGGTACACATGTTACCCAAACAAGTATTCATAGATGGCGGTACCCACGGCCTACAACTCATGGAGAGTAGTTTTGGTAATCTTCATGGAACTTGAAGATTTGTTCCCAATATTCCTCGCTTACTTTTTCATTTACAATTCCTGTCAATTGCATATGTGAACAAAGGTCACAAAATTATGATACTGTATTACTGTACGGGCATTTGTTTAGAGTCTTCTTCGAGCATTAGTACTTGTCTTTTCATTCCTGTACTCTTTAAAGTTGATAACTTCCTTACATGTTTGGATATTAGAATCCTCCTTGAGTCTTTTGTATGAACTTGCAGGACGGAAGAATCAGCTACGATGAGTTCGCTGCAATGATGAAGGCCGGTACAGATTGGAGGAAAGCATCGAGGCAGTATTCACGAGAGCGGTTTAAGAGCCTCAGTCTGAAGTTGATGAAAGATGGCTCGTTACAGTCAAACAATTAGGGTAGATAATTCAACTAAGAACTAGCCATCGCTTTGTGAAGATCTAAACTATAGAAATGTATTCTTTTTCGTGGATTTTCTTTTAGACCCTTTAAATATTTAAGGGCTGTTCGAGATCTATCCTCAGCAACTAGGCTTCGAGCTTGTTTGCTGGTTTGTATCCTGAATTGCATTTTTTCGTTCATTTGTTGTGAGAGTAGGAGAAGGGAGAGGCTGAAAGGTTTGTCATCTGTGGTTGTAAATATGGCTACAATTGTTATGGCTATCCTTAGAGACTCAGGTCCACCTATTGTGAAAGATGTAAGTTGTGTTTGGGTGTGAAATAGAAAACAAAGCATTTTTACTAGGCCTAATGCCTAAATTTTTGTCATCCTCAAATTAGCTGGAGACAAGTGATGCGTGTGTGCTGCTAAACTAGGGCTAACGGAATGTTGTTACAGATAAAATTTATCAAACAATCAATATTGAAATGCAAAAATCTTTTCCATTTTCCGGGATTACGTGAAAATTTGTTTGACTGAATCATGTAGATATTCTAAGTTGGTATCTATAAAACTAGATTCACAGTGGTAATGTTAACCTTCACCTAAATTCTTCATATTTTTGGCCTTTTCTCCCGCTTCACCTAATTCCCATTACACGTCCCATTGCCGTCTGTTGGAATATGATTATGGTGTGGAAGTTAGAATGTGATTGTTTGGTGGGAGCACCCCCTTGACAGAATCTATAAGTTATGTGTAAGTTATAAGAAATGAATAATCCTGTGTTTTTCCGCCTATAAATTTGGGAAGGGAAATAATAGACGCACAAGGTGAAATAAGGTTTAAAATAACGAGTTAACTTTTGTGTATACTATTTATATGTCTGTTGCAAGTTAAATTTAGTTGTAAGTTTATAAGTTTTTATATTTTTACAATAATATTAAGGTTAATGTATAACAAATATACGAAAAATGTACAAAAAAAAATAATAATAATTGTATCTCTTTGCACGTTAACAAATTTTCCCATTTCACTATCAACACCCGAAAAGGAAAGGATTCCATTACAAGGAAATGATGGACGGAAGAGGGACGAGAAATTATATGATATAACAATAGACAAATTAGATTTGCAAATAATGCTTTTTGATAATTTTATTCACATTTTATTATTCTTTCAATCTATATTATTTTAGATATTTACATTTTTTTTTCTCTTAAAACAAAATGTGGGTACCACCCGGGGGCTCACACACCCCCAATTTGCCTCATAAACCCTGTCGTTTTTCCTCCAGGAAAGAAAAATATCCACAGCTATAAGTACAAAAAGTGCTCTTTAGGGAATTTAGCACATATATAAGTTTTCCTTTTTTCCTTTTAAACTCTCAAATGGTTCGTTATTTTTTTCTAAATATTTAAAATAATTAATAATTAGTTAGTTAAATATTAGAGAAAAAAAAGAACCTTCCTAATTTTTGGTAACACATAAGGTTACACCTCAGACTTGAGCATTGGCACATCACGTCACTTCATTAAAAATATTGCTAACATGAAAAGTAAAAGATTACAGAATGCTTTTTTATATTTAAAAAGAAAAAATTAGTGGCTCGAAGAAAAAATATTTGAATTGTAATTAGTTAAATTCAGTATTTAATTAACTTAATCTTATGTATAAAAAAAAATAATTTTTTTATTTTTTATTATATTTATAATTAAGATAATTATACATTAAATTTAATAAATAACATTACAAAAATTTTTGTAACAAAATTCTTACGATTATATAACAGTATTCATTTAAAAAAGATAATGAAAAAGAAATTAAAAGAGATTTTCTTTCTCCACCACCCCTCCCCTCTGCCGCCTAGATCCGTCGCTTTCCTCAACGCCGTCACTGGCCGCCGCATTTCCTTCCCCGACCTAGTCCTCTGCACGAAAACTCTAGCCTCCTCTCACAAGCTTCAGATTTGCACCCTAAAATCCCAAAATCGCTCTCTGTGTGGTTCTTAACTTTCAAGAATGGCTTCCATTTCGTTTGCTAAATCTTTTACGGCCTATTTTAATTCCCCCTTTTAGTCCTTTCCATTCAATAACCCAACGTCAGACAAATTCGTTGGAAACAAGATCCGCCTGTCCCCGGCCGCCAATCCGTTTCCCTCCGTCTTTAGATTTACAGATTGAGAATGCCAAATAGGCCAACGCCGCCACGGTGGCGGCGCAAATCGTTCGTCCGTCGCCTATCGTTCTTTGGGTTTTTGAGTTTAAATTTTTTCCCCTTTTCTATCAGTTTTCGTTTTATTTAAAAAAAACAAAAAAACAAAATGACATAATATTTTATTATTTTCATATGCTACGTCATCAACAATTTTGTGACGTGGCACAATACATCAGCGTTTACATATGAGGTATAATCCTACGCGTCACCACCTAACACTATTTAACGGAAAAACTGATGGGTGGAGCAAATTAAGCTAACGTAGTTAACCTTATGGGTTGATTTTGACAAAAAAAAAAAAAAAAAAAGAAAAAACATTGTGGATACGAATTAATAAAGGAAAAAACATCTTGGATGAAATAGGCATTTTTGTTTTTTTTTTTTTAACCGGAGATTGATAATAATTGCATTAACAATGATAAATAATCAAGGTTTAACATGTATTTTAAGGATGGCCGGAGAGTTATCACAATGCAGAGGACAAGCACCAATTCTAAACCGATTGGCGACCTAATCCGCAACTTGGTCAGCAGAGGATTTTTTTTTTTGTCACATAAATGAGAAAATAGAGATGATATATCACAATTGCACTAGGCAGTATGACCTCTATTTTTAAAATAATTTCTAAATTATTTGATTGATTACAATATAACTCAATATTATAAAAAGAAAGAGTATTTTTAATTTCATCAAACACCAATTTTAAATCTAATTATACATAAGTACAATTATACATAGGATCCGGAAGATTGCAAACATCACTAAGAATAGTAGATGGCCCACGGCCACCCACGACCTTGGTCAGCGAGCGCAGTGAAAATCTTTGTAGTGTCTGTTTCAACAAGAACATTCCGTCCTCCATCGACAAGGCCAACGGCGCACCCATTGGCGGACCCACGCTATGGCTTGCCCACCCTAAATTTTAAATTATCTACTTATAGTAGGTGAAACATCCACAAATAATAGCGATTAGCCTGGTTTTGTAAGCCCTTTGCTCACCCTCAATTTCTTGCACGGCCCCCCACCTAAGTTCGACTCCTCGTCTTGGCTTTCTTGCTCTTTTTTTTTTTTCCCTTACTCTTTTTGCTTCTTGCCTTTTTTTTTTTTCTCTTTCACCTTTCTTTTTTTTCAAAGAAACTAGTTTCTTACTTTTGATTTCCTCGCTTTCTTTCTTTTTTTTAAAAATTTATTTACTAAAGTTATTTTTGTTTATTTATAAAATTATTTTAATAATTTTTTATATTTATATTATCATTTTAATAATTCTTTTATATTCATATTATCACTTTTTTAAAAAATATTTTATATTTTAGCGAAACAAATTATTCGTAATGATTGTTATTAAAAAAAATTTAAAAACACATTATATATCTAAATATATATTTGTTTATAAATTGACTTCAATTTTATTAGTTATAACAGTTGAAGTAAACATTTTTTTACAATGAATATTATGAAGAATCTCATACATGATCACATGAGAAATAAATAATTAAATATTTAAATGATTACTGATATAAAAAAAATTATTTGATTATATACAAAATAAAAAAAAATTTAACACATTAAAATTCATATGATATAATTATGATATTTATTATTCAAAATAATTAACTTAATTTTTTATTTTTGTTGTATATATTAATTTTTGTTACTATATTTGTACACATAACGCTTGCATTCTAAAAAATGGTTTTTTGAATCTGCTACTGTGCGCACCAACTCGAAATGTTGTTGTTGTTTTAACAACGGTTTGGTAATCATTTGGGCGATTGTTCAAAAAAAAGGTAATCAATTGGGCAAACAAAATGATTAGCAGATGATAGCTTGGATGCTATAATAATTTGTTTTTATGTATCTATTTCTTTGATTTTTTTTTTTAAGTTTAAGGAATAAATTGTTAGATATTATTAAATGTGCTACATACTTATTTTAGCATGTGGCGAGAGGCTGTAAAAGTATTTTCAAAAGAAAGAAAAAAAAAAAAAAAGAGATGGACAAAGTCCCATACAAAACAAAGAAAAGGATTCCAAAGTCCTTATAAATTTGTAGACATGACATATGTTTAATTGACATAAAAAGAACGCCATAGAGAAATCTCACCAACGCGGTCGGAGCATGGGCTCATTTTTGGTACTTTCATAGCCACATTTGGCATTTAAGCACTTAACACGTGCATGTGATACATAGCAGATTGTTACATTAATTAATTAATCATATTTTTAATTAATTAAGATTAATAGTTTGTGTCTAACTAGCTGCCCAAACCAACAGGTATAACCCAAAAATAATTAATTGTCTGAATGGACATATCCCTACACTTTACTTTCTCAATAGAATTCTATTTGAAGGATCCATATTGGCTCTATTACACTGCAGGGAAACATGATCAGTACCAATAGTCTTGCAATACACATCTTTTCTATTGTCTTGATTTTATATATGTACAAATGCAATAAAAGCTTTATTTTATCGTGAGATAGAATGTGCATTGACACTGGTGCATTTATTAGAGTGCAAATTTCATCATAAAGATAATAATTTTTAATACATAACTTGAAACAATTCTGTAAATTCTAGTTTTTCAACTTCCTATGGTAACAATATATTCTGGATATTTTTTTTTAAGATATAGTTAATTTCAGTAATAAGTTGTTAGAGACGTTAGTAAGAGAAGAAGATTGCAAAATCCAAAAATACTATAAAGAGGATACTTTGCCCCCCCAACTAAATCCCACAAAATGTGTGGGACCCTCACAACACAACATAGGTACTTAAAAATCAAAAGTACGCCATTTTACTATGTTTTCATCTTTTGTTCTTAATATAAAACGCAAGTCTTATTTTTTCTCTATGTGAATTTCAAAAAAAATTGAGTTTTTTGACATTTATATGTAAGGTAAATCAGGAAAATTTAATGAAATAAACAAGTGTATATATATTAGAGTGTATTTTGATATTTTAATAATATTTCTGTTAACTCAAATTACTTTTCTAACAATTTCATTTATTTTTTGTAAAAAAAAAGTCATATAAAATAAAAAGGAAAAAAATTCACGGCTCGAGTCTCACGGTTCGTGGGACTCAAAGCAGTGAAAAAACTATTGTTTTTCTTTTTTAAAAAATTAAAAAAATAATATTAAATATATTTAGAATAACATTAATTTTGTTTATAATAATACAAAATATATTTAAAATTTAATTTTGAAAAAAATAATTTTTTAATTTTTTTTAAATGATTAAAAAAATAACACTAAATATATTTAAAGTAATACTAATTACATTTATAATAATATTAAATATATTTAAAATTTTAACTTTAAAAAAAATCACATAAAATCCTTTTTTTAATGCCTCTAGTTACATGGACGGAGAAAAATCTTAGCTTATGTGCCCAAGCCCAAATAAAAATTAAAGATTTAAAATTAATTTTAAAACTTAAAAATATTTAAAATTTAATTATAAAAATTTTGAAGATTTAGGATTTTTAGAAGGCTTAAGTAGTAAGGCACTATGCGTCTAGGTTCAAAAGTCTACAGAAACAAAACAAAAATTTGAGAAAAAACAGGAACGGAGTCAACGTCGAGTTGGGAGTGGACTCGGACGCCCGGCCGTGTCGGAAACGACTTTAAAAAACCAATAGAATATCAATTTTCCTGGGAAACAAACAACCAAGAACAAAAGGAGGGGGAAAAAAAAATAGAGAGGAAAATATAAAAATTTTGTTGCCTTGGACAGCGACTTTTTGAAAACGACTCCTCTCCTTCTGCCACGAAGTTTCGGACTCCGTGGGGAAAGGGGGCGGTTTATTATATACAATCGTAGGAAGGAATTCAAAAAAAAAAAAGAAAAAAAAAAACGAAAAACCCCCAGTAAAGGAGACAGATGGGAACGTCAGAATTCCCAGATCTTGGAAAGCATTGCACCGTCGACGATTGCAAGCAGATCGATTTCTTGCCTTTTACCTGTGATCGCTGCCGCCAGGTGTGTATATATAACGGCACAAAGATTGGATTTTTATTTTATTTTTTTAAATGTAGGCGTTGACTATAAGTTTGAGCTCAAATTTCATAGTTTCTGTTTTGGGTTTTATGGAATATGTTGTTATTTAATTGAGACAAAATAATTTAAATGTGATGAAGTTGTGGGTTTTTTTTTTTTTAATTAAAAAAATGTAGGATTTGGCTCTGAAGTTGAGCAATTGAGCTTAACTTTCATATTTTTGTTTTGGGTTTTATGGAATTTGTTGTTATATAGTTTAGAAAGAATAATTTAAATGTGATGAAGTTGAGGGGTTTTTTTTTTTTTGGTTCAAGCTCTCTTGATGATGTGGGCTATGGATGAAAATGCATTGCAAGGTCTTTCTAACATAAATTGAAAATATTTTATGTCTGTAATAAGTTCAGATATGATCAGCCTCCGGCATGAATCTAACAAAATTAAGGCTTAAGAATCTGTACACAGTCTAATGTCTGAAATAAGTGCAATTAGGAAACCCGCCTTTAGATTTTGTTTTCCTTCAAAGAGATTTTGGAAACCAAAGCATGCAAACATGTCCCAGTACACCTTCTTGGTGGGAGCTCTGTATTGTGAAGTCATTGATATGGAAAGCTGCTGATTGCCATATGTGGTAGTACAAAATTTTGAAAGTGTTCCCCCTTCCCCTTCCCTCGCTGCATATAACTGAAGATATAATGTTGTTAATATTTCGTACCTGTTGACAATCCGCTGCAGTCTTCCCTTATGAATTCAGTTGGTTGAATTGTTATGGAATGGGAGCGGAGTGCTAGATAACTATTGTGCTTGTATTCTGTGATCTGCATGTAAAACATTATGCCTAATGTTCTTTCTTTTCAGCATTGATGCTTTCTCACATTATGGTTCATTTTTTTACTAGCAATTACATTTTCAAAGTCTGCTGAACTTTTTGATTTATGTTTATTGTGAATGCCAAATTTGTTGCAGGTATTTTGCTTAGAGCACCGAAACTACGTTAAACACAAATGCCCAAAGGCCGATAGAAACGGTGTCACTGTTGTCATCTGCCCTTTATGTGCCAAAGGAGTGCGCCTGTATCCTGATGAAGACCCAAATATCTCTTGGGAAACACATGTTAATCTTGAATGTGACCCTTCAAATTATGAAAAAGTTGCAAAGAAGAGAAAATGCCCTGTCCCTGGCTGTAGGGAGGTCCTTACATTCTCAAACGCTATCAAGTGCAGGGACTGTACCATGGACCATTGCTTGAAGCACCGGTTTGGGCCTGACCACAACTGTACAGGACCAAAGAGACCTAATGTAGCTTTCACATTTATGGGTCTTTTAAGTAGGAGTAAAAAGGAAGACTCAAAACTCAATCGTGCTCCATCCATGTCAACATCCAAATGGGCATCTAGCTTTCGCAGTGCAGCATCAACTGTTCAAGCATCAGCAAAAGCAGGCATGGCAAAATTGGGTACTGAGATTAGCCAAGCTTGGCAGACCGCAAGGAATGGAGCGGGGCAAAGTAGCAGCCAGGGAAGTGGTGGAACCGGGCCAGAGGAGTGCCCACAATGCGGCGCAAGGTTTTCCTTGGTTACAACTCTTGTAGAACACGTGCAGAAGGTTCATGAAAGGAATGAGAACCAATCTCGTGTCCTGAGTTTGCCAGTAGATGTATGCCCGAGATGCAGTAGAGGTTTTCGTGATCCGGTGGCCCTTGTGGAGCACATTGAGAGGGATCATCGAGGTACTTCAAAAGCTTAGAAGAGTCTCTGGCCATCAAACCATAAGTTTTTCCTCTTGGAGTAGCTTAAGGTTTCGAAGGCTCAGATACACTGGACATACAATTTGTAGGCTATCGAACTTCAATCTCTAATACAAAGGTTGTGAATTGTATATACAGTGTTGATCATCAAAGCAGCCGTCCCGTTTTCTCTTTCAATGTTGCGATACTTTGTTCCTTAATAGGGATGACAATTTTACCTGTACCTGTCGGAGATTACTCGTACCCGCTCCGACGGATACGGGATCAAACAAGTTGACTGGGAAACGGGACGGGAATCGGAGATCCCCGTACTGTTTTAGTGGGTATGAGGATGGGGATGAGTTTACCTATCCCCATCTCCATACCCTCTCCATCCCCAATCCGTATATTTTTTTTATTTTTTATTTAATTTTTAATTTTTATTTGTTTTTATTGTTTAATATTTACTGCATTAACTCTTCAATTACTTATATTTTAACTACTTTAAAATTATTGATGGAATTGTTAAATTATTAATGAAATCACTTTCTTTAACTCAATGGTCTTGGAGATATGATAATTTTTGAACTTTATAAGCATTATTTGCTATGTTATCGTGTTAATCTTATAATACGCAGGCAATACCTTAAAAAAGAAAATCGTAGCGTTTTAAGGAAACCTTTGGCATAAAAAATTTATTGTATTTAAGAGAAACCATGAATTACGGTATATTTGGAGTATCCTTTATATTGAAAGAGTATAACGTTGAAAGCTAAAGTTTTACTCAGATGAGATAAAATTCATAAAATGAATTTGAGTTCATCTTTTAAGGTGAAGCAGTGGCTTGAAAATCTAATAAATAAATGATTTTTACTCGATCTGTCATGAATTTTGGAGTATATAGCCTCTAAGATGGCTAATGTGAAAGCAAATTGGCTTGGAAATGAATATTCCATTTTGTGTGTGAAACTGACATTGAGAGTGTTGATGATTTGTGTAAACCAAAATTATATTGCTGACTCTAAGAGCAAGTTAAATAATTGAAAGAGTAGATATTTTTGTCTAACACATGAATTAAAAAGATAATTGTTGAGAGATAAAGTGATCACTTATTTTATGGTTAGAGATGGAAATGATTGATCCTCTAACTGAGTCATTGAGCGAAAAACTAGTGCAAAATACACTGAGGGGAATAACACATATACCTATAGAGAAATAATTAAGAGTGATGAGAACCTAACTTATATAATAGGAAATCTCTTGAATTAGGTTCATATAGATAATAACATATTACTAATTAACCTTGTGTGCACTATCAAAATCATAAGTCCTTTCCTATGGTGTATATAGTACACAATTTTCAATATTCGAGATTGAGTTTACGCCCTTAATGAATTCTATATCTGATTCAAAAAAATATTCTAGAATCCTTATGGATTGTGAGTTACTGAAACGTACACTTGATATAATCAACTATATAAGTGTAGAGTGATGTTGTTCTTATGAGATTCTAGGCAAGATCTCTCGAATTTTCATGAAAATGAACTAAGCGAGTGCATGGCCTAACAGTGCCTAATCGCATTAAATAGTTTAATCTTAGATAATATAATGCGGTGACAAGTTTACTGTTATTTATTAAAAAGTTATCACTTATCAAAATTTTTATTTCACCATACTTCTGAATATAAAAATTTGTTGTCCTAATTTTTGGTTTGTAGCCCAAAAGATACAAAAAAAAAAATGATGTGTTATATTTTTATTAATTAATCCAACAAAATAACTTTTTAAAATAATGGGAGATTTTTGTAAATTAATGTATTTGTAAAAAGCTAATAATCATGATTTAATTTTAACCGTTATATGACCGTTGCAAAATTGTTACGTGCTTTTATGTATTTAGCCGTCACTAACCGTTATAATTTATACTTATGAGTAATAAAATTAGATCTATTATATAAAGGTCATCTCTCAATAGAGACTATGAGAGGTCCTTGTAAGTTATCTCCAATTCCCTATTTGTATTAGATTATAATGTTGGGTTAATCTAAAGATGAAATTATTTCTATAATCTTACTATTTGAAATGTACATTAGTGAGAAGATCTGTCTATCCTTGAAGATAGCAGTTATAACCTGATGTACTAAGATTACTTGTTTACAAGGATAGAAATTATCATTAAGGATAGTACAGTATATGTTTCAAACACGATATCTTTTTATTAATTTTTTTTTCTACTTATTTTATTGTAATATTGTAAAATTTTATTAATTGTAATTTTACAATTTTGATTCTTAATTTATTCGAATATTCTATGCGTATATATTTTGATAATTATTTTCCAGCAAAACTTAGTGTTAAAATTTCATTGAGGTGCAAAACACTCTTTTTATCGTGTCGTCAATCCCACAAATTCCCTCATTAGTTACATCAACCTAAGGAAATTACAATAATTTTTGATTAAAACAATTGATAAAATTATTTAAGGAGCACTCACACTAGCGAATCTAGAAATTGGAGCGAGGAGGAAATAAATATTAAAAAAATTGCTTTTTATAAAATTTCATTATAAACAGTAAAATAATCGTAAAATAACATTATTTTTATTAATAAATAATTTTATTTTTATATACACTGTAATTTTCTAGTTAAAGAACAAAAAATAAGAATAAAATACAAAATATAAAATTTAATATGAACAAAATATAAATTTTAGTAAAAATAATAATATACATTTAAGTTTCTTGATACTACTTTTTCAAGTGACAATCAAGAAAAACAAAACATAAATTTAAAAGAACAATAAGCTAAAACTAATATAAATTATAAGTTTTTTTTTTTTTTTTTTTGGTCCAGCTGAGCACTTGCCCACTTAAGGCAACATAGATTCTCCAGCGAACGCTCATCATATGTCTACTAAAATTTCGTTACAGCATCTATCCAATAAAATTCACACCCATTTATTAACTTTTTTTTTTCTCTCTTAAAGTTACCAAACTGAGGAGGTAAAAATGAGTTGGGTGTGAAAACCGGCTCGAAGTACCGATTAACTGCAAGAACGGACAAATTTGACGTAAAACAATGGTATACGTCGAACAAAACAGACAGCGCGTTGTCGTTCATGAATGTTAAAAACGTTAAAACAATCTTTTAGTATTAAAAAATATCACTAATTTTATTTAAAATAATAAATTTAATATTAATTTTAAAAATAATAAATTTAATATTATTTTTACTTAAAATAATAAATTTAGTATATAATAATATTATATAAATAAAATCTGTCAGTTTCGATAATAAATTTATAAAAATATATCTATTTTAATAATATATTAATTATATAAGTTAATGACACGTCATCGAAATATATAAATTTTATTTAATAAATTTTATAATTTGTTATTTATAGAAATACAGATTTATTATTTTAATCAAAGTTAATATTAAATTTATTATTTTTTAAAATTAATATTAAAATTTTTAATTTAAATAAAATTAATGATATTCTTTTTGTATATTAATTCTAAAACACTCGAAGCCCACCTGTGCAGTTAGCCAGTTACTTTGGAAGGCCCACTGATAATTTTTAATTTAAAAAAGAACAACGTACCGTTAAGCGTTAATCGCGTTTTAGGCATTGCGCCGGCTCGTAATAATAAATCATAATACAGGTTTTATCTTTAATTTTTTGGAGAAAGAGAGAGACAGAGAGAAGGAGGAGAGAGAGAGAGAGAGAGAGAGAGAGAGAGAGAGAGAAAGGGAAAGGTTGGAAGGACCAGAGACATTAAAATTTTCGGCGGTTGGGGCAATGCTGGAAATCCGGTGGGTTGTTTCCATGGCGTCCTAGTGCCATTTTGCAGCCTGTGGTCAGACCTTTGCTGGATCTCATCCAAGGTGGTCTCTTTTTTTTTTTTTTTCTTTTGCCCTTTTGGTTTTTGACGTTCCACGATGATGTCCCAAGTCATTAAATTTTCATTTTTTTCCCATAAAGTTCCAATCTTTAATCGAATTGGCGATCCACATTATTGGACAGATATTTGTTTTTGACATTTTTTTGTGGGTTTGGGTTTAATCAATCCTTTATGCTGTAAAGGTTATGACTTTGTCACCTCAAATTGTTGATTACAGGCTAGTCATTCAATTTTGGAGGATACCCACTTGAGTTTTTGATTCTTTCTTTCCCTTCTTGCCGCCCAAAAATTTTGTATTTTCTTTTTGGGGGTGGAAGGGAAAGAAAGAAAGAAAGGTTATACTTTTCTTGGGAATTCTCTTTTTAAGTCTTGAGTTCAACAATGAGCGTAGTCTCCGGTGTAATTTCAAGGCAAATATTGCCTGCATGTGGTAGCCTTTGTTTCTTTTGCCCTTCTTTGAGGGCAAGGTCTAGACAGCCTGTCAAGAGATACAAGAAGCTCATTGCCGATGTTTTTCCTCGAAATCAGGTAGGTAATCCTTGTGTTGTTTGTCCTTTATATGTTTCTTATCACAGTTCGCGATATTCACTGCTACAGTTTTCGAATGTTTTTCTTTTCCTGTAATTTCGTTGGTTGTTGCTTAGTTAAACATCACTTTGATGTTAATTATTTTGATGTTGATTAATATACACAAGTATTTATTGTTGATGCAAGTATATTGTTTATGGATTAGTTATAGTCACACTACTTTTCATTTTCTAAATGTTTTCTCTGCTCCATTAGTCCACTGATCAAGATTAAAGTGTGTGATTTTTCTTGTCTTACTCTGATAGTTTTATACCAGCGACGGTGTGTTCATTTAGCTTCTTTTGAAGATAGTTATTGTGAGCATAGTTATTGTGAGCAATTAATGTTAGTCTTTTATCAGACACATTACCTGTTCTGATGTAACAAATGGATATATTGATCTAATGTAGAAATGTATTTCGCTTTGATTACAGCTTTGTGTGAAGGTAACATGAATTTGCGATATGTCAAAGAAAGCTGAAAGGTCTTTCTTTCAACTTCTAGTCTCTGAATTTATTAGGTGCCAGAAAGATGCACCATTGTTGGTTCAGCTCCTTTAGCAATTAAGCTAGAAGTTGGCATGCTAATGAATCCCTTTTAATTTTGGGGTGTATTCTCCTTCTCACTTTTGTAAGTTCGTTTAGCAAAGTTGTTCTGCTCCTTCTGGTTGCCTGTCAGCCTTTCCCATTTCTGTTTCATTGAGTAGCGTACATTTGCTTCTATAGCATTGGTTAATTTGGACTTCATATCTTTAGTTCTGACTTATGTTTTTCTGCCTATTATCTTGCAATTCTAAGTTCCTATTTGTCTCAATCACTCATGTCAAGCCAGTTTTTACACAGAGCTAGATACAATGGCACTTTTGCTCTTGGCTATTCTTGAGAAGCATCCAATCTAAGATGTTTCCTTGCTTTTTTTTTTTTTTGAAAACATGCGATTAATTTGGTCTTATGATGTCTTTTCTTTTGAATATTGTACTTACAAATAGTCAATGGCAGGAGGAAGGACCAAATGATAGGAAGATTGGAAAACTTTGTGAATACGCTGCTAAAAATCCTTTGCGCATTCCAAAGGTATAATTTATTGCACCTAAACATATATTATGCTCCCCTACCACATGCATGCACACATGTAAAGAAGGCACCATGTTGGGGGATTTTTGCCTGTTTACTTCATTCTGATGGGAACATTTATGTGAAATACAAAGATTCATTGTTGTTATTGCTCATGTTAAGAACTCCTTGTGTCATGAAACAACTGGATGTCAAATTCTTGTCCTTGGTTTATTGCTTTATACATTAATAGATCACATTTAACCTCTTTTGTATTTATCTTTTTTGTTGGCCCACATCATGTGTCATTCCATCTTCTTTTAGTGGTTGTCGATTTTGCTTCAATTTCTTTGATGTTAAAGGACCTTCATTATTGAACACAGTTTATGCAAAAATCTCTCTCTCTCTCTCACCCTGCCTGCATTGTATCTTTTTGTTTCATATTATGGTGAGACACAATTCCTCTTTTCCTCCAGTCTGATAAAACTTGCTAGTCTGCAAGTGAGGCACTTCTTTGCCACTACATTTGCCTTTTTATGTCATTTTGTGTCTGCTTAAATTGACTGGAAAACTGAAGTAGACAGTCTATTTAAGTATACCAGTATTATGTTATGCATTTCTCTGCTTGTTGCCAATGCTATCATGGAAATTATCTCCATTCATCCTGTCATTAAGTTTTCTAGTGATAGAAACATGAAATTATAAGTCGAAGGTTCACAAATGATAAATAATTCTTGTTCAGTTAATGAAAGCTGCAAATTTGGTGATCAGATCACAGCCTCTCTCGAGCAAAGGTGTTACAAAGAGCTTAGAAACGAGAACTTCCAATCCGCAAAGATTGTGATGTGCATTTACAGGAAATTGCTCAGCACTTGCAAGGAGCAAATGTGAGTGGATTTTTTTCTTCCCTTTATGTTTTTTTACTTCCCAAGTATATGATATATTCAGTGTTTGTATTTCCGACATCTTATAATCTGTCTATTACATGATGAAAACATTGGATTATAAATTCTCTCTCTGTCTCTCTCTGTGTGCGTCTCTCTCTCTTTTCTTCCTCTCTTTGTGCCCTCTATCACATCCTTCAAATGCACAAACCCTTTTGAAACATTGGGGTTATATATATAACCACCAATGCTTTTTTCTGAAGCTTTATTAGTTGGAATTAGCTCTATTTGGTATTTGTAGTTAAAGGATCCAAATGCAGCTGATATACCCCACCAGCACCGGAAAACCTAAGCCGGCACATCACTTTTACTCTCAATTTTTTTGGGATATTTGCATGGTTAAAGTATATGGCATTTTGAAGCATCATTCATTGGCTCAAAGGATTTCTAGGGATTTTTAATTTACACTGCCTACTCTAATGCTGCTAAGTTTGCCAACGGTGGTATTCTGGCTAATAGAGGGTTGACACTGAAAAGGATACAAAGAGTTTTGTGGCATGATGATTACATAACAACCTTACTTACATCCCCTTTTTATTCAATACTTTTTAAATATTTTTTTTTTATTTTAAGGAGGGAATTCTAGCTCAAAGTTGTAATGCACTAAAAATATGGAACAAAAATACGTATATCGTTGAATTTAGTTGGTCAATAGGGATTTATAAAGAAAGCAGTTGACGTCCTGTGCGTAACCTCCTAATCAAGGAAAATTGGCTAACTTAGTTACTTCTGAAATCGAGCATAACGTAGTCTTGTTTGGAATTCCTGCCATTTTAATGATGCTGTCCAAGGTTTCTGAATATCTACATAGAATTCTTGTATAAAAATTTAGCCAAAAATATCTCAGTAAGCAAGGCTGCAACATCTGGTGTCTTGTTAGGTACAGATGTCAAAGTCTGCAGCCTCCCACCTCATCACTATATGTGATTCTGGGACTTGAATTCATGTTCTCGAGGTTACAGTAGAGTTGCTTTTATGTGACACAAAGGCCTAACGTCTAAAAGAGTGGAAGAAAAAATAAAAGTTAAAAAATATAACAACATAACAGCCATCTGTGTAGCTGACTAAGCATTTATGGGCTTTGTATGATCTGGATTATGTTGATGTTGAAGTTGAACTTATTGTTTTCTAAAGCTCTGATTTGGGTATTCTAGTCATCAATGCTGTAATTAAACAGTGGACAAGTATCCTGGTTTATAGTCCTAATATTCTTGGGCCAAATTTTTTTGTCCTGGTAGCTAGGGCGGGGATTTTTTCTATCTATTTCTTTTCTTCCATTACCCTGGATTAAAGTATATTATCTCTTTTGGGTGAACCCCACTTCCAATTTTATGTGTGTCTATTTTTATGATTTTGAACCATTTTACAGGCCTCTATTTGCAAGTAGCTTAATGAGCATTATGCACACTCTATTGGATCAAACACGGCAAGATGAAATACAAGTGATAGGATGCCAAACTCTTTTTGAATTTGTAAATAATCAGGTTGGTATGATTGGTAAGCTCTACAATTTCCAGCATCACAAGGGACTTGCAATTAGGCCTGCATCAAAATATCAAACTTATTTAATTTAGCCGGATTTTGCAGAAGGATGGTACTTACATGTTTAACTTGGAAGGCCTTTATTCCAAAACTTTGCCAGTTAGCTCAGGAATTAGGAGAAGATGAAAGGGCACAGAGTCTGCGGTCGGCCGGGCTGCAAGCCCTTTCATCAATGGTATTGTCCTTATCCCTCTTCTAAGTCTGGAACTTGTTTGATTCTCTCTGCAAAATTGCATAGTTGCATTTAATGAATTGGTGACATCAATCAAACTGTGTCCTGAAATAGCTAATGTGCATTAGCAGTGCCCTCAAAAACCATATTTGTGTCATTTTTTGGATGCGCCTCGTCCATATTTTGTCCTTCCAAGGATTGTTTTGAATGTATTCTCAAAAAAAAAAAAAAAAGAATTGTTTTGAATGCAACTGGTCATGTGATCTGAGGACAAAGAATTTGTTCTTCCTTGTTCCTTGATCTACCATATTTCAGGGAGATAATGTTGGTGCCATTGTTTTGGAATTTAACATACATTTGGCAGCAACTAAGTATCAAAAGTACACACTTCTTTTCATGCACTGAATTGATAATGGGTATGGAAGGCCGGAACATTTCAAGCAACCTGAGTTAGTTTGAAATGGTGCGATTTGAGCAAAGATGGTAAGGAAACTGACTCTAGTTCTTTGGACCGACCTAGGACTGAACAAAAATTGGTTTGTCACTCTTTTCACATACAGCGGGGGAAAAAAGTTACGATTGTTTCAGACCCTTCGAACTCATCTGTCTCTCAGGTTGCACTGGTTCGAACCCCTTCTTCGCTGCTTAAGCTTAAGACTGAACTGGATAAATCTTTGCTTTAGCCTTTCCCTACGAGTACTCTTCAACTATTGAGTTAGCTTCTGCCCTTTCATCAACAGTAGTTTTCATCTCCTCTCCTTTCAGTCTTAGTCATGCTATTTCCTAGCTGAACTCCTATAGCTACTTCTAGCTTCTTCAAACTTTGTCACAGAATCTTTTAAAGTAGTATTCCTTGCCTCTTTGGTCTTGCTTCTTTGAGTAGCCTAAACTGAAGCTCTTTCCTCACTAGTCTCACTTGTTCACTTAGCTTCTCTCATTTGAAAATTTCTTTTAAGGACATCATCAACTAAGCATCAGTTTGAGTCTGTCGACAAGGTAGTGAAAGGAAAAATAATTTCATGTTCTTCCTTTCAAGAAGGGAGGGTTAGGAAAATTCTACTGATTGCAGCTTTCCCCAAACCTCTGGGAAAAGCATGAAAAAATGACTACCATGGAATAAGGTTAGATCCTATTTATGGGGATTCCGTAAATATTCCATGCCAAAAAAAGAGGGAGAAAGTTCAAAACAATTGGGATTTTTTTTGGAGATTGGATGCAGTTACTACTTTCTAACTGCTTTATTGGGTAGGTCAGACTAATCCTCATTAATCCTTAAGGATGATGAGCATTATGTATGCCTGAGATGGAAACAGCAGAAAGATTAACTCTCCCTTGTTATATAAATAGGTATATGTACCTTTCAATTATTGATACTTGATAGCAATAGAATGGCCAATCACTGTACTCCTAATTGATCTAGGCAAACCATTTTCAAGGAGTTTGCATGGAGAATTTTGCAAATGGATAATTGCATATGCTGATGCTTTCGTTCACTGTGATCTTTAGCAGACATTCATCTGTTTTAAGGCTACTCAAACATAAGATGAAGACTTGTAGGGATGTTGTCTCTATCTTTTAAGTGGCAAATTATGACTTCTATATTAATTTGCATTGTGTGCACTTCACAACTAGACCAATTATTTGACTAGTAGGAAACAGTTCCTTACATGCTTTAATTTGATGCCTGCCATAATGTCATCACTGCAGAAGCTTGATCATATAACCTTATCCTCATTCCTCATTCATTGTCTTGATGACATCCTCCGCTCTGAAGATGAGACGCTGTCTGATTGAGTGAGAAGTACAACTCTTTATCGAGTCAAGCAAACAATATACTGTAGTTTATGAAACTTCAGGATTCTGGTGATCGCTTGGAATTTTATCCTTTATATTATTGTTGCTGCTGACACAAGGGATTGAATGGTGTTGTCGAGCAGAGATCGTGATAGTGACTGTTGTGTTGTTGAGTAGCCCTTCCAGTTTTGAACCTGCTTAGTTCATGATCTTGACAATTTCTCTAAGAGTAACAAATCAACAACCTATTCTTTGGACTAAAAAGCCTGTTTGGATGAGTGTCTTAGTTGTTTAAAAGCATTTGTCCTTGTCATCTTCTGCTGATTATGCACTTTGATTTTACATTAATGTTTCATTTTTCACAATGTACCTGGACATTTTGTTTCGTGTCCTTCTGGACTTCTTGGAATTATAATATGAGCAGCATGTCTTGTGAAAACTGATGATATGTTTTCAAGTTTGAAAAGCACAGCATATCAATTTGGTGCTTCATATTTTATCAGTTTTGTACTATTGGTTTCCATTTTGCTGTGTAGGTCTGGTTCATGGGTCAGCACTCTCATATTTCTGTGGAATTTGATAATGTGAGGAGACTTGGATGAACTGGGTTACATTTCAAATTTACTTGCCTGCCCTGTGATCTGATGCATCCTGATAAGCTTCCATTTTTCCTTAATCTTTTCGCAACTCTTCATTGTTGTTATTATTAATGTTAATTAGTTGGTTACAATATGATACAGTCAGATGCAGCGTGTGACCCAAAAATTATAGCATTCTTTTTTGAAAAAAATTTAGGACTGAAGGAGGCATATATCTGAGAGAGCTCATAGCCCTAGGTGGTTGCAAATATGTGGGCCAAAGGAATTGTATCTGTAAAGAATGCTATCAAGGCTCCCATAGTAGAGAGAATTTTAGCAAGAACACAATCATATGTTCCTTTTAATTTTTGCCAATTCCGGTTATCTTGAGCCACAGAAGAAATTGATCTCTGAAGTATGGTATTCAAAAAGACCCCATTGAGAATGCTCTTCATGCTTCACAGCAAATAATTTGACGGAAAATTTTCACCGGAAATATTCTCTTACACAATTTATTTATTTTTCATTTTCTTCACTCCTGCAACAGTAAGATAAATGTTATCATCTTATTACTTTTCATATTGTCGCACAGATTGTTTCGGTTGTTTTGGAAAATTATGGTGTTTCTAAGAAAAATTTGGATGAAGTTGCCCCTGAGAAGCAAGGTTCTCAAAGTCGCTGGGTGCAAGAGGTGCTCAAAACTGAAGGGCACATCACTCCTTCTCCAGAGGTCCATTCAAAGATTCCTTCTTGGGAGACCATTGTGAATGAAAAGGGCGAAGTAAATGTGAAAATGTAATATGGGAGCAAATTTGTCAAGAAAATGCTATATTTCAATTCTGTGCTGTTCATTTACTTTCCTCTGATGCTTTTTATTTAATGGTCAGGGAAGATACCCGGAACCCCTACTTTTGGTCCAGAGTTTGCTTGCAAAACATGGCTATGCAGGGGAACGAGGCTACAACTGTCCGGCGTGTTCTAGAATCTTTATTCCGTTACTTAGACAATGGAAACCTGTGGTCTCCAGAGCATGGGCTTGCCTTCCCAGTCTTAAAGGATATGCAATTTGCAATGGATAATACTGGTAGTTTCCTAATTCATGTTGCCAATGCTATCTATTCCCTCATTTTTAGCTGTCATTGACGACGAACTGATCCTTAACAATTTTTTATTCATGTTGTTTATAAGGGCAAAATACACACGTTTTGCCGTCAATTCTGATTAGGCATCTCGATCACAAGAATGTCCTTAAACAACCCAACATCCAGCTGCACATTGTTGAGGTTACCACCTGCCTCGTTCGACATGCAAGGGCTGAGTCATCTTTAGCAATAGTTGGTGCAGTAGGTGATGTCATAAGGCTTTTAAGGAAGAGCATACATTGCTCACTTGACGACGAAAATCTGGATTCTGACATAAGAGAATGGAACAAAAAGTTTAGGGAAGCAGTGGATGAGTGCCTTGTGGAGTTATCAAATAAGGTCACGTGCATCTTCAGTGTTCTAACCTAAACTATAACGCTCAAATTTCAGTTTTATTCATTGTTTATGGTTTTTATGTTGCCTTGTATGCAGTGCAAATGTTTTGCAAATTTGATAAATTACTACTGGATTTTGATTGAGATAAATTGCGTCGTTTGAGCAGGTTGGAGATGCAGGTCCAGTTCTTGATGTTATGGCTGTGATGTTAGAAAACATCTCAAACATCACCGTAATAGCCAGAACTACAATTGCAGCTGTTTTTCGTACTGCTCAAATTGTAGCCTCATTTCCAAATTTGTCATATCAAAGCAAGGCAATGCAGAATAACACTTTTTTGCCACTTATCAAGTATTGGCTGCTACTGTAATTGTGGCATATTTTAACAAGTGTTTTCTACTTTCAGACATTCCCTGAGGCTTTATTTCATCAGTTACTGCCCGCTATGGTCCATCCTGACCATGAAACACGGGTTGGAGCTCACCGCATCTTTTCTGTTGTTCTTGTGCCATCTTCAGTGTTCCCTCGTCCATCCTCAACAAGTCTTGAATTAAAGAAAGGTGCTGATCTTCTGCGGGCTCTCTCAAGAACTGTCTCTGTCTTTTCATCTTCAGCTGCTTTGTTTGAAAAGCTAAGGAATGAGAAAACTTCCAGTATGGAAAATGTTTATCAAGCCAACAGTCAGGATATCATTCCTGAGGATGGAAAAAACAGTAGTGGGATCCTTAATAGATTGAAGTCATCTTACAGCCAAATGTACAGTACAAATTCAATGGCAGATGAAAACAATACGAGTGATTTAAATAAAGTAACAGTAAGTTCAGGCAATGTGATTACATCTCAAATTTCTTGTCTATCAGATGAATTATAGCCACTTGTGCTTCTGTAGGCATTTTAGTCCATTGGCTTTCAGGATCAGGTTCTCTATCCCTACTAAAATTCTGGAAGTTTACATATGAGATTGTGATTAGCTTTGGTACCTAACCATTTCAGTATCATCCTTACTGTACTCTTCCTAACTTCTCTGACAGAAGTTTCTAGCAATACCTGGAAACAGCCCAGGTTATGTGCAATTAATGTTTCTGTCAGAGACTGCATGTGTCTCTGGGTGTGTATATTCTTAAAGGCCATCAGTATGAGGTTTCCTTATTATACAGTGTAATAAAGTCTTCTTTCATAAATCTAAATGTTTCTTACCTTTGAAATTAAACATCGACCATCCCTGAAATTGAGGTCGATTCAAGCCCAGACTCTATAGCTGACAGGGTATGAGCTTCAAATACGAGACATGTCTTTAGCTAATGGGGAACAAATTCATCAGGATATTATACAAGAAGGAAATTTGCATATACATTATCTGGATAATGTTAGAAGTGTATCCAACTGTCAAAAACTGCTCAAACTAGCAATGCATTACTATAGATTGGAATCTAAAGGTATTCATCCCTGCAGCGGATTGCTAAAAACTGGTCCCAGCTTAGTCCCTTATTGATTTATATGAGCTTTTTGTGCTTATTGATTGCAGGACATCAGTTTTCTAAGGCTGAGTAGCCTCCAGATTAGTCTCTTGCTTTCATCAATTTGGGTGCAGTCCATTTCCCCTGCAAATACACCTGAAAATTATGAAGCGATTGCTCATACATACAGCTTGGTATTGTTGTTTTCTCGATCCAAGGTAATTAATTCCTAGACTGATCTGGTTAATTGTCTCTCAGACTAAGATGTATAACATAACTTTTGAATATATTGCTATTGTACTTTTGTAGCTGTGTTTTACTGATCGAGGTCTAAGCTTCTCATGTTGATGGCATGTATCTCAAAATTGTGGTCTTAATCTGAATAATCAAGTATCTATATGCTAAAATTCTTATTATTTGTTATTGAAACCCTTCTTTGATTTGTGTTTACAGCTGATTATATGGTTAAACCTTCCATGACAGCTGCTTGCTGCTGCTGAATTTTTATTGTGACTTTTTCATGGAATTCAACTTAATAATTAGCCACAAATTTTTAGGTCTTTTACTTGTTGGTCAGAGTGATGCATCTTAGGGTTTCCCTAGGCGCTTATATTGCTGTTCATGAACATATATCCTATGTTTCTTCAAAGAGTGCACGGAACTTGAGTTAGCTCCATTGTGCTCTTTCATGTTAGTTCCTCCCCCCCCCCCCCCCCTTTCTTTATTGGTTTGGTTTTTTCATTCCATTGTCACTTTCTTTTCCAGAATTCCAGTCATGAGGCTATGATTCGAAGTTTTCAGCTGGGTATTTCATTAAGAAACTTGGCTTTTAATGAAGGAGGTGAAGTCCTGAAATTTTTGCTCTCCCCAATACTCTATGGATCTTGTTTACTGGGCTTGAATTATCTGTAGAGAGTTGATTACAAAATGTTTTCTTGAAAATTTCACTCTTTGAGTGTTCAGTTCCATAATGGTTCATGATGCTAACTTCAGTATAAATATGTGCTCATCTTCATTGATTCACTTTACTGCAATGACAATACAGCTTTCACGGTCATTTAACTGAAACTATGCTTTGATTTAAGACATCTTAAAAATGAAAAGCACCAAAATGGTCTTCATATTAATTTCATTTACAAATTGCATGCTTAATTAGATTATATGGTTGGTTGATGGAAGAAAAATAGTAATACTAATCACATAAATTCTGGCCTTTTGATTAACTGGTTAGTGTGTGACTTGTTCCATTTGACTTGCTTTTGCATTTTAATTTTTTCACATGGTCATATACTAATGAGCAAGGAATTAATTGCAGGGACACTTCCACCTTCACGTCGTAGATCCTTGTTTACCTTGGCAACTTCAATGATTCTCTTTTCTGCAAAAGCATATAATATTGTTCCACTTGTTTATTGTACCAAGGCAGTACTTGTGGAAAGAATGGTGCGTGGACTATGGTCATTCCTAATGTACCCGCGATTAATTTTACTTTATCTCCTAAGCACAAATTGAGAAGCTGTGTCCATAATATGGACTATCCTTCCACCTTTTAAAGACAAAGAATTGCTATTAGTTTATTTTCTTTGTAAATATTTTTTAACACTTTCTATGTTTGGATTAGGTTGATCCATTTTTGCGCTTAGTTGAGGACTGCAAATTGCAGGCAGTTAATACATCTGATTGCCCAGCAAATATATATGGCTCTAAACAGGATGATAATAAGGCTTTAAGATTTCTTTCAGAGATAGATATCATGGGGGATCAAAGCAGGGAATCCTTAGCAACTGAGATTGTTAAGAGCTTGCAGAATTTGTCAGACGTAAGATTTCACACAAATTTTTATCATATTTTGGACTGTCTTAATAATTTAATTGAATAAGTTAACCTTCTCTGCAGTCTGAACGCTCCAGTGCCCAGGAACAGCTCCTCAGAGAATTCGTACCTGATGATGTCTGTCCCTTTGAAGCCCAGTTGTTTACGGATAAACCAAACAAAGTAAATCATGTTGACTCGAAAGATGATTCCCACATAGAGGTAACTGCTTGCATTGGTTCTGCTTCTTTTAGTTCTGTTAACTTCTGACATTCCCCTGAACCTGCAATGGGGAAGCCTTGCAGACAGGACTGCCTTTCAGTTTGTTCTTCAACACGTTGTTGGTGTTTTTACTGTGCAGGGTGTTCCAATTTTGACGATTGATGATGAAGCTTTCCTAGATTCATTTGAAAGCCATGCCATAAAGGACATGGAGCTGATTGCCCAAAGCCACGACCTGCTGAGCGTCAATCAACTTCTGGAAGCTGTATGTTAATTAATGTGCTCTTTGCAAAGTGTTTGTTTGTTAGTCTGGCACCGGGGGCTCTTCTTCGTCAAGTAGGAGAAATACATGGAGTATCCCCATATGAAATTATCCATCCATGGACATGCCTTTTTTTTTTTATCTTGTTGACTTATTTGTAAAGGCCTAAGTTTGGAATTTATCCTCTAACCACTACACTAAATCATGCCATTAATTAGTAAACAAAAATCATTAAAACCGCAACTGCTAATAGTATGCATTATGTGCGTAGGTATTGGAGACAGGACATCAAATTGCAAGGTTATCTGTGACTGCACCTGATGTGCCCTACCAGGAAATGGCTCTTCATTGTGAGACACTTCAAATGGGAAAGCAAAACAAGATGTCTCTTTTTATGAGTGCCCAAATGGCCCAGGAGAGTTTGATTAATTGCTCTCCACAGCAATTTCATTATGAGGATGATAAGGTGATTTCTGATCATCACTTTTTTCTGGATTCCATTGTTGATGTTCCGTGCATAAGCATTTATATCAGTGCATCATGCATTTAAATTTATAGTTTTCAGTGCTCTGGCATCCGCAATGAGCTTAAAAGAATCCATCCTTATGCCTTAAACCTAACTAAACCGAAAATGCAGACTGGCGATCCTTTCCTAGACGAAAATTTTTCTGCAACTTCACAGAGACCATCTGTCGACCACATTCCACTGCAGTGCGTAACAGAGTTACAACAGCATCCTAACTTGTTCAGGCTACCTGCATCAAACCCGTATGATAACTTCCTAAAAGCTGCCGGTTGTTAATCTTCAGGAAGGACAAGAAAGACACTTCTTTGAGCGCTGGCCAGGATAGTGTAGTCATCACGTGAGTAATTGTTAAAAGCTTGAGAGCGCAAGCCCCATAGTTAACTGTAAACCAGAGGCATTTCCTTTCTATTCTCTGCAAGAAAGGACAGAGATGGGAAAGGATCGGTTTTCGTCTAATTTTACTGTGATTCTTTCATTCTTTTTGCTTGTTTACATGCTCTGCATTAACTTTTCATAATGATTAATTGAGGAAGTTGTGCTTACCCGCTTGCCCCTACCCCGGCAGACACCGGAATTTTCCGTTTCCCGTTTTCTGTTGATACCTTAAGAATGGTTTTCCAGTTCATTGTTCTTGCCATGGTTCCATCGTTGGCGATGGATGTGTATGTAAACATCAGCAGTTAGCTACAGATTTTGGATTTTCGGTTATTCTGTATTTTGGACATAAATATGTTACACGATTTCCCTTTATTGCATAGGCATATGACTGAGAATATCAGAGACAGATATGCAATTGCAGAGAACATTGAATATAAGAATTCCCTCAAAAAAAAAAAAAAAGACATAAGAATGAAATATCAATATATCATTGTAACAGTATCTCGAAAAAAATATATCGTTGAAACAGAATTTCACTGTGGGATCCTCATATGAAGTCAAGCTTTAATTTTCAATGTTTTCATTGGACTTAAAGATGTTATTGGATTTGCCTTTATCAAGTCATATATTAAGTAGCCGAGTTTATAATTTAAATGACAGTGGTAATATGTTGATAAAATGAATGTCAAAGGTTTGCACTTTTGATTCATATCTATTGTTCTTACTCTTCAAACTAGTTGATTTAAGTTTATAATATCTCAACAAAAAAAAGTGATATATATTGAGTCAAACAAGTTTTTTAATTTTCATAATTTTTTGAAATTTTAATTATATAGGTATTAAAATAGATTTTTTTGAAAATTTTTCTTGTTAAAAAAATTGTAAATAAATAAATTTACAACAGCAAATTTCTCAAATTCATTTTTGAGTTTATAAATTTTTTGACATTTTTTTTAGATATTTTTACATTTTTTTTAATTTGCAAAACTTTTTTTTTATAAAAAGCTATGTCTTAAAAAATATATATAATAATAACGTGACATTTAGAAAAAACTAACGAAAAAAAGACTAAACTTATTGATAGGAAAAAAAAAAAAAAGCAGGGACTAAATTTTGAAAAACAAATATTGCCACTCAAAACTAAAAATTTTATTTATATAGCATAGAAGCTTTTCGCGGGATAAATCTCATGTTAGGTTAATAACTCTTTAATTTAACAAATTTAAGTTAGTAATTTTAAACATTAAAAATTTAGGTTAATATGATTAAAAAATTAGCACAATTAAGTTAAGTGTGTTATTCAAGAGAAATCTTCCGTTAAGTGTTAACGTGAACCAAAATGTGGCAGTGTTAGTCACTAAAATTTACTTGCGTGGCACAAAATGGCATTTACTATTGTCTACGTGGAATTTTTTTTTCTCGCCCCTTAATTGGTCTCACATATCCTTACTTAAATGCAACTAATTAAAAAATTTTTTAAAAATGAAATGCTCTTTCTCCCTCCTCGCCCTTCTCTCTCAACTTCATCGTTTCTTCCTTGAATCCAACTACCACCACCTAGTCAACACCACCGAATTTGAAGAAAAAACAAAAAATTTTGTTTCAGCTACAGCTACATCCACAACGTTTGCTCCACTGTGTTCTGTACCTTCCCTCTCTCTCTCTCTCTCTCTCTGTCTTTCTCTCACTGCAATTTTACCTTTTTCTTTTCTTTCATGTTTCGTTAGACCCAATAAAGAATTTGATAAAAAAAAATTAAATTTTTTTTTTTTTATTCTTTTCAAGTGCAAAGGCAACAGCCAATTGCCAACAAACTACTCCACAAAAACACATTTTTGGACCTATCTAACATGCAAGTCACCTCTAAACACATGAAAAAAAAATCAAAAAAATAAAAAAAGCGAATATAAAAAAGTAGAAAAATAAGATAAAAAGAAAAATAGAAGAAAACTAAAATCAAAGAGAGATCCTAGCCTCTCAAGTTTCAAGTCATCCAGTTTATGCCAAAAATTGGGCTTTCAGAATAAAATTTCTTTCCTTTTCAAATCTGAAAAATTAAAGAAAAATCCCAAAGATAAGGTGAGTGAGAGAGGAAGAGAGAGAAGGGAGCAAGCAAAGGCTGACGCCGAACACAGAAGGAAGCGGCCGGTGCCGGAGAAGAGGAAAGCCGGCCTGGTTTAGCAAGATAGAGAATCATGGTTGAGAGAGAGAAGGTTTAAGAGAGAGACAGAGAAGCGAGGAAGGGGTCAGCGGGGGTGAGAGATAAAAAATCTTTGTGGAAGAGGCGGTGAAGTGGAAAGAAAAAAAATAAAATTTAATCTCAGCAATGTTAAATAGGATAAATGTTGGTGGACCAGTAATTTTTGTGTTAAATTATGTATTGAATGAAACTGAAATTATTATTTTTAAAATTAGAACTGAAATTATTTGTTATTTTTACATTTCAAAATATAAAAATATCAGTTACAGTTTTGAAAATAATAATTATAAGTTTCGTTCGACTCAAAATCTCGAAATAAAAGTCTTGGGACACGTAATTATACTCTATTAAATAACATGTCCAGTTATATACTCAAACTTTAGTGAATGAGACTGCTGTCATCTACGTGAACACTAAACAGAAGTTTTTCTTTAAATAATGTGTTTGATTTAATTGTGTTAATATTTTAATAATACTAATCTAAATTTTTAATTTTTAAAGTTAATAACTTAAGTTTGTCAAATTAAAGAATTACCAACATGCTTTTCGCCTTTCACTTTTCTACGGCAGAACAAAAACGACGCCGTGCCCCTGGTGGTCGTTTCATATTTCAACGAGAAATTAAAAAAGTACAAATCGAAAAGAAAGGAAATTGATCAACGCCGCCGCCGTCGCCGCCGCCGCTGTAGATCCAAAAACCGTCAACTCCACCCGGTGACTTTTACTCTTTTTCTTTCTCTAATAGTCGCCTGGATTTCATCATTGATTGGAGATTAGGCCTCCTAAAGCCTTTTTCTTTTTCTTTCTTTATTTCCGTTTTGTTGTCAAAACGTGTTGGCGGTTTTATGTGGTTGGGATGATTAGTATGTGATTGGTTTTTTTAAGTTGAGGTGTTGCATTGAACGAATTTTCACAATTATTTGATTTGTTTATAGTTTCTCTTTGGTGCTTTTTTTTTTCTTCTTTTTTTTGTTTTGTAGTTGCTTTGAATGTGTTTGAAATGTTTTTGTTCATTCTATTCTTTCTCAGACATTGCTTTCTGGGTCTGACAATTGTTAATCGGTTGTCCTCTTGATTAATTCCAATGTAATTCTGTTAAAGAAAAATTACAATAGGCACGTAATGATAAGTATAAAATTAACACGTGAAGATTTGAAATATTGGATCATAAAATAAAAAATGTTTTGAATTAAAAAAAAGAAAATAAATAAACTGGTGGATCAATTTTATATTTTTTACGTATCTTAGATTATGTGACTGCGTGATGGTGTGCACACTCTATTAAGCTTTTTTTTTTTTTGGGAATTGAAGCATGTTCTACCGAACTATCTGAGTATGTATGTAGTGTGATTGTCCTGTAACTCTACCTGGTCCATCTGCTTGTCTAGGCTCTCTCTTTTTTTTTTTCGGTCCCTAATACACACACCATTCAGATTAGCAGTGGTAAATGGCTGGCAAAGTGACTTTTTGTAGTGTTAAGTTAACACACATGATAGTGTCTTCTCCTTTTTGCAGCTTGACCATGGGAGGCAAGTACATAATTCCTGCAGTGTTGGGTTCATTTGCTGGTGCATATATTTGTGACCAACTTGTTGCTGATAAGAAGATATTTGGAGGTGAGTGAGCATAGGTGTTCTTTTCTTTTTCTTAAAATTAAAAGAAAAAAAAATTTAAATTCTGATGCCTACTGCCCTTGCTCCACATCTACTGATGCTATTTAATGTCATTGTTAATAATTTGAAATCAGGAACTACCCCAAATACCGTTTCCAACAAGGAATGGTGGGAGGAGACTGACAAGAAATTTCAGGCATGGCCTCGTACTGCAGGATCACCAGTAGTAATGAATCCCATCAGCCGCCAGAACTTCCTTGTCAAGGCTCGCGAATAATATTCTAGAGTTAAAATTGCAATTTATTGTTGGTTTCAGTTTGTTGCTTTGCTGATATCTTTATTGATAATGTGGACATGGCCACACTTGGCTGAAATGCTAAGAGCCTTCATCCCATTTTTGTTTGCATACTTTGAATGAAGTTTGACAACGATGTTTTTAAGTCTATTAAATATTTTATAGTCTTCCTTGTTTGTTTTATCTTGTGATTAATATATGATTCTGGATTATGGCTGGGCAGTCACCAAATAGTTTGCCATGAGTTTCTGCATATGCGAGTTTATGACCATTGTGGTCTGCTTGATTCAACTGATTATCGTGCTTCCAGTAGCCTGTGTTTTTTTACTATAAGCAATAGCATTTAACTTGGTTGGAGCGTATGATCCATTTTGACCTGCCCTGTCTTTACTTTTTTGGGCCTTAAGAATTCTGATTTGCTGGATTTTTATTCTTCCAAGATGCTCAATAATTGTTTAAATGTGGTCTATAATCTTTTATTTGTCAAGAACAATGGGGAAACACAGGAAGAATAGAATGAGGATGCAAATGGTCGTTCGACTAAAGTGGTTAACTTTTGGGATGATTTTTTTTTTTTTTGTAGAAACATGTGCTCAACTTTTGAGCTTTCAGCTCTCCATTTTATTCTTTTTTTTTTTTTTTTACAAGGAACTTTATTAGGTAGATAAGAGGAGAGAGAAATGAGGTTGGTGGGAGTTAAACCTTCCTTCTCGTAGTTGAATGACACTCCCCTTAACATTAGAGTAAATGTTCAATCTCATTATTTTAATGAATAGCATAAGTGAATAGTAGAATACCTAATTGGAAACAATTAGCGTACCCAATGCGTGCTTGCCTCCGTAGAATTCTGCTAAATGGAACTTACACCCATCAGTCGAAGTCGGGTACTTGGATCCTATTTCTTCAGTTTGTTCTCAGCAAATATGTTTGTTGTGAATCATTGTAATGATATAATCTTCTTAAACTTCCCTATGACTCTATCCCCTGCCCTCTCGAATGTTCCAAACCCTGGCCACCGGCCCCCGCCCGGCAACCCAGATCCCCCCGACCCTTTGCCCGAGCTTATTATGTCAGATGTAATCGGTGATGGAGCTCCAGCAACTGAGGAGGACGGTCATCCTCGGAAGGAATCCTTCAGAGACAAACTGCTGAACAAGGGAGCATTTTCTGGTGCGCTTGGATCTGACCTATATGCTACCAACCAGATCACCATCGGCTACAAGGATGGGAATCCCCTGAGGCCACAATTCAAATTTCAAGAAAATCTCATGGATTCTTTTGCACAACCGTGGATGAAGACCTTGATTGTCAAATTGTTGGGTAAGGATGTTGGGTATCAATTTTTGGTGCGCAAGCTTGAACAAATATGGCAACCAACCGGAGGTATGGATTTAATGGATTTGGGTTTTGGTTCTTGCCTTGCTAGATTCCATCAAGACGAGGACTTAGACAAGGTAATTAGTGGTGGGCCGTGGATCATTCAAGACCACTACCTCACGGTTCGTCGGTGGGATCGACATTTTGTCCCATCCAAGTCACCCATAGAGTCCTCCTTGGCCTGGGTCCGCTTCCCAGAACTATCGGTGATGTTCTACAATGATGACGCACTTATGGCCATTGCTTCCTGCATTGGTAAGCCGGTGAAAATCGATCGCAACACAATGTTTGCAATTAGAGGTCGTTTTGCACGAGTTTGTGTAGAACTATACCTCACAAAACCACTGATTCCTGAGATTTGGGTCGATGACTGGTGCCAACGTGTAGAATATGAAAGCTTACATAGTGTATGTCTTTCTTGTGGAAGGTTTGGACATGCCACCAGCACTTGCTTGAATGGCAGGGGTAGGCATTGTAGTACGGATCGTTAGGAGACAACTGGGCTTCCACATGCTACAGAGAGAGGCCCAATGCAAGATAGTAGTGCTGATATGGTGTCTGAGCCTAATCCGGGGATAGACCATGATCGGGAATCGGCCAATTTTGGACCTTGGATGATGGTGACACGCAGAAGAAGGTCCCCAAATAACCAGGAGAGGAAGCAATCACAGATGGGGGGGAATCCTAATACAAATAGATTCTCTTCCTTGAGAAATAATCAAACAATTGCAGAAAATTCCTACAGTGATACCATGACAATTTCAACTCCCATGGAAAGTGTTAGCCAGGACACGTCTCGACCATGGGACAAAGTCAAGAGGGCACAGTCGGAGGTAGGATTTTATGTAGTTTTGAATGAAAAAGAAGGGCCTCCCAAAGGCCGTGAGAAGAATGGGCACTTGGGAAATAAGCCGGGTAGGTTGGGCGGAAGGCAACGCAAGACCAAAACTCCACCATTGAAAGAGAATGTGGATCCCAATTCCAGTGGAGTAGGGGCCTTGGATGCTCCAGGGAAATGCACATAAGGGATCAGTGGATGCTCTGTGAACAAGGTGTTTGGAACTATTCAGGAATCCCGACTCTTGCAAGCGCCTATGGAGGGGATATCTTTCACAGCAGGATCAACCTCTCTATCCGGGGCTTTGGCCCCCTCTGATGGATTGGAACAGTTGCTAGATAAACTTGGTGGCATGGGAATATCCCTGGCTACATAAACTGAAATGTTTGACATAGCTTCTGGGAAAGGGAAAGGTAGTGAGACAGCTGTTCTTCGGGCTCACCAAGGACTCACATGATGCTTTAGAGTCTGAGGTTTGGTTTTGTCTTCCTACCCTTTTATCTTATTTTAATCATGGATTTTGCTCATATGGAAAATTTCAAAATTCTTTGTTGGAATATTAGAGGAACAGGGAATGATGATGCTAAAAGATAGCTAGCCAATCTGGTGAGGACTCACTGCCCTGATATAGTGTTCATCATGGAGACACATATTCCTTTTTCAAAGGTAGAACAAAAGTGGAAATATTTAGGCTTTGATAAGCATATCATCTCGGACCCGTGTGGTTTTGCAGGGGGTATTTGGGTTCTTTGGAAAAATCATAAGTTAAATATCCATTCTGTTGTTATCAGTCCCCAATATATTTACTTCTAGGTCTCTTAACCGGGACGCTTAGAGTGGCGGTGTTCAGCAGTCTATGCTAGCCCCACTGCTAGCTATAGAGAATCTTTCTGGAGGGATATAAGGGGTCTATCTGAACAGTCCAACACTCCTTGGTTACTCTTGGGGGACTTTAACGATATCATTAATCCAGCAGAAAAGAAAGGAGGTCGCATTTACCATAATCATATTCAGAAATTTGCTGATAATGTTGAATATTGTGGTTTTCAGAATCTGGGATTTAAGGGTCCCTTATTCACCTGGCATCAAATGGAGCACGGGCGAGTTGTTATCTCTGAACGAATTGACAGAGCTCTAGCCACTGAAGATTGGAGGCTAATGTTCCCAGAATGTTCATTGGTTGTGTTGCCCCGAACCCACTCAGATCATCACCCGCTTTTACTTACTTCGGGTTGCTCCACCGAGCGTGCACCACGACCCTTTCGTTTTGAGGCAGCCTGGTTAACGCATGAGAGGTTTTCTGAGGTTGTCCGTCATGCATGGGGGGTGGTTTGTGCTCCTATCTATGACAAACTGGAGGCTGTACAACGTGCGACGACAGATTTCAACCAGAATATCTTTGGGAATATTTTTCGGAAGAAGAGACATGTTCAGGCAAGGATCAATGGGATTCAAATGTCTCTAGAGCATTACCAAGACCTCTTTCTTGTTGACTTGGAGAAGAGGCTTGTTTTAGAATTCAATCTAGTGCTTAGACAAGAGGAGTTGTTATGGTTCCAGAAATCTCGTGTACAATGGCTGCAACTTGGGGATAGAGGAACACGGTTTTTCCATGCGTCAACTATTGTCAGACGCAAAGCTAACAAAATTGAGGGGTTACGATTGGCTAATGGTGAATGGAGCTATGACCAACAGGCTATCAAAGCTAATGTAATGGATCACTTTCGGTGCCTCTTTTGCTCCACAGAAAATATCTCTCAATTTCCCATCGTTGAGAACTATCCTGCTCTGTCGGGGGAACAACAACAGAGACTGCTACAACCCGTCACAAGAGAAGAGGTTCGTACCGCTCTTAACTCTATGAAATCATTCAAGGCACCTGGCCCTGATGGCTTCCAACCAATCTTCTTCAAGACTTACTGGGATTTTGTTGGAAATGACTTGGTCAGTCTGGTTCAGCAAGCTTTCTTTATAGGGCGTTTCGATGAGAAGTTGATTGAGACGCTAATCTGCCTTATCCCAAAAATGGAAAATGCGGATACCATTTTCAAATTTCAGCCCATCTCACTTTGCAATGTTGTTTTCAAGTTGATAACCAAAGTCTTGGTCAACCGAGTGCGACCCCTCCTTGATGACATTATTAGTCCTCTGCAAGGGAGCTTTATTCCGGGAAGATGTTCTGCTGACAATCTTGTTGTTGCCTAAGAGGCTATAAACCACATCAGGAGAACAAAAAGTAAAAAAGGAGCCATGGTATTTAAAATTGATTTAGAGAAAGCTTATGATCGTGTTGACTGGAAATTCTTGCGACGAACGCTATATGATTTTGGCTTCCCGGATCGAATTATTGAGTTAATTATGTTTTGTGTCTCCAGCTCATCCCTGGCTATCTTGTGGAATGGGGTGCGGCTGGAGGCCATCAAACCCTGTAGAGGACTTCGCAAGGGTGACCCCGTTATCTCCATATTTATTCCTCATGTGTATGGAGAAGCTTTCTCTTCTTATTCAGCAAATGGTTAACCATCGGGTATGGAAGCCAATCAAGTGTAGCCAACGGGGTCCTAACATCTCCCACTTATTGTTTGCCGATGATTTAATGATTTTTGCACAAGCAACGGTGGCACAAGCAAGAATCATTCGGGCTACCTTGGACAATTTTTGTGGAGCTTCGGGCTTCAAAGTTAATGACACTAAATCCAGGGCCATGATTTCCAAAACTGTGCCCGGGGAGATTACTAGAAGCATCAGGCGTACAAGTGGGTTTTCCTTTACTATTGACTTGGGACTATACTTGGGAGTCTCGCTGTCACAGAACCGGAGAGGAAGAGCCACCTATGCTTATATCTTGGAAAAGGTACGCAATAAACTTAGCATGTGGAAATCTAAACTTTTGAATTTAGCAGGGAGAGTAACTTTAGCTCAGAACTACCTTGCATCAATTCCTATATATACGATGCAAATAGTTTGGTTGCCAGCTTCTATCTGTGATGAATTGGATCGGATAACACGCCGTTTCATCTGGTCATCAGATCAAGATAAGAAAGGGGTACACCTGGTTAGTTGGGAGGTGATAACCCGCCCGAAATCTGAGGGAGGACTTGGACTGAGACAAGAACGTTGGAACAATATTGCTATGTTAGGCAAATTATGTTGGGATATACTGTGCAATAGAAAAAAAATTTGGGTCTCAATGCTTCGTCAGAAGTACTGTGACTTCTCCAGAGTGAGGGCCCCATGTACTTCTTATGCATCACTAACCTGGAAATCAATTACCAACTGCTTTGAGACTTTGGAAGCTGGATTTGGATTTCGTGTGGGCAAAGGGAACAATATCTCTCTGTGGCATGACAGATGGCTATTGGGGAAAAGTCTAGCCGAGTTAGTGCCAAGGATTGAACCAAGAGAGTTACACGCCACGGTCAATTATATTATACGTAACGGGAGACGGTGTTTTGAATCCCTTTCCACAATGATTCCATCAACGGTGAAGCAAGTGATTGAATCAACTCCTTTGCCTAAGTATGTTGACTGTGAAGATTCTGTTGCTTGGATAGGTAGTCAGGATGGTACCTACTCTGTCAAGACAGGTTATGCCTGGTTAATTAAGGGAATTCTGAATGGCCCAGCTAATCCCATATGGAAGTGGCTATGGAAATTGAGAGTCCCTCAGAAATTGAAAATGTTCCTACGGCAGGTGTTGAGAGGCCCTATGGTGACTAACTTGGAAAGATCTCGACGTGGTTTCTGTAACTCCCCCCTATGTGGCCGGTGTCTTACTGAGGAAGAATCAATCCTCCATGTTCTAAGAGATTGTGTTTATGCTCGCAGGGTGTGGGAGCTTCTATTCCCTGCAGGAGTTCCAACTACGTTTTATAGTGAGGATATCTATGGATGGATTATGAAGTTCCTGAAGAGCTTTGATACCCCTACAGCACTGCATGCCCAAGGTTTGCTTTTCCTGTGTGCTTGCTGGACCATTTGGCGGGCTCGAAATGATGAAGTCATCAATGAGAATATTTCCAGCAAGTTTCTCCAAACACAGATGGTCCATGGTCTTGTCACAGACTGCAATATGAGTTTCCCGACAGGTGAGCTGGGCTCTCAATCTTCTATTAGGCTGGTGTCCTGGACACCACCTCATCATGGCTGGATCAAATTAAACTCGGATGGTAGCGCGAAGGGAAACCCAGGTCGAGCGGGGTGTGGGGGAGTTTTTAGAGACTTTTTGGGTAGGTGGATTGGTGGCTTCTCATTTTCAGCAGGTGTAACATCTAACATGGTCACGAAATTGCTGGCAATAAGGAGAGGCATGGAAATTGCTTGGGATAAGGGGATTTGAGCTATTATGATTGAATCTGACTCTTTGGAGGCCCTTCGGTTGATTGGTAAGAGCTTGGAGACAGCCCACCCCTCTCATGTGCTTGTGGGAGATATCCAAGTCTTGAGACAACGTCAATGAGAGGTCAGATTCCAACATGTCTTGAGGGAGGGAAATGCTTGTGCAGATTTTCTTGCTAAAATAGGAGCACTAAGTGCTGGTGGTGAAGTTTATCTACAAGCACCGACAATTGGGATAAGGAACCTACTTGATGTAGACAATCACGGCGTCTTGCATCCTAGATTATAGCTAAGTTTTTGTTCTTCTTAATTTTATTTTTTCTTCTATTTTGCTTCATGCTTCTGCTGCACCAAAAAAAAAATGATATCATCTTTTTTAATGGCATTAGTCCAACATATTTTATTTGCCTTTTTTAGACGCGTTATGGTAATTGGTAAATGCATGTATAAAATGGCTGCATACGCGCAGGACAGTTGGCAATAGTTTTGGTTGTATTTAAGCTAAGTTGGTTGGTTAATAGCTACATTTACACGTTACTGAAGAAAAATCAATTACATAAAAGACAAATTGAAGAGCTCCACTGTCGTGATAGAATCTGGTAGTCGATGGGGCCAGACTCCCTTGTTCATAGAGAGCGGGTGATCTTTTGCGTTCTTTTTTCTCTTTCAAATTAGAAAGTTTACAGTCCCTTTCTGTTCAGAGCCTATGATCCCTTAGTTTTTCTGTAAATTAAAATGCTAGCAACAGTATTTAAGTATTAATAATTGGATTGAAATGTAGGGGGAAAAAAAACAGAATACCAAGTGCCAAATTCAGTCGAATTTAGTCTTTAATTTTCAAGTCTAGAAACAAAGGCTTCTGTGTTTCCTAACATAAATATTGCTACCTATCTAGCAGTAAATTCAGTCACTAATCACAATCTCTGTTATCTAGCACTAAGAGCTCCAAGGAACTGGGTACACTTTGACTTTTTGTTTGCTGCTGTAAACTCAACTGCTTTTGGGAATGGAGAGGGCAAGTAACTTTACATAAAGGTTAAAAAAGCAATTTACATAACAAATTAACACTCAATAGACAAAATCAGCGAACAAAATCATCTCTACCATCTCTCTTTATGTTGAATTTCAAGCTTATTTATAAAAAAAAAACAGAACAGATGCTAGTAAAATGCAGTTTTATGGATACTAGTAAAATGCAGTTTTATATGCATAAACATGTACAAACAAAGAATATGCATAACAGTAACTAGACATTGGCTATTTTTTTTTGGGATTTTCACTTAGTAAGGGTTGATTTTAGCCTCATCGAACAACGATAATTCGAACTGATAACTTATATAGAATGAACAATCCTCAAACTATTAGATTACATTAAGTCGGCGGTTTAGCTAATTCGCATAGTTATTAAACTCGGACCAGCCCGGCCGGTCGGATCGGTGACCCGGACACTGGGCTGGACCGGTTCGCGTGAACAGGGTCATTTGAATATTAAAATTTTTTTTTTCATTTTTTACTATGCAAACAGTAAAAATAATATTTTTTAATGATGAACAGTGATCAAACAGTAAAAAATTATAATTTTTTTTTCATTTTTTACTGTGTAAATAGTAAAAATAATATTTTTAAAATGATAAACA
Source organism: Carallia pectinifolia (assembly GCA_037832335.1). Taxonomy (NCBI): domain Eukaryota; kingdom Viridiplantae; phylum Streptophyta; class Magnoliopsida; order Malpighiales; family Rhizophoraceae; genus Carallia; species Carallia pectinifolia. The sequence goes on from CM075444.1 coordinate 10,855,096, forward strand.
GTGTTCAAACAGTAAAAATTATAAATTTTTTTTATTTTTTACTACTTGAACAATAATATTTGTATAATATTTACATACTAAAATTTAGTTTTTATAACTTTTTACTGTGTGAATGATAAAAATAATATTTTCATAATACTAAACAGTATTACAAAATATTTTTTTTGTACAATTTAATAATTTTTTACTTTTTATAATCTATTTTTCTGTATGCAATAATTTAATATTATTCATATATCAAATAATATGCTACAATTGATTTTAAAAAATAATTTTTTAAGAATTTTTATCAAAATTTTGATTAGTATAAATGACTTTTTAATTTGTGAAAATATAGTTATAGTGCTGAATCGCACAAAAAATTTATATATATTATTTGATATATTTATTTTCTTAAGAATTAATGACACATTGGTGACCAACTGGTTGAACCAATGACTCACTGACCCAGTCGCCTGATCGGTTCAGTATCCGAGCCGATTTTAATAATTATACTAATTCGAGTTACAAAGTCTCGTTTTAATTATTTTATTGTCTTGGGCTTCGACATTTCAGATCTGGGCTTCATGGGCTTCAGGAAACTGGGCCTACCATATATCTGGCTCTCTTACAACTCAAACCACCCCCTGCCCTCTTCAGTCTCCGGCCCATTTGACTCCACCCCTCCAAGCCACCGCGCGCGGCGGCCTCCCAACCTCCCTCCCTCCATCCATCCATCGTACTCACGCTGCCGCCGCACGGCTCCTTTTTTAAATGAACGCCACCGCCACTTGCAGAACAACAGATTTAGAGTGTACGGAGGCGAATGAAATCGGTTGATTTGGATAGCAGAAGATGACGACGAGTACTAGTAGTACTATTCCGATTAGTTTGGACGTTTCTCAATTCAACCACACTCCTTTTTATTGGTAACACAGCGCCACCACCGTAGATTAAATTTTATTGTTGCGTCTATAATTCCTTTTTTTTTTTCTTGCGCAATCTTTATTTTTTAAAGAAAAATATTGTGTATTGATTAGTTCGCATGAACGGAAAATCAGTTGGGGTAATTAGATTATTGTTGTGTAAATGTTTTAGTGAGGAGAATGTGTACTTTCTTTGCAAGAAGCTGTGCGAGTTGGGAGTAGCTGACGCCGATTCCTCTGATCTTTTTGTTGTTTTCATTTCCAATGAAAAGAAACAGGCACGTTTCTTGTTTTTCTTTGGTGTGTTTCTAATTTCTTTGGTTTTGTAAGTAGAATTCATTATTGTGTTGTTGATGTTGTTCGGGTTCGCGGAAATGTCTTCCTGCAAATGACGGGGACTCTCCTGTGGATGTGCTCCATTTGATAAATTTGTGCTGTGAAGAAACCGATGGGGCTCGGGTTTTGAAGAAGTGAATTTTATTCCAATGAAAGCATTAGTTCACAAAGTGTTGGAAGGAATAATAATTGTCAAATTGTTACCTCTTTTGATTGAATCGAACTTGGCATTTCTTCTTTCGTATTGTGACTGTTGATACGGAGCCTGCTTGCTGGCGTTCTGGTTTTACATAAATTCCAGCAGCATTGCATTGCTTGCGTTGCTTTTATTTTATTGTTGATCTTTGTATAGCAATTCTTATAGGTCCCGTTATGGCATCAAAAGGCCAGTGCGAGAGCTGATGGGGTTATACTGTGGGATTATCATGTTATTTGCGTTCAGGTCAGGAGCTAAAACCCATTTTAATTACACCTAATGTATTTTGGGCACTAGGATGATTGAGCTCGTTGATTTATTTATTTGGTTCTTTTCAATCTTCTGTAGTTTCCTTGTCTTTATTAAGAGATTTCTGAATTGAGTTTGAAATGTACAGAAGAAACTCGATGATGACTCTTCTCCTCTAGTATGGGACTTGGATTCGAGCCTTCCCTTTCCTTCGCCTTTGGCTTCCTACATATCTGAAACCATAAGGCCTTCATTTCAGCTCTTCTCTGACTATGAAAGGTAATTTATCTCCATCAAAAGATTGCATTTTTGTTATGAGAATGTGAAGACAATATCAGTTAGACCTGATAGCAAACTATTGACAGAAACAAGATTCTAACTGGACATGTCTGCTTTAGCTTATCTTTTGTACAACTGAGCTCATTTTAAAATAAGAATGATTTCGCATTAGATGGATAGTGAATTTCCTTTTCGTTTTGATAAGAAGATGACTGGCATAGTGACAATTGACACACCCATAACATGGCAATATGAATTTCTACTTCAAGTAGTGATTGCAGTTAGAAGAGAAAAGAAGTTTAGAAAAAAAGAATTGCTTTATTGCTTTTCTCACGTTAACACAATGTGGCTATTGGTGAGTAGAAGCAATTTGGTGTCATTTCAAAGCTATGAAAAGAAGAAAAGGGAAAAATATAAAAAGATACTTTTACTAAGGACAAAAAGTATTATAGAGCACGTCTTTGGATGCTTGATTTTTTGTTGCTTGAGAGTAAGGATGAAATGGATGATGAAAACTGAATACTCCTTTTTTTCGTGTTTTTTCTTCGGAAGAATTAATCAATGAAATTCCATCTTGAACCTCCTGAACAATCTACCTAATTTATTGGATTTGAAAATTCAAGAAGGTTTCTAGAGTTTCTATGGTGAATAGTTGAGACCCTATTCTCTCTCTCCCCTTCTCTCTCTCTCTCCCTCTCTCTCTTTAATGCAGCAGTTGGCAGTGTAATAGTTAGTCTAAGAATTACGTAAGGCCTAGAAGAATTGTCAAAAAAATGACCTTATTTTTTGTGCGTGTATTTTTAAGTGACTGCAGAGGCAAGCTGACTGATTTACTTGTGATAACCTTTTGGGCTTTTCGATAACCAACAATGATAGTAACTACTCCCACTGGGATAGGAAGTAAGGCCACCACCCAATGCCACGAACAACAAATAAAAATTGCTACAAAAGCTGGCTAACGGAGGGTAGTCACATGGATGGGCTGGCGGTTTGGGGGGTGGGGGAAAGTGAGAGATGTTCATTGCAATTGTTGTGCATGTTCTGAATTTATAACGAACAACCGGTTTTGCATGTTATGAAAGTCATTTTCTCTTCACGCTTATGCTGTATGCATTATCTGTTAAAACTTAATTCCATAATCGCTCTTTGATTTGAAGAATTCGTTATGATTAACTACTATGTACCTGGATTCTAGCAATTGTTAATGAACTCTAGCTTCTGAATGATGGCTTGAAATGCTTTTCTGAAGAACATTTTAGCTGTGTTGCTAGTCTTTTATTGTTGGCTGTGATAGAAAGCCGTGAGTTAGTATTAAACTTCTGTAATTAATCTTAGTTACAACCATCAATAGGTTCACTTTAGTTAAGGTCTGGACATTTTATTCTTGAATACTATGACTGTTAAATCTTCTTTTGTTTGTTTTCTTCACCCATTCCAATTTGGTGTGCGTGGCATTAGGTTCTTCCGGATTGTGCATGCTCCAATATTCCTCCGTAGCTTTGCATCTGATAGAAGACACATGAAAGATCCTACTGGCAACTGGATTGCTCAGCCTCCTCCATATGATCCCATAGTCGCCAAGGGTATATTCTCTGGACAGATAATGATTGACACTTTAATGGCTCAATCTACATCAACATGAAATACAAGGATCTAAGATTATAGGCCTTGCTTCTGCCTTTCTTACAGAGTTTGGAAAGCCAAGGGTTTATGGAATTTGATTTTTATTTTCTGTTTTCTGGTCTGTCCGTGCAGATGGAACTGTGCACAACTTGAATGAATACATGGAGATCCGTGCCCCTAGTGAGTTGCCAAATGTGTTAACCGATTTAGCCACTTCTATGTTCGACCAGAAATTTGGCGTGGTAATAAGTGAAAGTCAGCTAGAGGAATTCTTCTCTCTTAGTAGATCTTTGGTGAATTCACTATCAGGCACTCAGTAGTCTAATCTTTGGTTCTTTTCTTGTATATAGAGATATTAAGCTGCAAGCATCTTTCATATGCCAGTCAAGTTTGGATCATGAATTATAATAACTGCAACATGATACCATCCACTTTGGATGTGTTAAAACTGTTCTGATCCTGGTATAAGCCCTGTATGCATAATCAAAAAACGGTAGTTGGAACTGCAAGACACTTGAGTTCTTAAGTTTGCTGTTTATTGGATGTTTTCGTTTATCTTATTCTGCCAAATGACCATGAAATCAATTACCAAGAATAAATTCAGGTGTAACTGGGAAAACAAGAATTCTATTTATTTAACAGAAACCAACAAGATGGATCACTACAAAATCATCTGAGGTTTTTCATGAAATTGAAGTTCGAATTCTAACACTTAAAAAGTAAATGGTACAAAGCAGAGCGCCTGCGCTTTAGACACCAATTGAGAAACTTCTCTTCTTCAGTTTGGGTCTTATACACCACGAAGATAATGAGGACTGCAAGCACTAAACGTAGTTATTTGTGAAGCCAAAAACTGACATCAGCAAATACTGCATTTTATGGCAATCCTATTGGAACTATCCATGAACCAAAAATCATGCGATTGCGAGGAGAAGAAAGCATCTGAAAAAAGGCATGCAAAATTCAATTTCCAACTTCGCTGTCTGAAAGCAAGCAATCTTCAATTTGCTCCCTGCAAGCGGAAGCCTCGATTTCAGATAAGAACCAAATAAGTTTGAAATGTTAAGACATTGAAAGATATAAACTTTGGAACGAGTGAAGAATCCAGAACTGCAGCAGGCCAAAGCTTTGACCCAGTATAACCATGGCAGGAGACACTGGAAACAATTAGCGTACCCAATGCGTGCATGCTTCTGTGGAATTCTGCTAAATGGACCTTGCACCCATCAGTCGAAGTCGGGTACTTGGATCCCATTTCTTCAGTTTGTTCTCCGCAAATTTGTTTGTTGTGAATCATTGTACTGATATCATCTTCTTTAATGGCATTACTCCAACATATTTTATTTGCTTTTTTTGGACGCATTATGGGAATTGGTAAATGCATGCCTGAAATGGCTGCATAAACGCAGAACAGTTGGCAATGGTTTTGGTTGTATTTAAGCTAAGTTGGTTGGTTAATAGCAATATTTACAAGTCGCCGAAGAAAAATCAATTACATAAAAGACAAATTGAAGAGCTCTACTATCTTAATAGAGTCCGGTAGTCAATAGGGGTCAGACTCTCTTGTTCTGAGAAAGAAAATGGTTCCTTACGCTCTTTTTTGTCTTTCAAACTAAAGGGCCTATAGCCCCTTTCTGTTCGAAGTCTTTGATTCCTTAGGGCCCGTTTGGAGTGATTTAAATTTTCTGTTTTCTTTTTATTTTTCATAAAAAAAACAGGAAACATGGTTGTTATTAATTCTGTTTTTTATTTTTTGTTGAAAAGTTAAAAGTGTTTTTCAAAGAAAAAAATCAAATTGGGAAAATAATAAAAATAACTTTCCGATTTTACTTTTTACTTTTTTTTCTATAATTTTTCTCACAATATTTTCTTTCTCTATCCACCCACTTTACCATATCTCTCTTTACTCATTCTCTCTCTATCCCTCTATATTTTTTCTCTCACTACTCTTTCTCTCTCAACTCATTCTCTCTCTACCCTCTCTCTCTCTCTCTATATTTTCTCTCTCTCCTCTCTCCCTTTTTTTTTCTATCTCTACCATTCTCTCTCTACCCTCTCTCTCTATTTTCTCTCTCAACTCATTCTCTCTCTACCCTCTCTCTCCCTTTTCTCTCTCAACTCATTCTCTCTCTACCCTCTCTCTCCCTTTTCTATCTCTACCATTCTCTCTCTACCCTCTCTCTCTCTATTTTCTCTCTCTCCTCTCTCCCTTTTTTTCTATCTCTACCATTCTCTCTCTACCCTCTCTCTCTATTTTCTCTCTCTACTCATTCTCTCTCTACTCTCTCTCTCTCCTTTTTCTATCTCTATCATTCTCTCTCTCCTCTCTCCCTTTTTTTCTATTTCTACCATTCTTTCTCTACCCTCTCTCTCTCTCCTTTTTCTCTCTCTATTCATTCTCTCTCTATCCAGACTCTTTCACTTTTTTCTTATTTTACCATTCTCTCTACTCATTCTCTCTCTACCCTCTCTCTCTCATTTTTTTCTTTCTCTATCATTCTCTTTACTCGTTCTTTCTCTACCCTCTCTCTCTTTTCTCTCTTTGTCATTTTCTCTACTCATTCTCTCTCTACCCTCTTTTTCTCATTTTCTCTCTACTATTCTGTTTACTCATTCTTTCTCAACCCTTTCTCTTTATGTCATTATCTCCACTCATTCTCTTTCTTCTCTCTTTCTCTCTCCTTTTTCTCTCTCTACTCATTCTCTCTCTCTCTCTCTCTCTCTCTCCCATTTTTCTCTCTATATTTATACTCTTTTTACCATTTCTCTCACTATCCTTTTTCTACCTATTTTTTTATTCTTATAGAAAAAAAAAACAAAAATTGACAGCAATAAACACAAAAATTCAGCAAACAGCAAAAACAAAAAACAGAAATTGAAAAGCAGAAATAAAAAATTGACAACGTCTCCAAACGGACCCTTAATTTTTCTATAAATTAAAATCCTAGCAACAGTATTTAAGTATCAATAATTGGATTGAAAGGTAGGAAAAAAGAAAACAGAATACTGAGTGCCAAATTCAGTCGAATTTAGTCTTTAATTTTCAAGTTTAGAAACAAAGGCTTCTGCGTTTCCTAACATAAATATTGCTCCCCATCTAGCAGTAAGTTCAGTCACTAATCACAATCTCTGTCATCTAGCGCTAAGAGCTCAAAGGAACTGGGTACACTTCGACTTTTTGTTTGCTGCTTTAAACTCAACTGTTTTTGGGAACAGAGAGGGCAAGCAAGTTTGATAGTAACCATTACAGTATAACCAATAATGATAGTAACTACTCCCACTGGGATAGAAAGTAAGGCCACCACCCAATGCCATGAAAAACAAATAAAAATTGCTACGTAAGCTGGTTAACGGAGGGTAGTCACATGGATGGGCTGGAGGTTTGGGGGGTGGGGGGAAGTAAGAGATGTTCATTGCAACTGTTGTGCATGTTCTGAATTTATAATGAACAACCGGTTTTGCATGTTATGGAAGGCATTTTCTCTTCACGCTTATGCTGTCTGCATCATCTGTTAAAACTTAATTCCATAATCACTCTTTGATTTGAAGAATTCGTTATGATTAACTACTATGTACCTGGATTCTGGCAATTTTTAATGAACTCTAGTTTCTGAATGATGGCTTGAAATGCTTTTCTGAAGAACATTTTAGCTGTGTTGCCGGTCTTGGCATTAGGTTCTTCCGGATTGTGCATGCTCCAATATTCCTCCGTAGCTTTGCATCTGATAGAAGACACATGAAAGATCCTAATGGCAACTGGATTGCTCAACCTCCTCTATATGATCCCATAGTCGCCAAGGGTTTGCTGTTCCTTGTATAATGTTGGTTATTTCAATCTGCCAAATGACAATGAAATCGATCTCCAAGGATAAATTCAGGTGCAACTCGGAAAACAAGAATTCCATTTATGGAACAGCAACCAACAAGATGGATCACTACAAAATTGTCTGAGGTTTTTATGAAATTAAAGTTCGAATTTTAACACTTAAAAAGTAAATGGCACAAAGCAGAGTGCCCCGCACTTTAGGCACCAATTGAGAAACATCTCTTCTTCAGTTTGGGCCATATAAATCATGACGAAAATGAGGACTGCAAGCAATAAACGGGGTTATTTGTCAAGCGAGAAACGGGTATCAGCAAATGTTGCATTCCATGACAATCTTATTGGAACTCTTCATGAACCAAAAATTATGCGATTGCGAGGAGAACAGAGCTTCCATAAATAAGGCATGCAAAATTCAACTTTCATCTTCGTTGTCCGAAAGCAAACAATCTTCAATTTGCTCCCTGCAAGCAGAAGCCTCGTTTTCAGATAAGATCCAAATAAGCATGAAATGTTAGACGCTGAAAGACATAAACTTTGGCAAGAGTGAAGAATCCAGAACTGCAGCAGGCCAAAGCTTTGACCCAGTATAACCATGACAGGAGACGCTGAGATCCAAGCTATCTCTAAGTTACAGATGCGAAGAATCAAGCAACAATGCCTTTGATTCTCACCTAAGGAAGTTAACGTTGCCCGAGCCGCAATTTTTTGCTCTGGAAACCATTTTCTGGGGTAGAAGCAAATGGAACTGCTCCATTGATGAGAGATCCTTGGGAATTATTTGGAACTGACAACTTGAGCAACAAGCAGCATCAAAGGTTGAGCCTTGACAACTCTTGCTACGACTCGAACTAAATAACTCAGACTTATTGAGTGGGCTATTGCAGATAGGACAAAAGGATTCTGAGGGAATAGATTCCTTGGGCTTGAGATTGAATCTCTTTTGACGCCTTCGGGTAGCTAAAGGGACAGTAGAATCATTTATTTCAGGGATCCCATTGAAATGGAATGGGGTAAGCTTTCCAGCTGTTCGGACAATAGTGCACTCCCGAGAGGGATTTTCTTCCTGAAATTGAAAATCTTTATCAGTGAATTTGCTAAATATTGTTATGTACCACATAAACTTGTATAAGTCCAACACTGATGCTAAATTGCCACGAAAGAGACTAGTCAGACATCCAATTAGCCATGCACTTAACACATTCTTTCTTCAAAAATTGTAAAGATCTCCAACCAAATGAAAATGACATCAACGCAAAGAAGAAACCCTCAAAACTTTCCAAGAAAGTGAGCATCTGATTCAAGCAAATAATGTAGGGGGCCTTCAAGAGACCCTCAAGACACAGTTTAACAGTCAGCAGAAATTAGCCTTTGTGAACATTGTCCCTTAGGATGATGCTCCCTAACTGTAACTTATGTAGAGAACAATACTTCTTACCTGCAACAGTGATACAAACGAAGACACTAAAGCATTGATCCCACAGGGAGGGCTGTTAAGTGACTTTACAGTCTTTAGACTGCCCTGCCAAGATGAGAACCGAACCATAATCTACAACTGATCTAATTCAAGTCTCTGATAAATATATAAAATTCAGCAGAGGAAAGAATTCTATAAACTAAAAATAAAAAGGTACGGATCACAAACCCATCAATGTGACATAGCAAGTTCAGTTCTTGTGCTGTACAGTCGCGAAGTGGGAGCACTCCTGGGATCTCCCACCTACCATCAACATGCTGAATATCTGCCGACAAAGAATATCCTTGCCCCTGATACAAACCAATATCATCCAGATAACTAAATTGACTAATATAATCAATCTTACAATAGATTGGATGGTCATCATCAACAAAAGAGCAAATTCTTTACTTGTTTCCATCCATAGCTCTAATCAGTGATAAGCATCTAAGAATCTCCATCTTTACAGCTCAAAAAATTTAACGTGGAAAAGAAAAGCAAACTTCAAGGACTCCAAAATTTAAAGGTGGAAACACAAACCTTCACAATAGCTGAAATTACATGGCAAGCAATCCTTGATGTGCATGATCCCAAAATAAGTCTGTTGTATCCATTTTCCATGGCCACCTGCCAAATTAATAAACAATCCTACATGAGAAAAATCTGCTTCTTTTTATTTTGAACGAGAAACTGAAATATTACAACCGAAGACAAACCTTTTGCAAGGTCAGCATGCGCAAATGATGAAGAAGATCTTCTTTCCCAGTGGTGTCATTGACAGCATCTAATAGCTTTCCCAATCTATCCTTCCCATCACATAAATTTAAAGCGAATACATCCTCAATTGGAACAACATGCAATTGCTTTGTTGGCGGAGCTAGGTTAGATACAATTACTTGAATTTCTTGAATTGCTTCCTCAACTTTGTTACGAGCGAGCGGACAGGCTGCACTTTCATCAATAAATGTCACTCCAACACCAAATACTGGCAATGACCTGTCCTTACTAGCATCAAAATTCTTCTGCGCTCTTTGTTGCATCTCATGTACAAACTCTAAAGCCACCCTAACATAAAAGAGGTATTTTGTAGGAAATAAGTTACCAATACAATATTTTCACGCATCCACAAGGGACATACTTTACAATGTACAAAAAAAATTGAGGTATTGTAATCATATACGTTCAGATACTGATAGAGGAGCAATCCAAAAAAACAAAAAGGACTCATGCAATCAACTCAGTCGATTCACATAGATTAAACAAGGAACAAGTTATTGGTTATTTACTTCCTCAAGCATCATAAACAAGAGAAATTTACATTTCCATGACACTGTTCTTGGCCCGAACCCTTTGCTTAAGCATCCAAGCATGCCACTTGCAAGGACATATAGCAAGAACAAATGCATTCATGTAACTTCAAAGAAGAAATAGACAAAGTTATAATTGGTCCTGCAGACCAAAAGAACTTATTCACTCCATCCACATATAATATATGCATAAGATATCTGAAGACCAAGTGCCACAGACAATAAATTTTTATAGGCTTTTTGATCAAAGCAACAGCATGGCCCAACTGAACATGAAGATCATCACCAAAATTTCCTCTTGCATATGAAAAAGACAATATCTTTGGGTTTCAATACTGATTTAAAATCTCACACAAACATAATTCATGATACTTTCTTAATACAAAGGTAAAACAACCAAACCCCATTAAGCAACCAATCAAAATTCAATAGAAAAAGGGGAAAAAAATTACACAAACAAGAGAGAGAGAGAGAGAGAGAGAGAGAGAGAGAGAGACCTGGAGGCAGGGCCACCAGAGAAAGCAACAAGAACATGATCAGAAGGGGTAATCATGGCATGGGAAGTAACAGCCAGCCTAAACTTTCCATAAAGATTACTCCTAAAGCACTCTCCACAGAACCTGTCTTCATCTCCACCACCACCACCACCACCACCACCACCAGCATTAAAGCCACCGACAGCAGCAATTGGTGGGTTGGCCTTGCACTTTAGGCAAAGATTCTTCTGTTGCTGCGAAAATTCAGCTGTTGTTGTTGTTGTTGTTGTTGATGATGATGGTGCAGTATTCTTGTTAATGAGTGTTGCTGTTGAGACCAAGTCCTGCGGCTCTTCTTCATTGCCATAGCAATTGGACTGGCAGCCGGAGGAACTGCAAGCCATGCTTGGTTTCTCTTCGTTTAGGTTTCTTCTATTTTTTCTTTTTTTTTTTTTGGTCTGGTTCTTCTATTTTTTCTTAATAAAAAGGAAAGGCCGTGTAAAATACTGTTAAGCTACAGCCATGGCGATTGGGACTCTTGGGCTCAATGGAGAAGGCCTAGAAAGTTTGGACATGGTAGTAAAACCATAATTTATTAAATCAGGTCCAAATATCGAGCCAGACAGAAGACCGAGTTATTGGAATGATTGGGTCTCGATGATAATTAATATTTTATAATATTTACAAAATATTATGAAACATTTTATTAATATTATTTTATGCTTAGAACAAAGTCCTTATTACAGTTAAACCTAAACTTCTCCCTGCGTAAGTTTTGTCGTAATCTTTCAAGCCATTTACAACACTAAGAAGAGACTAATGTTCTCTAATAGAACCGTTAAAGCACTACCTCTCTCTTTCATTTTTTTGACAAAAAAAAAATATATTTATATATGTATTCAATATTTTTTTTTCATATTGAATATAATTTTATGAACTAAGTAAATTTAAATATTTTTACCATCATTATAAAAACAAAATTGCACTCATTTGTTTGGTATTTTATGATAAATTTATATTTTTAATATAAAAACATAAATATATATTGTGAGATATTAGAAATAAAATAATTTTTAATTGAATGAAAGATTTGATTTAATATTTTACGTGTTTTAATTTTATATTTAAGTTGTTGATACCATAATATTTTGGTATAAAAACGCTAAATTAAAAAATAAAGAAAAACTCAATTAATAAAGAACATCCATAACTCAACCTTAAAATGAATCATACAATCAATAAACAGGGACATGCACTTTTACACCAAAATTCGCATATTCTCGAGCCAGAGTAAAGGAAGATTAGTTTTTTCTCTTTTCTTCATTTGGAGGGAATCCCCAATCTGTAAAATGAATCATACAATACAAGGTAAATCTACAAAGAACTTACAATTGAAATTAAAAAAAAAAAAAAACAAAGAAAGAAATTACATTACAGTGGTAAAAACCCAAAAAGGAACAGCCTTCCCCTCTGACTGAAAATTAGACCCAAAAAAAAAAAAAAAGGGAAAGGAAAAGACCAAAAGGTTTGGTATAAACGTTACAATGTAGTACAGTTTCTTGGTTCCTCTTTCGGACACGGTTGCTTATGTCAAAAGATATCTTCATCTTCAAACTAACTCCATTAAAAGGGGGTCACCTTCTGCCATGATTCTTATCAGCTTTATGAAATCCTGTTCACTCGCAACATTCAATGGGTGAACAGCCGGTGCTTGGGCCGAGTAAATGGTTGAATTTGCAGGAGATGGCTCCGTCTTGTACACCATAGTGCTAAGCACAGAATCAAAATTCTGAGGTGAATCCATGGACACAAAGAACATGGGGATGGCAACCTTGTGATGGATTTCCAGATTACCCACCAGACCAAGAAGATCTAAGAAATCGGCCACGAAATGCCGAGGGACGTAGAATATCTCAGAGCTACATATCACAAGGCTCTGCTCACTCTTTGTAGCTTCTTTATAGTTGACTTGGAAGTGAACCGGCATTGAACCCACAACTTTTTTCACCATTTCTGATTGTTTCCCATACCAATCTGAGTTCCCATTGGTTGACACTGTAGTCCATGACTTGGATACCTAAATCCCATGAAGCAAGTTTTAGGCGTGCATGGCCACACACACTTGGATAGAGCAGATAGATAGAGAGAGAGAGAGAGAGAGAGACAGAAAGTGGACAGAGAGACGGAGAGAGCAAGAGGATAACTTAAGGGATTACCTTGTCAGTAATCCATAGCTTAGTCTTGTCTGCTTGAAGTAAATTCCAGTAATTGAGGATGGTATCATCCTGGAGGAACAAAAAGCCCTCTGCACTGGTAAATCGATCAAATATCTTGGGCAGAAGTCTGCAACCAATATCAGACAAAAAACAGTAAAAACATGAATTAGCTTTGTCTTATAGAATAAGACATCATGTAGTTGCATTTAACTTAGTGTTAATTGCCCGAGTACAAATGGCAAAAACAGTAGAAAGCCAAAAAGGCAACTACAAATTAGAGTTTAAGTAAATTGAGGGTGCGTGTGAGAGAGAGAGAAGAGAGAGAAAGTGCAAATACTTCGACAAAAGATATGGTTAACGAAGACATATGTCTATATAATAGCATCAATATCCTCATCTTGGAGGTTTTCCTCACAACAGACAGACGCCTAAATTACCCAAACTAGAGTGTGATGCCACTAAAACACATCTAAGCATTTTTAAAAAAATATAATAATAATAATAATAATAAATTGGAAATTCCTATAGCCCATCACCAAATATGGTGGCAGAATCACATGATCGTGATGATATGACAGGCACTCACTATGATCCTGCACTGTTTAAATACATGCACCAGCCACTACATCCAGCTCCACAAGACCACTTTTTATAGAACTAGACTGCATCTCAGCTTAAGACATGGCATACAGGGATTAAAAACAACCGAGTGAGGAATTTAAGTGCAGGGCTAGGATCTACGTCAATTCAAATTCATAGCATGGTTTGGCCTCACTTAGTGAGTAGCTAACATGCAAGAACATGTTAAGATTCACGCTGGCTCAATTTGACAAAGGAGCCGCTTCCCAATAGAGAGATTTTTTTCTCCTTTCTGAAGCAAGAATCCTGTAAACTAGCACATTCGGGTAGTGATAATCTCTCCTGGATTATAAAATTCTAAATATGCTTCAAAATAGATTGCATTAAACTTTGAAAATGCATTTGTGAGGTAATTAACTTAATATAACAGACAAGGCAATCCCAATGCAAGAATACAAGCAAGCATTTGCAAGAAAAAACAATGCAAACCTGTAAAAGTTAGGCCCACTATTGATTTAAACATTCAGGAATTTGAAAAGTGCAAATAGCAATGTATAGACAAAGTGCACATTCTGTGAAGCTGCAAGAACTACCCATCTTGCAAAATTAAATCCAGATGGAAAAAAAAAACCAAAATATGGTAACCATTGTTGTCAGCCTACAATTTCTCCATCATCCATTTCCATAGCAATGTGAGAATTGAACCCCAAGATCATTGATGCATGAAAGTTTTTGTTCAGTAGAATTTATGCTAACAATTTGCACAGACTGAAAGCATAACTACAGAGGCAAAGCATGAATCATAGTTACACATTACAAAGAAACATGCATGTAATCAAATTTGTAAGACACTTCGTAGATAAAGATTTCTCTATCTAATTGTAGAGAAACGTGCAACAAAATTTTGCAATGTTAAATCAATAGAAGATAAACAGATGCAATAACCTAAATTATCTATAAATAATTATACCAGATAAAATAGAATTTGTAACATATTGGCAGCTTACTTGTACATATGTTCCAAATTGCCTTCTTCAACGGCCAGATCTTCATTCTTCTGCTTTGACAAAATAATTACAGTTTTAAATATCCTCCCATAAAGCAATCTCCATTCCAGAGCAGTACGTTCCACAGGCCCATTGCAGAACATAATAAGAACAATGTTCCCAAAATTCTTCCTCCAGTGAATCAAGTTGCTAATCTCGGTAATCACCGTCCCTATTTCCTCCACTCCAAGATGCACAGAGGGCAACTTTCCAGGGATAAATTCCTTACGATCCCCATGACCAATAGTTGCACGCGGCCGATCTAACTCCAATGACATCAACCTAGGCTGCTGGTACCCAACAGCAAGCAAGTCTTGTAACCAAGCAGCAGTAAACTTCACATCCTGCTCAGTCCAAAACCCTTCCTCTGCCATGGCGAAACTCAAATCCAAAATCTTCTCAAATATTCTATGCTTGCCTGACCGCCACGCAACCAAGAACTTAATTAACCTTCCTACATTCACATGAAGATCTTTCTCATCTGAAAAGGGGTATGCCTCAATCCTATCATACCTATGCACGGTAGGTGGATAAACAACAACATAGCCACCAATCTCCCACAATAGCCTTTGACCCCAATAACCTCTCAACACATCAGAAGCCATTGTACTAACCGAAACTGGAAGCATCAAAGCCCAAAATGCAGGCGAATGGTAAATGGTGTTAAACGAATTGACCGGAACCATCAACCCCTGAGGCATTGCCACTTTTGGAGCATGCTCATCAAATCTAATATCAAATGCTTCAAGACCTGATTTCCTTGTAAAATAAAACACAGAATCAACATCAGGCAATCCGTTGGATATACCTTGCTGTATGAATTGCCTCCCACCGAAGACCTGAGTGTAAAACTCTTCATGCCCAATTTCTCCTACATTCTCCAAAGGCAACCCTCTAGGCCAAACTGACCTTTGCCCAAAATGAATGTAAGGATTGACCACAGTCCTATTCACATTTTCATGACTGTACTGCAATATAGCCTCTTGCCTAGCACCCTCACCAAACAATTCCACATCAAAATGCTTCCCCAAATCATCTCCAATTACCTCCGCGCGATCATCAGCATCAAAGATCTTTTTCGCCCCGTGCTGGATCGCGAACAAATACCCAACACTTTTCCTCACATAGGAATCGTAAGGCAAGTAATCAACGACCCTGTATCCCAAGCTCGCTTGCTGCTCCAATGACAAATAGATGGCACCCTTCAGCGCCCAATCACTTGGGGTTTTCGAATTCCCGATTGCCAGCAGCTGCCACCCCTTGATCTTGACGAGCTTTTTCAGGGAATCTTTCGGGTAATCCGAAACCGAAACGACGACCCATTTCTCGGACCGGAAATTCGCGTAAGGCGAAGAAGTGTCGGCGATTCCGGGGATCTTGTTCCAATCGACGTGCGGGAAATGAAGGGTCTTGTCGAGTGACTTGGCCTGCGACTGAAGACAGCTGAAGCCGGCGTCGTATCCGTAGTTGCGGAGGCAGAAGAAGACGGCGACGGCGCCGATGAGGAGGAGGAAAGCGGTGGCTTTGTAGAAATTATCGGAGAACCAGGTGGAGAAATCGAGGGACTTGGACTGGGAGAAGCGGTGGTGGTGGAGCGGGTGGTTTGGGTGGAGAGTTGGAAGGCTGGTTCTAGTGGTGGTGGCCGCCTTGGATTTGGGGGACTTTGGGGAATTCGGGGCGGCCACCGCCGCCGCCGCCGCCGCCGCAGCACGTTCTTGAACCAACATTTCTGACAATTCCCCCTAACTACAACTACAACTCCAACTCCACTTAGCTGTCTGAGATTAGATATTTCTTTTCTTTTTGTGTGTTTGTGTTTGATGCTTTGTGCTTCAGATTCAGTAGGTGGTGTTTGCTTTGCTGTTCAGTTTGACAGTCAATTGAGCCCTTCCACCTTCACTCCAATCTTGATGCTCTCTCTCTCTCTCTCTTTATTGAGTTAAGACTTAAAGAGTCTTCAATTTTCTATTAATTTTCTCCTTTTGTCAAATCACTTCTTGTTTTCCATTTCTTTTCTCTATTCTTTTAATAAAAAAATATAAATATTAAGAATAGTTTTTTAAATAGTATTTTAATTATAATTATAATTAATATTTTTGAAATGTAAAATAAAAAATATTTTAAAAATATTAATTTTCGTTTTAAAAATATCAGCTACAATTTCAATCCGAATAAAATTTAGTACAAATTCACATTAGATATTAACTTTTTAAAAAAAAAAATGGGACCCTGTAATACACCCTTACAATATTTGCTTTCAACGTAAAAAAAATACATAATTATTAAATTATTTTTTAAATATAAAAATATAATAATTTTAAATAAGAATGTAAAATATTATCTTTATTTATTTATTTTCAAGGCCAAGAAAAACTAACGCAGAAGAAGCAATGTGGTGAAAACATACTGATTGAAATTTTGTGTAAGTAGTTGGAAGGACTATGGCCTATCGTGTTCTCCTACCAATCAAGACATGAAAGAAAATCGCTTGCACACTCAACCTCTCTCACTCTATAAAGCTAAGAAATTTTTAATTTTCTTCCTAGAAAGGGCTAGAAAGGAGAACTTTAATATGTGTCAAGGAAGGAACAGGTGTTGGTTGATGATCCAAAAAGAAAAGAGAGAAGAAGAAGAAAAATAACATAAAATTAAAAAAAAAAACAAAGAAAGAGAAGAGATGTAGGCTGCCGACAGGAATGGTTGGAGGGGCAGAGGGGGCTTTCTTAAGCTTCAATATAATGTTAACGTTACTCCTACTAGTTTGGTGGGGTTGTCGATTGGAGGAAGTCGAGAAGGTGTCATTGTCAGTGTAATTGTGTTATTGTGACTTCCTCTCTTTTTTTTTTTTTCCTTCCTTTTTCTCAGAGTAGTATTTTTATTAGTGGTTGTTTGAATTTAAAAATATAAATAAAAAATAATAGAATATTGGATATTTTGTTTCCTTAGATTGATTTGAATTTTCGCTAAAATAATTGGTAAGATTAAATATATGTATAATTATACAAAAACCTGATAATCTTTAATGAACATGATAAAATTTGCTCATTTATTAATTTAATTTAAAGTCTTAACTCATTGTTGTGCGGTAAAACTATTATAAATTTCTCTAATGATGTTGCAAGATACTAACCCTCATTTTTTTTTCTTTTTTTTTTTAACAGCAGAAAATAGAAATTACATTAAACACAAAAATCAATACACAGACTGGGCCAAAAAGTTACATTACATATACAAGTTCCAGCAGTACAAAATAACCCAAAAGCCCAAAAGAAAAGAATATAAAGAAAGGACACAACAGCTTGAGGAAATTTAGGCCCACAACTTAGACAAACTAACCCACAAACAGGCGCAAAGGCACTATAGTCAAGCTTCACAGCCCCCCTAAAACACAGGAATACTAGCACCAGCGACCGCCAGTGTGAGCTTCGCTGCTGACCAAACAGCTCCTCGCCATCAAGACTTCACTAAGAAACAGATCGCCCCGTCCGAAACCACCGCCGTACACACACAATGCACCAAGAAATGGATAGCTCCCAAACCAGCACTGCGTCCAAACCCGAAGGTTTCCTCCCAAGCACCATCGAACTGTCGGAGCTGCCAAACCAGAAGAATATCCACCCTGCACACACTGTACATGGCCCGATCTGAGTCCAACAGACAAAAGGGAAGCCTAAAAAAGAAAAAAAAAACCCTCCCCCACCATGCCCCCGACCACAGGAATGATGGGGGGTGGCAAGGGAGAAAAAATGTCAACACTGGAACCACCAGCCGAAGAGAGAAAGAAGAACTAGGAGACCGAACTGGACTACAACCCACCCAACAGCGAAGGAGACGAAACCAACCCAACAAACGACGAGAGAAAAAGAACGGTCACAGAAGGACCGACTGCTGCCATGGAAAGACCGAGTATAGCTACGAAAAGACCGACTGTAACCAAAAATCCTCTAGACGCATGACAATAAAGTGCGCACATTAGAGGATTGTGGACAAAGTTTTAAAACAACACCGATCCATTTCTTATTTGCTTTGCAAAAAAAAAAAAAATAATAATAATAGGGTAGTGAAAAAATAAAAAAGTTTGGTACTTAAATGTTAGTATACAGGTAAAAAAAAGTGACGGATTTAATCATGTTTATAATAAAATTAATAAAATATAATATAAAAAATTAATATATTATTTTTTATTATAAAAATAATAAAAACAATTAAAAAATAATCAAATTTATTAATATATATATATATATATATATATATTTTACATACTATCTATATATCAACTTCTATATACCAAATCAAACCTATAAAAAAACTGTTATCATAACATGCTGCCGTATCACCTGGTAATCGGCCGCTTGACATTGGCCACACTTGCAACCTTATCTGTCACGTGGATCCCACCAACCAGCACTAAATAATGAAAACGTAATAAGAAATGGGTTTAACTACGTATACCGACAATTATACACTGAATGGCAAACCGAGTGACATGGGAGGCCAACTATTAATGACACGTCGAATTGAAAAAATTGAAGCATATATTCAGCGTGTAAAATGTTGTGGGTCCCACAGTTGAACCAAAACAGGAAAAAATGCATCTGAAACTAGAGTTCTCTATTGAAGGTAGTTGGCAGAAAATCATTCACTTTTGGGATAGGAATTTATGCTTGCAGGAGTAATTAATTTGCAATCTTGTCTTTGTTTACCAGCTCGCCCAAGATTTCTGCCGATAGGGATAATTAATTTGTCATCCTGAGCATTGTTCTTCAGTTTTAGCTAAAGATCAAATCATTAACATTATGCCAACTGTTTTACTAACAACCGAACCTACTTTTTCTTCCACCCTCTTCTACTCGGCCATATCAACTTCCTTCCTTTATCCTCAAATTCTCAAGATCTCCGTCATGGGAACAACGCCGACCATCAACAATGTCGTTTTCCTGCAAAAAAAAATAGCTTTTTGGTACTTCTCTACAGCGCCAAGATCGGCTGCGGAGGGGCATGTTTTTCTCTAGGTTTTTGGCCATATAAGGATTGAAGGCGATGGAGACTGCCTTCGCCACATCTTCCTCTTTTTTAATTCTTCTATGCCACGTAGATATCATTTTAAATGAGTCCACGTCAGATGCGTTGATCTCTCGGTGTATGGCATGCGTATACAAAACTTTTCCGATAAGAAATACAGATGATCTAAACCATTACTTTGTAAAAAATATCTAATCATGTTATAGTATATTTCTTTTAATATTAATTTAAATTTAAATTTTGATACCTACGTTCTCTTTTAGTAATTAAAGTTGGATAGCCACTTCAAGTGATAAAAATTAAGTATGACGTTAAATTTTACACTAATTAATATAATAATTAAACTTAAAAGAGATATATTTCAGGGTTAATAATATTTCAGTGATGAGTTCTCTTTATAGGAGATGTTGAATTGAGGATATTAATAGTCAAAAAAATCAGTCTTAAGCCCAAAAATCTAATAACTGTCGTATTCATAAAATAATTTTTTTAATTCAAAAATATTATAAAAAGTATATTAAATTTAAAAATTATATAAATGAACGGCATGCTCACCGAGAAAGGTTTGGTAAGAACTCATAGTTGGGAGCGTAGAGGCATTTTGAGATAGTGACACCATAAAATAAAATTCGATGGATTGAGTGTTGAGATGCCTAATGTAGTGAAAATTTATTAAATTAAAAAAACATGTTAGTGATTAAATAAATTGTACGTCTTTTGTGTATTTTATGCATATTTTACAATGTTAGTATATAATCTTTTAATTTCTTTTTATTTATTTATTTATTTTATTTGAAAAAGGAAAGAAAACAAGCAACTTGACCTCAAAATTCTGCGGCTGCGCTGCTAGATTAGACGAGGATGGCACCTCAGAAAGAATATAAAATGCCGCTTTTCTTGCGCAGAGTTTGCTCCCCTCAACGTCGTCTCCAGGTGAGGGGGACATGAATATTGAGGATATTGTAGGAATTTTCATCCAAAGCTTGCTTCCTGCAAAATTTGGTTTAATAATTAGCCGTTTCAGATGTTAGTGAAGGATATTGAATGTCATTGGAAGGTGAAGGACATGGCCAAAGCTTCACAATGAATGCTTGAACCAGATCTCTCTTTGAGGAACGAGGACTCAAACCATTTCTCCGAACCAGATATCTAAAAAGTCCCGAAGAGTCGGTTGGCCGAGATATCTCGGCTGCCCCTAGGCCTCCTACCCGTCCGTTTCCCGACATATTTCGGACCATCCATACTTTCAACGGCCGGGATTAATTGAAGATTATTAAAAGCAAAAAAAAAAAAAGTCGAGTCTCAAGTATAGCTGTAGAATGTAGAAACGACGTCGCTAAAATGAAGGTCCCAGCTTTCAAATTTGGACCCCTTGATCCAACTTCCAACTAACGTATATGTGACCTTTCGCTATCCACCTTCACCCTCTCGTCCCGGCCCGAGTGAAAATTATACCATGGTTCCGTTACATAGTCAAAGAAAATTGTTCGAAGATTTGCTTCAAAAGTAGCAGTAAATACGAAATTTTTTGTAATAATATTCATAAAATATGCAATAAAAAAAGAATAATATTTGAATGCAACAAATAAGCCAATAAATTATGGTATAGCACGCAAGTAATAGAGCCATTCCTAGATCTCCAATCGTACATTTGTTTAAGTGCAAACCACTATAGTAGAATTTGTAACACATAAAATTACAAAGATATTTTTGGAAGCAAAAGCGTTTCCCTATAACGAAAAAGTACCCGATACAGCCACCCGTAAGGATATGAAGAAGATGACATGTGGGAGCAACACTGGCAAGAAGGAAAATTCTGAAGACTTGGGTGATGCAGATGGCAAAGAGGATGGCACTGAGAATGGTGGTGCTTCTGGGGCCGGCGATGGTGAATATGACAGAGGTGGAGATGCTTTTCCTGATCCACAACAATGATTTAAGTGAAGTAAAGTGCTGGACCAGCAATACCTGACCGTGCCATTTTTGCATTCTTCATTAATGAATCTTTCCACTTCACTTAAAGTCATGTTCACAAATTTAACGAACTCAAGTATATTATTGACTTCGGCGTAGATCTTGAACAGATATTTTACAAGAGCCCCAATTTGTAGAAGATGTCGACTAGAACCACGAATCCTGCAAACATTTTAGAGAAGGAGAAAAGACTCTCCCATCAAACGCTACCATTTGATTAAAAAAAAAAAAGAAAAAGAAACAATAAAATTTTCTAACAGTTGATTGTTCTAAGAAAAATTCATCGTCAACATACGAAAACAGAATTAGAAACCCTAAAAGCAATGCCCTTAATAACACAAAAATTACCCTACAATAATTGATCACTACTTTGAAATAGCCAATCAAATTGGAAAGCACACAAACCTTGCTATTCATCTTGTCTCGATAAATATGGCTTAGGTCGATAAAATCATATGCCAGGCTCTTTTACTTCATATATATATATATATATATATATATATATATATATATATCATAAATTCTAAAATATCGTACCACGCATAATTAAGCAACCCATCTCTCCTGGTTTCCAATTATTGTTTTGAGATAATTATACTAAAGCAACGCTGAGTTTGCTATTAAAAGAGTAGGAGGTATATGTATATATTGTATTTGGACTACAATTACATTAATACAAAGGTTTTTGTACATATTAATTATTGTTAGATAACATATATATAATAAAGCAAATTGGATATGGATGCAAATCGAATAAACAAAAACGAATTTGAGGCATGTCTGCACTAGAAGAAGAAGAAGAAGAAGGTGCTGTATTTATACTGTTTCAGATTTTATGTCTACGTAAGTGTACTTGTATCAAGCTTGGGTTTAAGCCACTCACTTATGTGCGAGACTTGTTTCGGTTTTTTTCTTTTGTAAGATGCAAAACATATGTTGTCTTATAAACAAATATAACAAAACTCTTGTTTCTGATATGAGATATAGGACTTTAATACGCTAATTTTTCCAACAATTATGTCAAGTGATAACTTTTATTCTCTTTGTAGTTTGGAGTCCATATAAGATGATGGAT